>CM021106.1:215583301-216064434 GCA_007115665.2 Sequoiadendron giganteum
TTTTGCACTATTTTCTTAGGATTGAGATCACTCTGTCAACTTATAGGATCTCTCTTTCTTAGCCCAAGTATTCTCTTGATATTTTAGCCCATTTTCACACAGCTGATTGTAAGCCTACTCTGAATCCATTTCTTTTAGGATTCAAGATTGAGGCTAAGTGTTCTACTCCACTTGTTGATGCCACTTTGTATCATCAACTTGTTGGGAGCCTGATCTACTTGACTCATGCACGCCCTAATATCTCCTGTGTAGTTGGAATGGTTTCATGCTTTATGCAGGAACCACATGAGCTTCATTGGAAAGATACCAAACATATCTTGCATTAGATATAGGGTACACATCATCATTGGATTCACTATGCAGTAGGTACAAGACTTACCTTGGCGGGATATTCAAATTCTGATTGGGCTAGCAATCTTGATGATCATAAGTCCACTTCTAGATATAGCTTTCATCCTGGTTCAAGCCCCATTTTTTGGTAGAGTAAGAAGCAACATTCTATTGCTCTTTCTTCGATTGAGGCTAAGTATCAAGGGATTGCTAGTGCCGCTACTGAGGCCATTTGGCTTCAAAATATTCTCACTAATTTTGGCTTCACTATTCCACATCCTACAATCATTCATTGTGACAAAAAAAGTGCCTTCTAGATCTCAAAGAATCTAGTTCACCATTAGAGGACCAAACACATCGAGATTCATATGCACTACATTCAAGAGACGATATAGGAGCAGGTCACTAATTTGTCGTATTGTCCTACAACACAATAGGTTGCAGATATGGTGCATACTGGGTAAGGAGAGTCCTCAAAGAGAACATTCTGAATCGAGCAGCAAGAGTAACACAACAAAAGCAACACCAATTTTGGAGGAAAATGTTGATGCAAACATTCTATTTATCTCAAATATTGATTACATATGTTCAGCCACATTTGGGCTTATAGATTTGGCACAGAAGCTTGATTACAACATGCTCAAGATATAATACTCATACTATTGGAAAGATAAACTATGTGCATCACCTGGTGTTGTCATTAATGGAAACCATAATGGATGTTCAGATCTGTGCACCATCATTTGACCATACCATCAGGAAGATTGAAGATTTTCAAGCAAGAATGGTGTATCTAGTAGCACAATGTTCATCGATCTAAAAGATGATTATAGGTTATAATTTTTCTTTGTGCATCTCAGGAAATTATTATTAAGGTATTATCTATCTTGGGTTAAGTGTGTAGTGGCTTGTGCCAATTATCATAAGAGTTAGGAGATTCGATCATTGTATTCTCAGTTCCTCTTGTATCAAGGCCGACTTTATAGATATATCAAGTCGTGGATGTATGTAAGCTAATTAATTAAATATATATATGATTGTATATGTTTGTATGGGTCTTATCCAAGTTTTGGATGACCATGGAGGATATGCATTGCATTTTTTTCATTATGTGACCTAATAGTTGTAATTTTGGTGAAGCCAATAAAGTGCAAATAAATCTCATAAAGCAAATATATATAGTTGATCTTTTGTATCAATTTGGTGTGTGTAAAAGTTGTGTGTGTGTCTGAGTTGTGAATTAAAGAAGAGTAGAGATGTGAATAAGTGTAGTTTCACTTGCGCATAGATGATTTGTGTGGTGTGTTTTAGTAGAGAAAAATAATATTGCAAAATCAGTCTGTAAGGTGACCGATCAATTATTGTACTTAATCTGGAACTATAATCAGGAATTTAGATGCTATCATCTCAGTTCAAATATTCATATGGTTTTAATATGATCTCTTTTCTTTGAGTAGTGAGCTTTAGGTAGTGTGCCTAAATGCAAGTGCATTCCCCTTTTGTAATCTTAATTTTGAGTATACTCAGAATCATACTTGTGGACTGGCCATCCACTGTAGTTTTTCCCCTAACAGGGTTTCCATGTAAAAATATTGGTGTTATGGTGTTGTGTTTAATTTTCTATTTATGGATTACTATTGAATTTTATTAATGTTGTGAAGTTAAATATTGTTAAAGTTAATTATTGCACAACATTGATTCACCCCCCCTCTCAGTGTGCCATGTTTCCAACAATTTGTATCAAAGCTATATTCTTAGAAGAAGAAGTCTAACAACTTGGGGAGATCTTGGAAAGAATTTCAATGGATTCAGGCAATATTGAACAATAGCTTATGGTAGCTCCAGATGATCTTGACCAATCAAAATTTGAAGTCCAGAAAATTCAAGCGAATCGTAAAGATGCAAAAAAAATTATTGTCTCTAAAAGACAAGATTAACAAACCAAGACACAAAATAAAGGAACTCTATGTTCAGATTCAACAAAAGGAGAATAAGAGAACTGAAGATGAAAAATCAATAAAATCCCTAACATAAAAATAGAAGAATGCAAAAAGCTTACCCAAGAAAATATAGTTTTGAAAATTGAAATGGAATCTATCACGATGAGAATGACCAAAGAGATTGAGGAGAGAAAGAAGAATGAAAAAAATTTGGCTCGATCCCTGAAAGAAAAATATGAGGTATGTAGTCGATTGGATGATGAATTGGAAATATCTAGGAATAGTGAAGAATCACTTGAAAGACAACTGGATGACCTCAAAAATGAACTTTCTATTGCAATTGAATACAAAGAAAAGTTCAAAACTAGTTCTGCCATGCTCGATGAACTGATTATTAATCAGAGGACTCATGGTGACAAAAGAGGTCTTGGATATGAAGAAGGAGAAATATCAAAATCTGGACAAGGGAATCCTGGTCAGAGGAATTTAGGACAAAGAAAATTCAAGCAAAGAAGTCAAATAAATAGACCTAGAAGGTATTCGGTAAGACAACCCAATGCTCAAAATTTTAATGGATATTGTTTTAACTGCAAAAAGTTTGGACACATGGCTTCTCAATGTAGAAGTAGGATGAATCTAAGTGGTCCACATTTGTCAAGTCAATGTTTCAATTGTCACAAGATTGGTCATAAGTCAATTGAATGCAGAAGTATGATGAATCAATTTCATAGAAAAGTCAAATGTTACACATATAATAGACTTGGCCACAATGTTAACCAATGTAGATCGAGAGGAAACCAACAAAACAATTCTTCTAGAAAGAGAAACGTTGTATGCTACAACTGCAAAAAAATTAGTCATATTGCAACATAGTGCTAGAACAGAAAAGGTCTGGTAAATCATAAGAGAAATGTGTAGAAGACTGTGAAAGGAAAAGGTAAGATCATTGTGGATGAACTCATGCAACAAATGCTAAAGAAGTGGATGAAGAAAGAACCCCCTACTAAATAAAGTGCACCAACTCTAGAACCTACCGCTGGGAATTCCTCCAAGAATTATTCTTAGGCCCTTGGCCTAGGGGGAGCATTAAAGTAAATCAGATGAACCCCTAACCCACAAGTGATACCGGATGTGGATGTGTTCAATGGATCCATAAATGATCAACAAATGCTTTTGAACTCATTAGTGCAAGTGGTATTTCAAATTGAAGATCTACATATGCTTTATTTGTCATCGTGTACAAATATAGTGTAACCAGATGTATTAGGGTTAAAGCATTTATTGCGGTGAAAGAGTTAGGTGTGAAAAAGATAAAAGGAAATTTCGATGTCTCATTTCTCACCTTGCAGTTGGAAGAAAAGAAGTCTGGAGAGCTCATAGGAAATCTTTGCCAACTTGAAGTGAGGTTCAAGCGTCGGAAGTGATTGAGCATTCAAATTGTCATCCGGCAAAAAAGGTATTTTTCAAAAAAACTCTACAAGTTTGTGATTTGGGAAAATGAGTACTCCTTTGGTAGTGGAAATTAAGGATCAACCCAGACCTAAATTTAACTGGCATCCCTATAAATCCCTTGAGACCGATCCTCTAGGAGCTTTTTTGTTAGTCTTGCATGGATTTTTGCATACAGAGGATATTAGGGTTTACATTCATGCCAATATCGAAGAGCTGGGAATCTCCCAACTTTTGAATTTTTACAATCATCATATCGTTGATGAAGATTTTAGCATGAAACTAGAACACAAAATCCTAGAAACAAAAAAAATCATTTAGATGGTTAAATTTCTTATTTTTCCTGAATCAGAATGGGTCTATTATGTTTTGAGTTGGGTACATGATGAGGTTATGTGGCTTACTACATTCAAGATTACTAAGGAATCTATCAGTGCAGTAACCAGTCTAAATTCTTCCGGTGGATTACCTATTTTGAAGTCTATGAAAAACCAAATTGTCACCGATGCCACAGGCTCAACATATGATAGAAGGGAAATGATCATCGATAAAATTATCGAGGAAGATGTAAAGTTTGTATCCATGGTAATAGGTTACAAAATTTATCATGCTAGCCGTGAAAATTTAGTGTCTAGTACAATAATCTATGGAACTTACCAGATGGTAAAAGAAGATGTAAATTATGACCTTTGTGAGTTTTTGATAAGTCAGTTAACAGAAAATCTAGCTAAGATAAAGAAAGACAAGAAAAACTCATTCAAATATGGTACTCTACTTTTGTTTCTATTTTTCTACTTCATGGAAGAGATTCTGGGAATCTAAAAAGTTCAATGGAAAAATAATGTACCAATAGTTGAACAAAGCAGAGATCTGTTATATAGTTTCAAGGACATGAAATCTCTAAATGTAGCTATGTGGGGATATTTCAAAGAATTCTAGTCCATGATGCAAGAGAGGGAGAGGATTCCAACCTATATTATACAGAAATACAAGGACTCTATTTTATTCATGGTGAGTATTAATCAATGCATGATGCAGGCCGTTGATCCTAGGACAATCAAGATCATGCCCATGGGTTATGAAGTTGATGGGAAGGTTTTGGATATGTACGCTCAACACATATTGAGAAAGCTAGTAGATCCAATAGAAGAGAGATTTGAAACATATGTTGAGAAGGACAAATAGGTGCATAGTGAGCTGATAAATCTTGTTGGTACTAAGAGAGTAAGGAAATAATTTGAGATTCTTGCTGAAAGATTGGGTGTATCCATAGAGAAACTAAATGAAGCTTGAGGGAAAAGAGTGAGAGAAGCAACAATAGGGCTTACTACTGAAAAGGGACAAAAATAAAAATCAGTTAGTTCGACAACAACATCTACCTAGACAGGGAAAACTAGAAGCTCCACATCTTACTTAGCTCTTGTAGTGAGATCCGCTCCGATGAAAAGTGAAAGCAAGAGATCCAGAAAGAAGCTCTAGGAAAGAAAAGAAAAAGAAAAAGAGTGTACATGACTATTTTTGATAATGAGGAAATAGAATCCAATGTAGATGTCAAGGAAATAAGGCAACAAGGTACTAAAGAAACTTTTGTACCTAAATCATCTAGTGTAGATGCTCAGGCGACGAAGAAGACCAAAATTGCTACACCTGGTATGTCTATTGATCAAATTGAAAAAGCTATAATTTCGGATGGAAATCTCAATCCACTTTCTCAATGGTATGAATCTCTCTTTGAATCTGATAAAATAATTTTAGAAGAAGCTACAATAAATTACATGAATATTTTCAACAATGTTTTGGTTGAAATTATGTCTAGTCTCCCAAAAAAATTGTATGATATTCTAGAATCAAGAAGACTAAGTGCCCTAACTGAAGAAGAAAGAATCAGAGAAAGAGTTCTTGAAAAACTATGTCTAGAAATGTGTGTAGAAGACATAAAAAACATTTCTAAACAAAGTAAAAATAAAGTTTCGAAGCAAGACGAGGGTCAATAAAATTATGATTGGCCTAATAGATGAAGTTGTAGTAGAAACAAAATAAATTTTGAAAGAGATGCTACTAAATGAGAAAATCAAAATTGTGTTTGAGGAGACTCATACAGATGATGTCTCAACTAATCTAGTCAAAGATTCAGAAGAAGAAGGAAACTTTGGTGCTAGTGAAAACTTTGAGATCCCACCTCCGGATCGCAACACAGAAATACCCATAGAAGTTGATACAAATGTGAATATATCAGTTGAATTGGAAGAGAATAGTGAAGATAAATCAAGCGCTTAGACTAAGGAAGCATTAGTTGAGGAAAATAAAAGTGATGCTAAGATGAATTCAAGATACACTTCCCAAATAGGTAAGAAATTCCTGGTGGAGCATAGGGAAGAGATTGAGCCCAAACTAATCAGAGGTCCCATTGACCTATCAATTGAGCCCAATCCAGATAATGAAGGTGGCATCATTTTCCCAAGTAAAAGCTCAAGAGGAATTTTTGAAATCTCATATGGAAGATAGTAAATTGTTTGCTCTTATCTCTGGAGTACTAGAAAATATCATGCCTTCATTTGTGAGAGATCCAACTAGATCCTCATCCAGTGAAATAAAGAGGCTTATCATCTATGTAGACACTCATTTTGAGTCTATTGAAAAATTTGTGTTGGAAAAAGTTCAAAAGTAATTTGATGCAAAAAGGTTGAATGGTCTGAAAGTATTGATTGTTCAAGACAAAGTCACCTTGCCACTTGTGTCAAGCACATATAGGAAGCCTTATCTAAAGGAGGCAAAATTTACAAATCATATGTCTTTTCCTAAGTTTATCGAAGCAAATGAAAAAAAGGTGAAAGATCTGGAGAATCAGTTGGAAAATATCTTTGAGGCGTTTAATCCACTATCTAGTGGTATGAGAAAGATTGAAGGAAAATTTATTTCTCTGCTCAACTAGATAAAGGATTGAAGCATGAAAATGAAAAAGTCATCTCCAGAACCAGTGAACTCAGAAGCATAATAAGCCCCAAAATTGATGCAATTGGTAGTGCATTAAAAGAAGGAGAGGAAACCATGGTATTCAGTGATCCAACCATTTTGGAATCCATAGAAATGTTTTACTATCTAATCTGTGGACACATAACCATACTGGAAATCCTAAAAAGAGTTTGGGATTCAAACATAAAACAGTTGAAGAGAGATTTTGCAGACAACTTTCAACTTTTGTAAGGTCAAGAAGCATACTTGTACTGTCAAAATTTTTATTAATTTTTGGCATGCAACCCCTTCCTTTGCCATTGATATCAAAGGGGGAGGAGAAGTGAAGTGAAAATAATTCAATCATCTCAGGGGGAGAATTTTGAGTTTCTGGTAGTAGTGTAGTCTATCTTGGTACTTGGTCTAACACTAAGTGTTGCCATCAATTCCAAAGGGGGAGATTGTTGGCAAGAGACATTGTGTGCATCACTTGGTGTTGTCATTGATGGCAGCCATAATGGATGTTCAAATCTGTGCACCATCATTTGACCATACCGTTAGGAAGATTGAAGATTGTCAAGCAAGAATAATGTATTTGATAGCACAATGTTCATCGATCTGAAAGATGATTATAGGTTATCATTTTGCTTTCCGCATCTTAGGAAATGATTATTAAGGTATTATCTATCTTTTGTTAAGTGCGTAGTGGATCGTACCAATTATCATAAGAGTTAGGAGATTCGATCATCGTATTCTCAGTTCCTCTTGTATCAAGGCCGACTTTATAAATATATCAATTTGCCAATGTATGTGAGTTAATTAATTAAATATCTATATGATTGTATATGTTTTTTTGGGTCTTAGCCAAGTTGTGGCCAACCATGGAGGATATGCATTGCATGTTTTTCATTATGTGAGCTGACAATTGTAATTTTGGTGAAGCTAACAACATGCAAATAAATCTCATAAAGCAGATATCTATACTTGATCTTTCGTATCATTTTGATGTGTTTACAAGTTGTGTTTGTGTCTGAATTGTGAATTAGAGCATAGAAGAGGTGTGAATAAGTATAGTTTCACTTCCACATAGAATATCTATGTGGTGTTTTTTAGTAGAGAAAAATAATATTGTAAAATCAATTTGTAAGGCAAGCAATCAATTATTGTACTTAATCTAGAACTATAATTAGGCATTTTAGATGCTATCATCTCAATTCAAATCTATAGCTGGTTTTAATTTGAACTCTTTCCTTTGAGCAATGAGCTCTAGGCAGTGCACCTGAATACAAGTGCATTCCCCTTTTGTAACCTTTATATTGAGTATACTCAAAATCATACTTTTGGATTGGCCATCCACCATGGTTTTTCCCCTAATAGGGTTTCCACGTAAAAATCTTGGTGTTATGCTGTTGTGTTTACTTTTCTATTTATCCATTACTATTGAATTTTATTAATGTTGTGAAGTTAAATATTTTTAAAGTTAATTATTGCACAACACTAATTCACCCCTCTCTCTTAGTGTGCCCTATTTCCAACACATACATGTGAGTGAAAAAAAAACCCACAAGTTGGATCTACTATCCAATATATTCTTCTTACCAATAATAACTACTTATCCTGATGATGGAATGTGAGATTTATAGCATATCCATAAGTATAGAAACATCCGCATCGACCAAATATTTTAACAATTTCCCAAGAAGAAAATTTAACTTGTGTAAGAACAAGTCGGCCTCAAATCTAAAATGCATCCACGATAGATGCACAAGGTTCAAAGTGTGGACCTATGTGTAAGGTCGGGGAAACTCCATAGAAAAAAATCCAATCACACCGTGAGTATCCGTGAACAATGGGTGAGATCCGTGATTGATCAACTAGCCGATAAGATATGAAATTATTCTAGGTCCAGAACCATAAACTACTACTTATTCCAAAGTGATAACTTATCGGAAAAAGATCCAAATGGGCTAAAAAATGGGAATATGAGAATTGAACATGTCTATGATGAAATCCTAGGTATGAAAGATCTAGCAAGCAAACATGCAGAAACACCGGATCTCCAAACTTGAACAATAACAAGAAAAAAATAAGAAAAAATACTGAAAGGAAATATTTTTGTTTGATGCAAGATTACCGAGAATGAACGATGCTCCTGCATCAGACATCTGGGGTTGATGATAAGTGAGCCTCTCACTTTGCAAGGGTGGAAGGAAAACTGATACGGTCCACCTCAGCCTGAGAAATCTAAGAAGAATCCTCCACTGGTCTACCTTTCCACTTTACTAGGTATTCTTTGTACTGTTTTCGACGAGTCTTTCTCCCATCTCTGAAATCCAAAATCTTTGTTATCTCATCTAATTTCTGATTAGGAATTTTTTCTTCCAACTTCTCCTTACTGTCTTCATTGAATTTTTCTTCATGGTACTAATGTAGATCTATAATGTTTAATATAGGCAATATACCCATTCCATCTGGTAACTCTACCTCATATGCCTTTCCTGAGTCAAATTTCCTTGATATCCTACAAGGTCCAAAATTTCTCATTTTTAGTTTACTGTATGTGCCAACCAGAAATATTTCCTTCCTCAAATATACCATCACCTCATCTCCAACTTCAAATTCCTTATGTCTCCTCTTTTCATCCACCTTCTCCTTGTATCTTTGGTTCATGTTTTCCAAATGCTTCTTCACTTGAGTATGCACTTTCTTTATGTGCTCTACAAATTATTCTACCTCTGCACTCCTCTTACCTTCCATATTGATGTCTTGTAGTTCAGATATACCTCTAGGATGTATTTCGATAACAATATCAAATAGTGTCTTCCCTGTACTTTGATTCATTGAACTATTGTAGGAAAACTTTGCTTGTGCTAGGGCTAGATCCCAACTTTCGGTCTTCTCTCTAACCAAACATCTCAACAAGTTTCCCAGACTTCTTTCCACTACCTCTTTTTTTCCATTTGTTTATGGGTGAAAAGTAGAACTGAACTTCAAATCTATTTTCATCTGCTTCCAAAGTGTCCTCCAAAAGTATCCAACAAACTTTGTATCTTGATCTGAAACAATACTCCTAGGTAATCCTTGCAATCTGACTACTTCCCTGAAAAAAAAATCTGCTACATGCACTACATCTGCTTTCTTCTTACAAGGTATCAAATGTGTCATTTTAGAAAATCTATCCACTACCACAAATACTGAGTAATTTCCTCTCTGGGTTTTAGGAAAACCAAGTATAAAATTCATGCTAATATCCTCCCAAGGTCTCTCTGGTACTATCAAGGGTTTATACAATCCAATGTTCTGACTACTTCCTTTTGCAACTTGACAAAATCTGCAACCCTAAAAAAATCTTCTCACATCCTTATGAATCTATGGCCAAAAGTAATTCTCACTCACTAATGCTACTCTTTTGTCAATCCCAAAATGTCCTGCCAATCCTCCACTATGTTTCTGTTTTATCAAGTTATCCCTCATCAAGCTTTGGGGTACACACAACTGATTTCTTCTTAACAACATATCCTCTTGAATGAAATAATCCAACCACATACTTCTATCCTTTAAAATTGGTTCTTTGCATGCTTTCCAAAGTTCTACAAAATTTGGGTCTTCCTCATACAAGTTCTTCAATTCATCAAAGCCTAATACCTTCACTTTCATGTGTGAATAAATTTCTTCTCCCACTTAATGCATTAATAAATCTATTTCATTTTCCACTTCTATGCTAAAAAAAAATGTATAACTCTGTAAGAACTCTACCCATGCCACGTGTTTCTAATTCAACTTACCTTGACTAATTAGATATTGCAAAGACTGTTGATCTGTATACAACACAAACTACTTGGATAAAAAATAATGTCTCTGCTTCTTCAAAGCTTGATCTATGGCATAAAATTCCTAATCATATATTGAATATCTCCTCCTTGCATCATTCAAATTATCACTGAAGTAGGCTACTGGTCTTCCTTCTTGACTTGGTACTGCTCCAATTGCATTTCCACTAGCATAAAAATCTACTTGAAATAATTTATAAAAGTCTAGTAAAGCTAACATGGGCTTCTCAGTCATCTTCTTCTTCAACAACTCAAAACTTTGGTCTACTCTAGATGTCCATTTAAAATCCTTCATATCTCCTCTCATTGTTTCAGTCATAGGACTGCAAATAGAACTAAAATTCCTAATGAACTTTTAGTAGAAAATAGCCAATCCATGGAATGATATTACTTCTCCAATGATTTTGGGTGTAGGCCATTCAACAATAGCTCTTACCTTCTTAGGATCCATTTTCAACTCATCCAATGATATCACAAACCCAAGGTACACCAAATCCTCCTTCATGAAACTACAGTTCTTGATATTTATCAGCAACTTCTCTTCTTTCAACTTATACAAAAATTGTCTTATATACAACAAATTTTCCTCCCTAGTCTTATTGAAAATCAAGATTTCATCCAATTAAACAATCACAAACTTACCAAATAATTTTTTCAATACCTCATTCATCAATCTCATGAAAGTACTCGATGCATTTTTTAATCCAAAAGGCATCACCAACCATTCAGACAATCCCTCATTTGTCTTGATTTTTTTTTCCACTCATCTCTCTCTCTAATTTTGATATGATGATATCCACTCTTCAAGTCTATCTTTTTAAAATACCTAGCTCCACTCAAGAAATCCATTATGTCATCCATTTGAGGCAACAAAAGTTTGTACTTCACTGTGATCTTGTTTATGGCTCTAGAGTCTGTACACATCCTCCATTCTCCATCCTTCTTAGGTGCCAATATAGTAGGTATTGCACAAGGACTTAAGCTTTATTTGATCAAACCTTTCCTCAAAACTTCTTATACTTGTCTATTCAACTCTTCATTCTTTGTCGGTGTCATCTGATGTGTTGCCTTGTTAGGTAACTAGCTCTAGGAATCAGATCCATACTTTGACTAATACTCCTTACATGTGGTAATCCATCAGGTACATTGTCTGAAATGATAGCCTCATATTCTATTAGTAACTCCTTTATCTCCTCTAGATTCTCTCCTTCATGCTGCAAGTATTCAAACTTCTTAGGAACCAAGGCATAGCATAGGTTCTCATGTCTCAATCTATCTAGGAATCTCCTTCCATCGACCAAATAGATTCTAGCACTCATACAAATCTCAGCTTTAGGGACATCTTCCAAGGGTAATAGGGTCTACTTCATCCCATTTGCAGCAATGGTGTATATTTTCTTCTTTCCATCATGAATAGCTTGTATATCATATTGCCAAGCTCTTCCCAAAAAAATATGGCATACATCCATCAGAATGATATCACACAAAACTTCATCATGGTAATTTTCTATCTTCAATTTCACCAAAAATTATTCACTTACCAATATCTTATGCTCATCTTAAATCCATGCTATCTGGTAGGGTTTCGGGTGTTTCAACTTCTCCAACTTCAACTTGGTTACCATCTCTTCAAAATCCAGGTTCTCTAAACTCCTACTATCAATGATCACTTTGCAATATTTACTAACTGCCTTGCATCTAGTTTGAAATATATTCTTCCTCTATAATGGTTATTTCTCGATTTCACTTTGACACCATACTCTCCTATTCACCAAAAAATCTTCTTCTTCTTCTAGTTGATTAGATGATCTAGTATGTTCCTCCTCTACAAAGGCTATTCTCCTATTGTTTTCGGTCCTTCTGCCTGTCTCTCCTTGTTTGCATTCAAATGCTTTATGTCCTTCTCCACCACATTCAAAACAAGCTCCTCAAAATAATATCTTCTCCTATCCTCTATCATCTTTTCCATATCCTTCATTTCTGTAACCACCATATCTTCCCCCTCTGTATAAGTTCCCATCATCTCTTCAGTATGAATTCTAATTCTTTTTTACTTCCTTGTCTTTATTTTGATCTATTTTGGTTCCTCTTCCTTGTCTTGTAAATATTCTTCCTCTTTTAAATCTTCCACCTCTTCCTCTTTGTCTCTGCTCATGTCTTTTATTCAGATTCTCTTCTACTTTTAGGGCACATTTGTATGCCTCCTCTACACTCAACAATTTCATTAAACTAATCTCATCTTGAATATATGACCTCAAATAATTTATATATCTAGCTACTTATTTAGTCTCATATTTTGAATGTGCATATCTAATTTTCAACTTATGGAACTCTTCAGTATACTCTATCACACTTGATTATTTCTACTTTAGGTTCTACAATTTTTAGAATAAACCAATTTGATAGTCTGCAAGCATAGATTTTGTCTTCAATTTATTCACCATCTGATCCCATGATTTTATCTTACCTTTCCCTTTTCTTTTTCTATCTATCTGTAAGTGTTCCCACCAAAGGGATCCATGTCCTTTCAAATTTGTACAAGAAAATTTCAACTTCTTATCTTTTGGGGTACCTACAAAATCAAAGTATTTTTCCATCTCTGTTATCCAATATAACAATTCATCTGAATCCAACTTTCTAGTATGATCCAGTGGATTGAAATGTGGCTTAGTGTTCACTTTGGTTAGGGCTCTTATGAACCTCTCTTATTCTTGATCAAGGCCAAGTTTCTCTCCTCCTACGATGACTTCTTTCTCCTCTTCCTCTTCATCACTTACATCTTCAACTGGTTGACCTCTTTTCTAGGATATTTCAATTGCATCTAATCTGGCAAATATTCCTTTCAATATTTCCATTATAGCAAGGTCTTAATTTCCACATGCTCCATTTCCTCTACCATTTCTTCTTCTTGCCATTTTGACACAAGCCCTCTGTAGTTACAGGTTGGATGTTCAATTTGCCACCCTACAACAAATCTTCAATAGGATCATGCAACTTGCAAGGAATGAATCTCAATCTGATACCAATTTGGTGCAGACTGGGTAAGTAGGGTCCTCAAAGAGAACAGTTCAAATATAGTAGCAAGAGTAACATAGAAGAAGCAACATGGATTTTGGAGGAAAATGTAAATTCAAACATTCTATTTATCTCAAATATTGATTACATATGTTCAACCACATTCAGGCTTACAAATTCGGCACACAAGCCTAATTACAACATGCTCAAGATATAATTCGCATACATGTAAGCAAAAAAAAACATACATTTTAGATCTACTATCCAATGTATTATTCTTACCAAAAACTAATACTTATATTGATGATGGAATGTGAGCTTTATAGCATATCTGCAAGTCTAGAAACATCCACACCGACCAAAGATTATAACAATTTCCCAAGAAGAAAATGTAACGTGTGTAAGAATAGGTCAGCCTTAAATCTACAATTCATCCATGGTAGATGCACATGGTGAAGTGTGGACCAAAGTGTAAGGCTAGGGACACTCCATAGAAAAAATCCATTCACATCATGAGTATCCGCGAACAACGGGAAAGATCCACGATCGATCGACTAGCTAATAAGATATGAAATTATTTTGGGGCTAGATACAAAATTGCCACTTATTCCAAAATTGATAACTTGCTAGAAAAAGATCCAAATGAGCTAAAAAACTGGAATACGACAATTTAACATGTCCAAAATGAAATCCTAGGTATGCAAGATCTGGCGAGCAAACATGCAGAAACACCGGATCTCCAAACTCAAACAAGAACAAGAACAAAATAAGAACAAATACTGAAAGGAAATATTTTTGGTTGATGCAATATTTCCAAGAACCAAGGATGCTCCTGCATCAAGATATCTTCACCAAACCCTTCATTGAGAGTATATTTCATCATTTGTGAGCTCTCTTGGGGGTGCATGATGTTTTATCTAAGGAGATCTCTTGACTTCTTCATTCTCTCTTATGGGGGGAATTTTTCCTCTTCTAGGGGTTTTCTCCTTCTCATACATTTGAGAGCTTTTTTTCTTATTTTTCATCTCTCTTTTAGGGAGAGTTTTTTCCCACATGGTTTTCTCCTTTCTTTATGATAGATTGCATTGCATTTTTACATGGGTACCTAACATGGCCTAGTTGCTAGGACCTATCTTGTATTGTTTTCTTTTTTGTACATTCTCCCTAAGTTGTACTTAAGGGGGTTGTTAAAAGTGTTGTACCTTGTCCTAGGTCATTATTACACCTTACTTAAGTTTACTTAGGGACCACATAGGAGGTAGTTGGAGAATTTCCACTTTTGGTGGACTTATCATGCTATTACTTTATCACTTCCACCTTTTGTGGACATATCATGTGATTACCTCTCCACCTTTTCTGGGTGATCCACCATTTGTGGTGATTATCACATTATCACTTTTCCACTATAGGTGGAGTGATAAATTTTCACATTTGTCTCATGTCATAAGATTATGACACTTGTCATAATCTTAGGCCCTTATATGTACTCACCTTGGCTATATAACCAAGGGGTCCCTACTACATTTTTACATTCATTCTATTTTCATCATTAGTAGAATACAAATTATTCTTGTAATTTTATTTCTACCTCTCTTATGGTTGTGCTTTCTATTATGCCTCTTGATCTTGGGTGGCTACCTGCAAAGCCAATTATTACACATGGTAATACTTTGAACATGATGAAGCTTTGAAAAAAATGTTAGGAGTTTATGATTGGTTATGTAATCCTAAAATGAGATGGGTCGCATGTGATATGGCTAGTGCTAGACAAGTGGATTAAGAAAATAAAACTAATGAGTTCAACAATGATGACGATGAATATGATCCTAAAGTTCTAAAACAAAATTCACTTCCTTTTGGGAGATATAATCAACATACGAATAGATACAAATAACGAAGAAAGAGTGATTCAAATAGGAAATTTACTTAATGAAGATCAATAGGAAGGTCATGCAACATTACTTCATGAATTTAATGCACTTTTAACTTGGACATATTCATACATGCTAAGTATCTATGCTAAGATAGTGACACACAACATAGTTCTTGAAGAAAATACTGAACTAGTGAGGTAGAAGATACGAAAGATGAATCCTAAGATAACTTTATTGGTTAAGGATAGGATTAAAAATCTTCTTGAATATTTTTTTATACGACCTATCAATTAATATCCTTAGATCTCAAACATTGTTGTAAACACAAAACCCAATAATCATATTAGGATGTGTACATACTTTCATGGTTTGAATAAAGCATATTTAAAAGATTAGTTTCCCCTTCTTAATATTGAAATGATGGTAGATTCAACTATGGGAGATTCTTTTCTTTCATTCATGGATGTATTTTGATATAATAAAATATTCATCAACCCTCAAGATAAATAAAAGACATCATTTACTACAGCTGGGGGAACATTTTGTTGGGTAGTTATGCCTTTCGGATTAAAGAACAGAGGTGAAAAATATAAAAGAGCTATGAAATTGATATTTCATGATCACATACATAATATTTTGGAAGGTTATGTTGATTAATTATAGCTAAATATTTAAATCAATAAGCTAATGTGAATATCCTTCAGAAGATCTTTGAAAGAATGCAAAACTATAACATGAGATTAGATATGAAAATGTGTTTCTTTCGCATAGATAGTGGATTTTTCTTTGGTTTTATAGTATCTCATAGAGGTATTGAGGTGGAAATAAATAAAATTGATGCTATCATTAACATGCCACCTCCTTAAAAAAATTCTCAATTTCATACTCTACAAGGAATAATTCAAGCTAATTTTTGTTTTGTAGCATCCTTAGTAGATTGAACATTACCCTATACACAACTCCTTAAGAAAGAGGTTCAATTTAATTGGAATGAGGATTGTAAATAGTCCTTTGAGATTTTGAAAGATTATCTTGCTACTACACCTATCTTACAACCCACTATGCAAGACAAACTATTTATCCTTTACACAACACCATCAACCTATGCTCACACAACATCATTGGCTCAAAAAGATGATAGTGGTAGAGAATATCCTATTTACTACATTAGTCAACCCCTAATTTATTACAAGACACAATATAAAATTATAGGAAAAAAAAATTGGCTCATGTATTTTCTACTAGTAAATTGAGACATTACTTATTGTACATAGAAATCCATGTGATGATAAAATTCAATCCTTTAAAACACCTTTTTTCAAAAATAGATTTATCAGGGCATTTTGGTAAGTGGGATATGTTATTAACTGAATTTGATCTTAAATTTTTCTCTCTAAAGGAAATCAAAGGAAAATCCTTGATCGACCAATTCGTTGATGCCCCATCTCCCTTAGTGTTACCTAATATAGACTCATTTCTTGATAAGAATGTGTTCTCTATTCAAATAGAAAAAGAAACATGGGAATTGTACTCTAATGGTTCTAAGCATTGAACTGGCTCTAGGGAAGGTGTTATATTAATTCCTCCTTTAGGTAGGCCTATTCCATTATCTCTCTATTTAAACTTCCTATGTACAAATAGAACTGCATAGCATGAAGCTTTAATAGCTGGAATATGTGCAGTGTTAGCATTAGATGTCAAACAAATTTCTATATTTGGTGATTTTGTATTAATTATTAAACAAGTAAATGGTCTATATCAAGAAAATAATGATAAAATTACTTGATATAAGGACCTCACAATGAAATTATTAGATAAATTTGACTCATATACAATCAACAACATACCATGAAACAATAATCAACATGTAGATGCAATGTAAACCATTGCTTCCCTTATGTCTCTTGAAGATATTTTTTTATGATTTCACAATTATAGTTCAAATGATTCCTAAACCATCAATAGATGATAAATGCAATCGATACTCAAAACTCAAGTGAATGGTACTCAATGATATTCAACTATTAAAAGAAGGTACCTTTCCCAAGCATACAACTAAGAACACTCAAACTTGTCTTCAAAAACTCACATATAAGTATATAATTATTACAGACATGTTATATAGAAGATCATTTAATGGTATTTTAATTAGATGTCTTAAATAATCTAGAATCCTTGTAGCTCTTGAAGAGGCTCACGTAGGTGCTTGTGGGGGGATTTTTGGAGGAAGATGGTTAGCTCAAAAATTAGTTCATATGAGATACTATTGGAAACATATGGAACAAGATTATTTTGCATACATTAATAAATGCCATTAATGCCAAGATCACAATAATCTAATTCATGCTCCTGCTTTTGAGCTTCATGCCCAATTTCCTATTTGGCCATTCTCTATTTGGCGTTTGGATCGTATTAGAAAAATATCACCACCCTCTTCTACTAGACATATGTTTATTATTGCTGCAACTGATTTTTTTACAAAATGGGTATAATCTATTCTTTTTCATATTGGAACACATTATTGCTCACTTTATTCTTCCTTCTGCATTAATTTTGGATAATGGAACCCCATTTAAGAAAAATGACATGAAGAAATTCTTGGAAAAAATTCATATTCAACAACACTTTTCGACACCATATTACCCATAATTAAATAGACAAGTGGAATTGACTGATATGACTATTAAACAAATCTTGTGAAAAAAAGAAGTAAACATAATAAAAATTGGAATATTCAACTAACTTATGCATTGTGGGCTTACAGTACGAGCATTAAAACATCTATGAGAAACATTTCCTATAACCTTGTTTATGGTGCTGAAGAAATAATGCCCTTGGAGTTAGATTCCTTGATTGAAAATTCCTCTTAAAGGGCTTATCAATGATACTACTTACAAAGAGAAATGATTTTGTCAACTTGAAATCCTTGATGAACATTATATCAATGCTCTTAAGCATCTCCAAGCTTATTCCAAAAGAATGCAACGTGGTTATAACAATAATGTCATGCCTCATGAATTTAATAAAGGTGACTTGGTCTTATATGAAAATCAATGTAATTTTAATGCTCTTCTGAAAAAAAAAGGAAAATTTAGCCCTAATTGGCTAGGACCTTATGTCATTAAAGAAAAATATGGGTCTAGAGCCTACACATTAACATAAATAGTTGATAAACCCCTAAATGAACCTATTAATGCCATGAATTTTTGTAAGTATTACATGTAGTTCTCTCACTTTGAATAGTGTATTAAAGCAATGTTGTTAGATTAGGTAGATGTTCTATTTTATATCACATTGCTTCATTCTTTGAAGAATGATAATGGTGTGTCTTTGAGTATAAAGTGATTGTTCAAATAGTTTCAATTGTTACTTTAGTTGCCATGGTATTAAAAAAAAAAAATCCCGTGTTGTGTTAATTTAGATCCTTATATGCATTTAATGTTATTAGATCAAAAATTCATTTAAGTTAACATAGCATACTTAATCAAAATGTAGCATCTAACACAAACCTTTTTTTTTTTAATTAGATCACTTAAACATTAAATCATGGAGATATTTATTACACATTATTGCAAAGGATATTTAATAAGTCACATTGACATTTAATTCAACACAAGATCATAGAAACATAAATTCTCATATATCATTTATATCATCAAACGTTCATGTACATATATCAATGAATACAATGCTAATAGGGCTTGTGACTACTAGATCCCTCAATGCCTAGTGTTGGCCTCCATTGTGAGATAGTGAACTATGACGGAGTTGTGCTCAGAGACATCATAGATATATGTAGGCCCCAAACCTCTCCTCTCATATCTACCTCTTGTATGAGTTCATCGACACTCTCCTACTCTATGTGATCCCTCTTTGCCTGTAGCCTATCCATATCTCTCTTTAGCCTCAATATTGTTTCTTAGAGGGCAGGTTCTATCCCATTATCTAATAGACCTCTAGAGGCTTAGAGCTCATCCAACACTATCTATAGTGAAAAAACATATCCTATTGATAGGTAAGAACATCTAGCTACACTCTCATATGCTATCCTCAATCTAGAAAAAGACTCAAACAAATCTATGTGTTCCCCTGTAAAAGGTGGGGGCACGTACTTTGAGCCTAGAACATCATCCATTCTTAAGGAATACATCATCTCTATAGTAACATGCTGATAGAGCTTACACCACTCTCATGTGGACCCTACAAGATGGAAAAAGTAAAGGTTATCAATACATATTATATATATATATATATATATATATATATAAATCATATTCATAGAGCATAACAAAAACATACACATCAAATCATCACCTAAATCTCTTGTCCACAAGTTGAGGTATAACCATATAATGGTGGTCCCCCTTTGTGTGGGAGGTGTGGATATCCTACTATTGCTAGCCTCCCCATGTTTGTGAGTGAAGATATTTGATGTGGTTTCTTAAAGTGATCTAGTGACTCTGGTAGAAGGAGTATCTCTCTTATCGAGGCCAAATGGATCCTCCTCTATGTCATCAACATCATCACTCATGGATTGGGACTCCTCCTCCTCCTCATCTAAACCTAGAAAGATGTTAGGCATGGTGTCATCATTAGATGTATCTCCATGTACCTGCTCATCATCCCTATCCTCTTTGAAACTTAGAATATATTTAGTGTGACTTGCATGGTAGTGAATGGTAAACACATGGGCTAGTCATGCTCCAAAACAACACTCATTATGGGCCTGAGTAGTACCTAACTCATCAATGTTCGAGACTGGGGGAACATCATGGTACTCATCCTCTAAACTACTAATGTATACATCCATAATACTAAGTTGATGATTTTCTCCATGTCTCTAAGCACTTTGTGCTAATCATAGATAGCTTGGTTGGGATTGTGGTGGTACTTGAACATGTCTAAACTAATGCATGACATGATCATAGTAGAATGGTCTCACTATGTAATATTATCTCCCCAAAAGTAACTAGTCTTGCTACTACCTGAATAGATCATGAATCTCATCCATCCACTAGGTAATATTGAGATACAGTCTCTAGTAGATATCATCCTCATGTAGTCAATAAAATATAATCAGCCAGTGTAGTAAATCTCCCTCCTACCATGCTCACTTTTGTGCATAACTAAAGGCCTATTGGTAGCTCATGGCCACTATGGTAGAAAATGCAGTTGGTCTGGTACATGAGATGTGCTCGAAGCACCATACCTCCAAGAGTGTACAATATACTATGTTGTCTAGCTCTTGGTAAACAAACCAGCCTAAATCATAGTATAGATGTGTGAGCATACTATGACCCTAAGAATAAACAATCATGTGCTCCTCCATGCCTCTAATAAAATAAATAAGTCCATATAATTTTTCTCCTTAACCATTTGGTACTAGAGTAAGTGCCATAGTAGTGATTGATAGGACTTTTGAAATTTGCCTCAAATTTTAGCTGGTCCTTTGTCCTATTTGGCCATTACCCTTATGTTTTGGGGGTCAAATGTTAGGGTTTAGTCACCCTTATTTAAAAATGTTTTCACCAAATAAACCCTTGCATTGTATTTGTGTGTTTCCTTGTTGATTTGGGTTGTTGGTCACTTAATTCATCAACGAAGCCTTTCTTGTCATGCATTTACCAACCCCTTTTTACCTGGCCCATCAATCTTTTTTTGTGTTAAGAATCAATATTTTTTCTTAATGTCAGGTTGGTACATTTCCAATTGTTTTTGACTTAAGTCTAAAATTTATACCTTATGGGTAGCCCCCTTGTATGGCTAGTCGGTCCCTTTGTTATAAATAATATTCTTGCACGTGCATGTTTTTGGACCATCAAATTGATGGGCTGAATCTTGACCATTATCTGCTAGCCTCATAGGGTTTCCTAATGATGTTACCAATGGGTTGCGAGCTATGTGAGATGTTTTCACGTGTCATGTACAACAGTGGGCCCAATCTATGTTCACCAGTGGTGTGTGTGTAAAGGCTATCAAATAAATGGCTATAGTATGATAATGAGGGTTAATAAGGATTAATTTTGGCCATTCCTTGCCAATCGCACACAACTAAAATAATAATTTTAAAACTGCTGCAAGGTGTGTGATTTGGCGACACATGTTTTTTCATGGCAGTACAGGGTGCTTGGTTTGGGCCTACAAGCAGTGAGAGTTCTTATTGATTGGGAGCTATTTTATTGGATGATGGGCCTACTATGGGGTGATGTGGGATTTTCAATGATGCTTGACTCAATCTGATTCATCCATGATGCCAACTCACCTGTGCATTAATTGCCCTAATTCAAAATAGTTAATCGATCATGTGAAGGATATTTGTGCTCTAAAAATGACACACATTAATGACACAAGTTTTTCAATCGATATCATCCTAATTTCCATGTGTGTGAATATTTTTTTCCTATAATCATGCTAGCTTGCATGTCATTTTCCATACACATGAACTTTAATAGTGGTGAAATTAACTCTAGCCACTGGTCACTTGCTTGTACTACAATTGCAACATTAATGATTGTTGCACTAGTTTTCTCTATAAATACTTGTTTATTTTTCACTGGTATCATTGCAATTTTGAGTCTAAGTTCATTTGTGCTACCACATTAAGTAGTTGTTGTTCTTGCGAGGTTTTGGGTCATAGTGTAGAATGAGAAAATCAATTGCTTCTGGTTCGCCATTATGCAAGAGTGTGAGGATGAATGCAAAACATTCTTAGTGGGAGGTGAAGCCAAGAAAATAGAGCACCATTCCTAGTGCTCCTAGAGCTACTAAAGAAGATGAAAGGCCTCTCTCATGTTTGGTTAGGAGCAGTCCTCAACTCAAAGGTCAAGTTGTATGGGCAGAGGTCATGGTCTGTGGAGAAGAGAAGTATTCTTCTAGGCGTGGAACAAAATCAATGGCCAAACAGAAGTGTGGGGAGTACGAGTCACCCATTGAAATTATTGGTGGCTTTGATGGTGATAGCTCTAAGAATGACTCAGACTATTGTAGCTATCTCACAACCATGACTTATTTGGTTTGTGTGGATGATTAGGTCCTTAAAGTGACCCCAATTGCTACAATGGTGTCATGTGTTGTCCTGTTTCAAGTGTTGGGGGTGGGGTTGAAAAATTTAAGGTTGTGTTTTTTCCTATTACTAAGGAGAAAACACAAAGTGGTTGTTTGTACCACGGTCATGTTGTTGGTTTTGGGTTCATGTGTTGATGTGTTGTTGGTTCTTCCTTTTTGTGCTGATGTGATAAATTTTGGGGTATGATGTGGATGATGGTGACAAGGCCTTCTTGGTTTTTTGTTTTTGTTTTATGGTACTATTGATCATAAAATATTTCACCTCTCTGATTGTCTTATGGAGAATTCAGCGAGGGGGAGAATATGTGCCTCATTGAACACCTCTGAGATTTTTATAGAAATTTGACTCTTATTTGAGTTTGGGAAAAGGGATAAAGTGTGTTCTATTCTGGACAAAGATATAATGAAAGAAGTATTGAAAAAGACCATACCATGCATAGTTTCAAGTATTTCTTTAGAATAACTTGTATTTCAGACTCAAATGAACTTTAAAACAAAGATCAGATCCCAATCCGATAATAAGTCGATCATAAAATAGACATAACATGCCAGAGTGAAGCAATATTCTATAAAATTTTAAATGAAATGATTCTTCTAACTAGGAAAACTAAAGAACACTTTTCCCATAGGAAATTTTTTCTGAACCCTTGCTTCATACTTCCGTTTCTAATATATAGTTGCCTCGAAAGAGAAAACACCGAACTCCTTCAGGATTAATGACTATTAGACGTCCAAACTTGATACCTTGGAAATTCAACTCTAGATCTTTTTTAGCTACCATACTTATGTTATTTAGATATTTCAAAAGGATCAGCCCTTGTAATTGCTCTAATCCCAAAAGATTGTCTAACAATAGTACTATCGATCACCCAAGTTGCTTTGGTGGCACCGAATCATATCTCTCCACTAGAAAAAGTACATTGCATTGTGATAGACTCCAAGTTGATCATTCCTTTTGTAGATCTACAATGCAAAGGGGTGATGTGGCAAAAGGGAAAACAACTTCATCTCTACAAAAAGCGAAAATAAGAAAATGCCTATCGGATCGATATGTGGCTCATTTTCTAAATTAGAGATAAAATTTTCATTGAGAGACGTACAACCACCATGTGGCACATTGTATGTCTATCAAGAATAAAAACCCTTTACATGAAGATCTTCTTGAAGACAAAATGAAGCTGAAATGTAAAAAGTATATATAAAGGAAAAAATTGCTTCATAGTTTTGGCGATTCACAATGGGCCTTTGCTTGTGAACGCATGAACCTAAACCTCTAGTTATTATTGGAGCTTAAGGAAGGTGGAATGCAATGTCTCCCGATCTATTTCATTCGATTGGTTAAGGTTGTTGAACACTTTATATTCTTGGTCCAGCTCAAAGACCTCCTTAAAAGAAAAAACTCCCCATCTCACCGAAATGGAACCCAAGTGATAGTAGAGACATGAAAGCTATAGGACCTTGATCTCAAATTCATCCACTATTGGTACCAAGCTTGTCCTTGAATGATCTTAAGGAGTTTGAACCCTATTCCTGACCTCTTCTGTAATTTTCTCAATTGATAGTATATCTCCATGTGTCGACAAGAAAGGAGGCAACCCATAACTATATAGGATCCTAAAATCCTTCTTGATTTCATCAACCCTCTTATTCAAAATGGCCTAGCCATTCTTGGTCTTGGATGTCACCTTATGGTAGTAGGTGAATTCACTTGCTTTACTAGAAGCTACCCTTCAATCCATTATGTCCACACCTTTTAGGGCCTCATCTGTCACCACACAAATCTTGGAAATCAAATTTTGGGGCTTGGCCAGTCAAGGAGCATCTTCTCGAAGGGTTTGATCAGCCAACAGGCCAACCCTTTCATTTATTTCTCAAGCATCCCTCAAGAATTGTAAGGTTGGTTTGAAAATAGTGAGCGAAACAATGATTTTCTCCCAGCAAGCAGATACCAAATTCTTCTAGATAGGAAGGGTTGCAAATTTTTGTGCAGTAGCTAACTCTTCCTGTGCCTAAGCTTCTTTTGCCTTCAATATTTTTTCTAGCTAATCTCTTTTATCGAGGGACTCTCCCAATTCTGCAAATAGATTTTGGGTTTCCTAAATCTGAGCATGTAAAGTAGTCTCAACTTCTTGTTTATCACTTCTTAGCTTTTCAATCTCTTGTTAGGCCTTTTTTATCTCATCGAAAGCCTGAGCTCAGATGCTATCTAACTCCTTCCTTACATCTTCCTAAACTCACTGGTGGTATTTAATAGATTGACGCTCAGTCACAAATTCACTTCTCAATCTATCAACCTCAGCATAAAGATGGATCCATTCATCTTGGAGCATTGCAAGAGATCCTACTGCTTCATTTTGTTGGTCCTATAACTGTAGTATGTGGGTCATCTCTTCATTTCAGGCCCTGAGCTTGGACTGCAAATGGTTCATAGTCTCCTTTACATTTGTCATTTCACCCTCGCACTTTCTTAGCTTCCGATCTAGCCGCTCATAGTCTATATATACCACCTTCTGAGTGGTCTTCGCTAGATTCACCTTGTCGCAAGGGCAGACTTCATTCAAATCTAGACCTAATGATTAGATATCATAATCCTCCAATTACATCTACCATTTAGGTCAGACTACGAGTGGCTTCATGGTGGTGATCCATAGAGAATTTTTCTCTTCAGTAAAACATGTCTGAATCTTCTTAGAGGTTGGCAGTTTGGCATTCTTCTCCCTTCTTTTATGTTTTCTATTTTTTCAAGCCCACCTAGTTGCATAAAAAAATATTTTGAAGAGTCTGTGGGGTACCAATACTCTGTTATGCCATAGAAGCAGTAGGGGGTAGACTAAAAAGAGTAACATACGGGGACACTTTGGATATACAGGCATGTGGGGAGGCAAAAGGGAGAGTAATCATTGAGCATGGCGGGATGCCAAATTGAGATTGGGGACTTGGAGTACCAATTGGAGTAAAAAGAGTGACAGACAAAGCGGGCAACTTTTGTCCGACTATGGATGAGCCCATGGTAACAGGTAGCATGGGTGACTCAACTTTTTCTATGGGGGACCTGGACAGGGCGATCAAACAATCAATGATTGTCGAAGTGGATATTGCTTGCTCGGCATGTGGTGCCACATTATTTGATACATTAAAAATAGTAGGGGGTTCATTTAACACTAATAACTATGGTTTCGAAGGTGGTGGATTCTTTTCAACGGGTGGAGGCAAAGGATTAACCAAAGATGTAGAAGTAGGAAGAAGAGGGGGAGGAAGACTTACTTGAATCACGATAGTCTGAATGTTCTAGAGAGTGGATTCTACTTCTTCTTCATTTTTGATGGTTGTATCAGATGTGTCCAGGTCTCAGACTCACCATAACTTCATCCACCCTGAACTAGAATTTTTTGACCCTTTTGCTAATGATCTTGTTGAAGCCTAGCCTTCATGCTCCATGGTTGATCATTTTGGAGACTGTCAAGTCTTGTTTCCTTTGCTTCAGACACTAGTGAAAGACACATCCTACGAGTCCCTTTTCTTAGAAATCTTTCCCTTGTCAGATTCTTGTGGGTGGGGAGCATGGCATGGAAGTTCTTCCTCGGTTACTTCATGGATGGACTCTGGATTTCTTTTGTTATAATCAACTTCTTTGTCATAGATGTCCTCAAATTGTTCATCATATGGCTGAAAATCCTTAAGTTACCTTTGGGTGTTACCCATTTCTTGTGGGAATCTCCAGAAGTCTATCATTTTATGTTTTGACTATCCTTGTTTCATCTGGTTCTTTAAGGTCTTGCTTATCGAAATCTCCCTTTGATATCTTATCTGCAAAGTATATAAACTCAACCACTTTAGCCTCTTCATGGGTATCAGGACCAGGTTGACATACAAATCTAGCCTTTCATGTGTCGAGTTCATCTTAGATTCCACATATTCCTACACCTCATGCTTCAGGGGGAGTTGTCTTGATAGATTATAGTCCCACTCGTCACATATGAGGACTAAGCCTAGAGTCATCAGCAAGTTGGTTAATTCATTTTTTTCTTTACGCTTCTCCAACACTACCCCACTATTTTCAATGCAGAGGGGGAGCATAAATAACTTTGTCTTGTTCCTTCCTCGACCATACATGTTGTTGGAAAGAGTTGCATGTTGGCATGCCTCCAACACAAAAACCCGATCCATTACAAATTTAGGAAGTCAGAAAGGCTCTCTAGCAAAACCGTGACACCTCAAAAATGTAAAATCCTCCCCAAATAAATAATCCACTTGAGGTGATGAGTTGGTAATCCACAACAACACTTCAGGAGAAAAGCGGTCACTAGACTGAGGTAATAACTCTTGCAATACTAGTCTTAGAAAAAGGTGCACAAACTAATAAAATCTAATTGTCCTTGATAGGAAAAAATTCCACATATAAATCAGTGGAATGAAACCCTCCTCATCTACCCTAGATATAGGAAATTTTTTTTCTAAAAACCTAAAGTTCTAATGTAGGATCAAATGGACCAAAAAGGAAGAATGCTTGAATTTAGATTGAACCTTGTATTTTTTTAGGTACAACAACATATTGGCAGCTATGATGTCGGAAAAGTCAAAATAGATCTACTCCCACTCATTATTGAGTATCAAAGCGAGGGCCATCTGAAAGGGGTGAACCTCATCACTTTCTAGACCGAAAACCAAGGTCATCATTGAGAAAAGGTCTTGTGTGTTTTCTAGGAATGACTTACATGCCAAAGGAAAAACAATATGACCTTTGGTTGGCCTTTCTCCTATTTCACGACAGTAGAAATTTTCCCTTTCATTCGATTCCTCCTAATAGGTCTCCATATCTTCCTTGACGAACATCTCGATATACTGGTTGTAAGGGATAATCTCATATAGTTGGGGTAGGAATTACTACATATATCCTGTTGCATGTTATGGTCCCAGTTTCTTCGTTGAACCTCCTGGCACATGCATTTACCAACTTTAGACATGGGTGCATGGCAGGTATCATGAACTATGGTAACCCACAATTCCAAAGCCAAGAGATGAAATTATTAGAGTTACCATAAGCTCTCATCCTTTGAAAATTTCCTTCTCTAAGATTTTTAGGGTTCTTAGCTAGCTTCGGGTTGAAAACATTATCAACAACATCCAAAATCCTACAAGAATGGATTTAGTACATTCCTTTTCACTGCCTCTTTTCTAAAATTAACTCATTGCTTAGGGGAAAGTGTCATTACTTATGTCAATCTCTATTTAGCGATACGAAGTACCCTTGAAAAAACTTGATCATTAATTTATCAGGCATTAGTACATTAATCCATGTCCTTTCACTTATGTAATTTGGTCGATGTTGATCATGGCTGAGGACAGATGTTTAAAATCATCTCATATAGGCATTTACTCCCAACGTCCAAACATTAATTTTCACACCTTATGACAGATTTTCTATAGTATTTATTCTTCGTTCACCGACTAACTCAACATTTCCCGTTACTATCTAGCCAATAAGAAAACCTATGCTATTTAGTCATTCTGACACCTCTTGTCTATAAATAGTTATACCACCTTAAGGCCATATTCATTCAAAAAGAAAAACTTTGGAGTTTAGCTAGCTTCTTTCCCTTCACAATATTTCCTTTGATTTTTTGCTCCAACCATGACCACTGGTCTAGGTACTCCCATCCACCTTCTCCCATGCAATCCACAATATGCCTTTACCAGGGAAGTTACGAGTGAGATAATTAAGTGCGCGGTAAAGAAATTCAACTACCTCAGGGTAATTTCCTTTGGTGGGTCATGGGCATGGACTTTATCAAAGACGAGAACTAGATACATACCAACAAAAACATCCTATCTCAGTTCATGGCCTCTCTATTGGACTTGAACATCATCAAGTGTAAAATAGTTGAGCTATTCTGCCACATTTTTGACATCTCTCTATTGGAAGGGCTTGGTGAAATAGTGCAAGTCGCTATCCCTGGCGTAGGCATTCCCACCACAATGGACTTTCGCAGGTTCATCAACTATGGTGTGGATGTACCTTGGCTTCCTTTTCTTAGTGACTTTCACACCATTGACTTGAATATCCACTATGCCTTATCTCTACCCAATGCAACCTGTCTCCTCTAGGATTATGTCGTTGATGAATCTCCCACCCAATACAACTTCAAGAAGCAATTTGAGCTCTTTGTCTTTGGCCATGTAGAATGAGGTCGATGTTCATGAATTGTAACCTTGCTTCCTGAAGAAGAAGAAGAAGAAGAAGAAGAAGAAAAGAAAGAAAAAATCTAGGAAATTATCCCCTATAACGATGGTTGGAGGCCTTCCTTTTACTATTGTTTTTGTAAAAATGCCTCCATTTTTCCCCTTTTTGTATTTTACTTGAATACCCACTTTTGGGTTTTTCTAGAATAGAGATTTTCTACTAAAATCTAAGCCTTGGGATACCCAATATTTTAAATTCAATAAAAATATATAATATAATAGTTGTTTGTACTTCTTCTGCTTCTCTCTTATTCTTAAAACTAAAAGCTTAAACTTTTTACAAAATTCTTTGCATATGATACATATCTGTGATTTTTTTTTAAGGAAAGCCATACTTTAATGGAATTATTTTACATGAATACCATTCACTAGTATCCCCAAAGAATTACCTTCCATATCTTCCAATTTGTATGCATTCCTTTTTTTGCATGCAATGATTTGAAAGGGACCCTTCCACAATGCTTCAAATTGGGTATGTTGTCCTAGTTTTGCGGTACGCTTGTCGTATTTTAGAACTAAAATCCCTTCCTAGAAATCTGGGCTGGAAGTTTTTTGTTGGACCACCGCTTGACTGTTTGTTGGTGACTGCTCATAGTTTCAAAAGCTTTCTCTCTATTTTCTTCCAATTCGATAAGTTTGGCTATTTGTACCTCCATTACACCATTTTCCTCTATCTCTAGGTCTTTTAGTAATTGCAATGTAGGTAGCTCCATGGAAACTAGAAATACTACTTTCATCCCATAGACTAACTCATAAGGAGAGGTTTTCAAGATTTATTCTAGTGTAATTCGGTCTACCCACAAAGCAACTCGTAGATTTTTGTGCCATTCCCTTTGTCATTCAGAACCAGTGTGCTTTATTAACCTAATCAGGTTTTTATTTGTTGACTCCACTAGACCATTCCCTTGTGGGTAATAATTCCAAGAGGTCTTGAGATAAATCTCTTTCCTAATGGAAAAATATGATACCTTAAAACCTACGAAGGCCCTAGCATTGTCAAATATTATGGTCTTGGGTGAGCTGAACCTAGTCACCAGCCCTTCTAGAAAGTTAACAATCTCACCCTCTGTAGAATCTTGCAAGGAGATAACTTATGTCCATCTTGTAAAATAATCAGTTGTTGTGAGAAACCACTTATGACCAGCACTATAGATAGGATTTATCATTTTGACAAACTCTAAACCCTACTGAGCAAAAGTTCCTCAGTTACAATGGGACTTAAAGGAAAAGCAAAATTATTTCTCTTTCCAGCAAAAAATTGACACTCAGTGCATTTTTGCACCAAACAATGTGTTTCTAAAAACATTGGGGGACAATAATATTCTGATCACATAATTTTGAGAGTAGTGGTTTTGGTAGAAAATTTTCATCCCACAGAGTTGCTATGAAATTATGTCAAAATGTTGTCTGATTGACATTTATCTAAACATTAGAGCAACACTATGTCATAGTTTCTTTTGAACAAAATTCCTTCGATTAATACATACCCGGTGCCTTGTAGTTGATAGTATCTTTGTTTGTGAGGGGGGAGGGCCATTGAGTAATGTCCCTTCTACATGTATAATTTTTGGTCCATTACCCAGGATTCATCGGATTCAAAGTAGTTCAACAGGACTTGATCGATCTGCTTATTGGGTTCTGAACCATACTCTTGTGTGAGATATTCACATAGACCTCTTCCTCATACCATCTTGGTTGGCTTGATGTCTATGTCACACTCTATGATTTTGGTGATCCAATTGGCTCTTTTTTCAATTATCTCTCCCTTTGTGATATATTCCCTTACACTTGGGTGAGCAACTAAAATAGTGATCTTATTAGTTAACACTAAGTGTTACAACTTTTTGAGGCTCTTGACAATGGAAAACACTTGCTTTTCTAAGACATTATACCTAGCCTCATAGCCTCTAATAATTATTGAATGAAAAGTAATCGAATGCTGTCCATTTTCCTTTTTATCCTTTTGAGTGAGCACAAATGCTATGATATGATGTTTGATGTATACATATAACAAAAATTCCTTAAATAATTATGGATTGGCTAAGACTTGAGTAGAAAAAATAACCTTCTTTATTTGTTCGAAAACTTCTTTTCCTTTAGAATTCCATTTGATAATTACATCATTTTTTAACATCAATATGATGGATCTGGAAATGCCCGCAAAGTCAGAGATGAAATGACTAACAAAATTAATCTTCCCTAAGAAAGATTGTAACCCTTTTTTATTTACTAGTAAAGTCAAATCCAATATGGATTTGAATCTCTTAGATTTTATTGCAATTACCTCCTTGGACACCATAAAACCCGGAAGTTTACCTTAGGGTACTCTGAAGACACATTTTTTGGGATTTAAAGAAATCCTCAACTTTTGGCACCTCTAAAAGATCTGCTCTAGGTTTTCAAAATGATCACCTTCCACCTTTGAGAAGATGGTCAGATTGTCCAAGTAAATTAAAATGACTGAATTAATCAACCCTATAAAAGCGATGTCCATGGCCCATTGAAAGGTCACACCAGAATTTGAGAGTCTGAAAGGAATCTTTGCATATGTGAACATTCCCCACTTGGTGGTGAACATCATCTTGCGTTGATCTCTCTCCTTGACAAGTACTTGGTTGTACCCCAAAAATTTGTCGAGTAATGAGAACATCTCAAACCCGACCTCTATTTGTAAGATATACTCCATGGATGAAAAAGGGTAATGATCCTTTTGTGAGGCTTTGTTTAGGTCTCAAAAACTAACACAAATCCTGATGTCACAGTTTCTCTTCCAAATTGGTACTAGATTAGACAACCTTTTTGAGTGTTTAATCAGATAAATGATTTGGGACTCAATCAGTTTAGTGAGATCTTGCACAATCATTGCTTCAACTTTTAGATTGATAGACCTTTATTTCTATTGGATGGGTTTTTACCCTTCTTCCAAGTTGATGGTATGCTGAATTATACCAAGATAGTACCCTCTAAGATTGTCATAAGTCCATGCTATAACTCCTTCATACCTAGAACACATATTCCTTAGTATTTCTCTATCTTCCCATTTTACATTTCTCTTGAATTTCAGTCTTCTTCCATTACTGACATCTAACTCTTCGTAACCCTTTTCATCAGTTGTAAATCATTTCTTGTCATTCCTCACATCTTCACAATTAAAAAGGTTCTTGAAGGAAATAAAACCCCGAGGCAATTTATTTCCTTTTAGTTGAATGACCTGTCCTTTAGATGGCTAGAATTTTGACTTCGAATGATCTGAAAGTCATTCAGACTTTTGGATGAAAGCAGCTATCTGGGCATCATCTTCAAATACCTTCCAGTTTTGTTCATTGTCGAGAATTGATGGTCAGACAACAATGTAGATTGCACTTTGTTTAGAGTCAGGAATAGGCTCAAACTATGACCTGATAGAAGCCATCCAATCTACTACAACATTCAAGGACTGAGGAATAACTTGCACACTGAAAGCTCAAAAACTTTGATCAAGTCCCTTATCTGATGCCTATAGGCCTTCATCCTAGTGTTTTTAATCACTACTTGGCCACAAAATTGGCTTACTATTAGCTTGTAGTCTCCAAATACTTGCAAAATTTTCACACTCATATTGTCAACAAGGAAAAATCCATGGATCAAGGCTTTGTATTCCACATCGTTATTTGAGCATGGAAACTAGAAATGATAGGCCTTAAGGGTCTCAAATCATGTCAGAGACAATAATTAGACTCTTGGTCTAGAACTAGCTTTGCATTTAGTGTCATCAAAGTAAAAAATCCACAAGCGATTATCGATTCGATCATTATAGCTTTCCCAATCTTCCGTAAACTTTGGATGGACCATGTCATCCTCAAATATGACATAAGTACATAGTCTTGTGGCTTGGAAATTTCCAAATGGATTAGAATAGATGAACTGGTTAAGGAGGACCTCCTCTTCAAGAGTCCATTCATTCGTGTCCTCTTCCTCTTCTAAAGTTTCAATGCAATACCCTTCCTATTTTGAAAAAGAAGTATGTGCAACCTCAAAGCAGAGAACAACATTATCCACTATGTGTTCGAAATGTTGAGATTCTGAAAGAATTTTCATTTTTTCTCCATGTTTAGTCCTTAGTATCAAGTGAGACCAATATAGTTCCAAATATCCACCCAAATTTATAGTAAAATCTCTAGATAGACACATTTTGAAGACTGAAGGAATCTTGACTATATCTACCTCTTGCGAGACTACCTGGCTCAGACATGAAAAAAGAGTTAAGGTTTGTAGCATGATATATTTTTTTGCAAACTAGAATAACATAGTTAAATCTTAATCTAAACAATAATCTAAAATCTAACAAGAAAGAATGAGGAAATAAACTGAACTAATAAAACCAAAATGATCCACCGAATATGCGTTCATCCCTTCGAATTATCTTGATTGCTCTTCTCCATTTTTCCTTTTCAGTATTCTTGCCCTCAAATTTCTATGTTTGAATGCAAGTATAGCTTTGTCGAGTGTCTAAGAAAAATATCGAAGATGAGTCTCTTCTCAAAAATGAATGATTTTGAGAGGAGGAATAATGATAATGACAGGACATTTTATAGATTTTTGGTTTTCGAACAATTGACGCAGATTGAAAGAGAGATCGACGGATGGGATTGATGAATGCCATGGGATGTGAGTTCTGTCTTAGATAGAACATGATTTAGAACACGATATCAAGAAAGACTGAAGATAGAGACTAAGTTAGAACGTGAGTTAGAACACGAGTTCAGGATCTTAATCTCCAAAAATAGAAGAAATAGACTTTGTATGCAAAAGCCAAAGTTGGAACTCGAAGACTAATGCATTCGAATGCAAACATGAGTTAATTAATTAAATAAAGATATTTAATTAATAAAATAGATCATGCATATGAGTTGGAACTAGTTTACTAACTAGTTGTGATGGAGAGTCTTCTCGCGAAGATAAACTGGTGTTGAATTCAAAGATAACTCGAGAACTAAAAATAGATCTCGAGTCAGAAGGTGAGTGAATGATTAGATAACTAAATGATAGAGGAATTTGACATAAATAATTAAATATGAATTAAATTTAAAATTTGAAAATGAGAGACTTTAATTAAATAAATAAAGTAATTTATTTAATTTGACTGTTTGAAAAGGATAATATAAATAATTAAATAATAAATATCTAATTATAGATAAAAGGGGGTTAAATGAATAATTAAATAAAGATATTTAATTATAGTTGAAAAAGTATGATAAAGGGGTAATTAAATAATAAATCATTTAATTGATAGATAAAGGGGAAGAATTAATTAGTTCACGACATAATTATAAAAATATGATTTATTTAATTATCCAAGTTGAATAAAGGTCATTTATGAATTAATGAATTGATTAAAAAGGGGTATTTAATTAATAGAGGAAATATGTGTTAGAAAGGTTAATTAAATAATTAAAATTATTTAATCATGACCACGGACTATAGAAAATTATGTTGAAAGTGGTGTTCGGAGGCCTAGACCAATTTTCGGTATCTACAGTTTGCCCCTCTTTGATACAACGTTGTTTCAGTGTTGTGTCAAAGAAAATATGCCTCGATCGTGCCCCAACATGAAACAGGTTAGGGTATGCCCTAGTGAAAGGGAGAATGATGAGGACGTAGTTGTAAACCCCCTCGAGAGGATAGGTGGGTTTGAAGAACATGAGTGTGCTCTAAAAATGGATAGATAATAGTGGTGAAGATGCAAAAAAAGAAGAAATGTTAGCATGGATAATTCAAAAAGTTAGTATTGAAAAAGAATGGTTATTGATTGAGAAAAAAATGATCTAATCTTCGATATATTGCCAAATATGCTATGCTTTCTTTGTTATCATCATTGGGTGGGACATGACACAAATGGATAGTGCACACATTATATGAGATAGACCATAGTGTACAAAGTCATCCATCTGTGAAAAACAGACAGTCGTAGACAAGGAGTGTCTTAACTCATACTAAGGACAAGATTGCCCTAGTCATTTTGTTGAGACAAACCATAGACAACAAACAAATAAAAGACAGGTCATGAGACATCATTGCACCTATAAATCCTTGATAGGACATCCTTGAGGAAACTAGTAACATGGCTCAAAAACCAATGTTAAATAGACAGTTGAAAAACAACAGCCAAAGAAACAGAGTCCTGAGAAATCCTTGCTTATCTAGATCCTTCAAGGGACATCCTTGAGAAAGCTAGTAACAGGATCTTGCACAAATTGATAAAAAGATAAGACAAAATAAGATATAAAGTCATAAAGCCAAATAAAAGTATTCGCCACAACTTGATCTTGTGGGATTGTTTGATGTTGATGTTTGACATAGTGTAATGTGAGAGAATGACACATACCACATAAGATGTTGAGTCTGGTTTTGACTTGGTGACTTTTGTATAAGGCATGACAAAGCTTGGTTTCAGAAAGACACAGGTCATATAAGATGTTGGAGTCTGATGATGTTGAAGTGACAAGCCACATGGGACTATGACAATTTGATGACGTTTGTTGACAAGAAAGACATATCTTGTGTAAGACATAGGTTGATCGCTTTGACAATGTGTTTGATATTGACTTGATGACTGTTGAGACATTTTTCTGTGTTAATGCATGACTTGTTTTGATTCTTTGACTGATAAAAGTGTGTGTGTGTATTGATAGTGTATGACATGATATGATGTCATAAACTATTATATGCAACTTGTGTGATAGTGATTGTGAATGAACCCTATTGGACTGACCTAGTGTGGTCTCAAGAGCTCATCAATTGATTAGCCTTGCCTACATTGTACACGCAGAGACCTCATAGTTTGACATGACCAATGACTTTGAATATACAAAGAGTCATGATTTAAATGTGTGTGATACATGACAAACCTAGACTGACAGACCTAATGCCTCGGGGCACATCGATTGATGGCCTTGCCTACGTCCCAGTCATAGAGGCAACGTAGTTCGACTATGTCTATGACTGATTTAACATGACCAAATTGACATGATTGACTAGACATGACTGACTTGACATGATGGACTAGACATGACTGACGTGAAATGATTGACTTGACTTTGTTTTTGGGATTTTCTAACATTTTTTTTATTTTTTTGGATTTTTGATGTTTTCTAACTGTTTTTGGGATTATTATTTTTTTTAAAATTTTTAGGACATTTTTGATGGTGTGATGTTATTTACAAGGTGTTAGGGCATATAACACAGATTTTCCCCTAGTCAGGAATAAGATTTGGAAGATGCAGTGGGTAATATGATGGAATGGATGCTAGATGTCAATCATTCCAATTAATGGATAAGACAACAATTTATTATGAGTGATGGTGAAAAAGTCCGATTAGAATGATGGTAGATGGAAGGGTGAGCTTGACTACACATGGTGCATGTTTTCCAGGTTTTCACCATGGTACTTATCCATAGCGCCACTAACTCGGTTTTCACTAGTGGATGGATTTATTTCTCTTTACTTTTTTGATTTTCTAAAAAAATTTATTTTTTTATTTTTTTCTTTTTTTTTCATTTTTTTGTATTTTTCTAGATTAAGACACTGATTCTTAGAGACTTAAGCGTAGAACCTCTTTAGATGTAGACTATTGATAGGGGAAAAAATCGGTCCTCCTTTAGGAGTAGAGAGTTGGTACGCTCTTGATCCAAAGGTTTCTATGACAATATACGGCCCCAACTAGTTAGGTTCAAACTTTCCTAGATTTTCACATTCAACTTGGTTCTTAAGGTTCTCCATTAATACCAGGTCACCAATGTCAAAGTGTCTATTGAGAACCTTCCTATTGTAACTATGGTGAAGATGATTCTGATATGCTTGCAAATGATCTAATGCTTTCTATCTTCGTTCATCCAAAAATTTTAGCTCTTGTAACCTAGAGACACGGTATTCTTAATTGTTGATATGACCCTTCAAGGATACCCGTAGATAAGGTATTTCAACCTCAATAGGTAAGATAGGTTTGGACCCGAATACAAGGGAATATGGAGTTGCACCGGTGGGAGTATAGATGTTTGTGTGATAAGCCCATAAGGTAGGATTAAGCTGTAGTTGCCAGTCATGACTAGCGTCATTGACAGTCTTCTCAAGGATTCTAACAATTTTCTTATTAGATGCCTCAGCTTGGCCATTACCTTGTGGGTAATACGGGGTGGAGAAATGGTGTTTGATGTGGAACTCTTCACATAAATGGCATACTTCTTGGTTCTTGAATGGGTGGCCATTGTCTGAGATTATGGATTTGGGTACACCATACCGAAAAATGATATAGTTTAAGATAAAATTAAATATTTGTGTGCCGGTGATGTAGGTCATGGGAATAGCTTCAATCCATTTGGTGAAGTATTCGGTGGCAGTGATGATGAATTTGTGGCCATTACATGATGAAGGGTGTATCTTACTTACGAGGTCAAGTCCCCATTGGGTGAAGGGCCATGGTAAAGTAATTGGACAAAGCTCCTGCGATGGCGCTCTTATCAAGTCTCCATGTATTTGACATTGTCTACATTTCTTTACAAAGACGTATGCGTCTTTCTCCATTGTAGGACAATAGTAACCTAGTCTCATAATCTTATGGGCTAGAGTAGGACCACTCAAATGAGATCCGCATATACCCTCATGTACCACTCACAAAGTTGTTTGTGCTTCATCAACATCGAGACATCTCATTAGGGTGTTATCCAGGTTACGTCTATACAAGGTTTCTTCAATGATGGTATACTTAGCCGAATTTTGGATAAAGGTTTGGCATTGGTTATTTGACAAGTCTTGGGGTAAGGGACCTCATAAGTGGGGACCAATAGCTATTCAACCAGAAACTTGAACTTAGGCACATTACTCAGAATATCCAACAAGGAACCCATGGTTACCATAGCATCTATAGCTCTATTCTGGATACATGGTATTTGTTGAAAAGTTATATCTTTGAAATACTATTTGAAACTATCAGCCATTCGCTTGTAAGGTACAATATTTTCATCGTTAGTCTTGTAATCATCATTTACCTGTCGGATTACTAGTTGAGAGTCGCCAAAGACATGTAGGCTCTTAATTTTCCATTAAGCTGCCATTTTAAAGCCTATCAGTAAGGCTTCATATTATGCTATATTGTTGGTACAAGGGAAAGCAATCTTGAATGATTTGGGAATGGTATCACCTTGAGGTGTGACAAATAAGATACCAGATCCTGAACCACGATTTGTATGTGACCCATCAAAGTATAGTTTCCATTCAGTTTTAATGTCAATGTTGAAGAGAAATTCATCTAGAAAATATGCCACTAGTGGATGGTTTGCCTTTATAGTTGCATCTGCTAGTTGATCTACAATCACCTATCCTTTATAGCCTTCATTTCGACATACTAAATGTCATACTCACTAAGTATCATAACCCATTTAGCCAATCAGCCTATTAAAGTTGCCTTACTTAGGAGGTATTTAAGTGGATCAATCTTTGCAATTAACATTGTTTGTCGATTGAGCATATAGTGCCAAATTTTTTGGGTAGCAAAAACTACTACAAGACAGGCACATTCTATGTTGTTGTAATTCAATTCATAGCCCACTAAGGTACAACTGATATAATAGACTTCTCTCTCATGTCCTTGATCATCGTGTTGTGCGAGAAGAGCCCCTAATGCCGACTAAGTTGCTGAAATGTAAAGTATCAATGGTTTTCCCTCTGTAGGTGGCATTAAGACTAGTGGAGTAAGAAAATAGTCCTTGATTTTTTGGAAGGCCTCTTGACATTTAGGTGTCCACACAAATGGTACTCCTTTCTTGAGTAGATGCTGAAATGGGTGTATTTTATCTGCCAGTTGTACTATGAAATGCCTAATGGACTGTAATCTCCCATGTAGGGTTCTGAGTTGACCAATACTGATTGGAGGAGGCATTTCTATGGTATCTCTTACCTTCTCTGGATCTACTTCAATGCCTCTTTGAGATATGAGATACCCTAACAATTTCCCTGATTTCACCCCAAAGACACACTTCTTCAGATTTAGCCTGACATTGTAATTTTCTAGCCCTAGGAATATCTTGTCTAAAACCTTCAAATGATCTTCCCTTGTTTCTGACTTGGCTATAATTTTATCTACATAATCTTCGATGAATGTATGTACAAATTCATGAAAAATCATAGTAATTGCCCGTTGGTAGGTGGCTCCTGCATTCTTAAGGCCAAACGGCATAACATTCCAACAATATGTGCCCCATGGGCATGTGAAAGATGTCTTATGTTGGTCTTCAGGTGCTATCTTAATCTGGTTGTATCCAGAGAAACCATCCATGAGGGATAGCATCTCATATCCTACTGTAAGATATACTATCATGTCGATATTCGGCAAAGGGAAGTCATCCTTAGGAAATGCCTTATTGATGTCTCTAAAGTCCGTACAAATGTGAATGCCCCTAGTTGGTTTAGTCACTAGTACAAAATTTGATATCTAATCTGCATAGTCTATTCTCCTTATGAATCCTACATCTAGGAGTTTCTTAAGTTTTGCTTTTACTTGTAGAGCGATTTGTGGATGCATTTTCCTTAGATTTTGTTTGACTGGCTTAATACCTGGTTGTAGTGGTAAATGATGCAATATTAGGTATGGATCCAACCCAGACATGTCAGCATACGACCATGCAAATTTTATCTCTCTTTTTAAAGAATTCCTTAAACTCATGTTGCTCTATCTCTGTTAAAGAAGCTGCAAAATATACTATTCGAGGATTCTCTTTTGTACCTATGTTGACTGCAACAACCTCTTCTACTAGCATCGGTGACTTTTCTTGTTCAATGGGGAGAATATTTAAACCTCTATCCTTGGGTGCCTCAAAGAGGTTTTTTCCCTTGGATACGTCCTTTATTTTGACTTTTTCATCATCCAAAGGCGCCTTTTGGTTTTCACCTAGGGACTCATCATTTTTATTTTCATTGTCTTTTTTATTTTCATTCTCATTTTTGTGACTAGAGGTGTAAATAGACTCCCCGAAATATGCTTTATCGTCCAATTCTATGGTAAAACGTGCCTTATGATCCCCTCTTGGTATGCCTTCTCTAAGTCCCATGAACTCAACAATTGCTTCATCATTCTCGAATGTATCTATGATAGGTGTACCTTGTTGATCCTAGTTGATAAGTTTGGGATATATAAGGGGCATGTCATCATTGGAGTTCTTAAAAGTAGCAGCTGACAAGGTGAGTATAGAATGATTGACATGGTTGTAGAAGTTTTGGACCAACTCCTTCTTGTTTTTCCTCCTAGGGGTAGGTATAATCTGATGTGGGAATGTAGTGAGGGCTGATTCGTTAGAAGATGGTTTGTCAGGTGCCCAAGATGCATGATCAAGGGTTTCCCAATAATACTTCTCTTTCCATTTTGTTTTGGACAAGTGTTTCTTAGGACGAGGACTAGATTGTTTTGGTACAGGTTTCACATTGAGGTCCAATTCTCCAAATAGGGCATCGATATTCATGGTACTAGTAGATGAAAAGGATTCCCATTCACCATCGCTAGAGTAAGGGGATTCATCATAAACTAGAGGTTTGTCATAAACTAGGGGAAGTGGTTCATGATATAACTCGATGTCTACACAAGCACTCACTTCCTCTTGAAAAGATAACGAAGTACTAGGATACCCAATTCTAAGCAGTTGACACCCTAGCCCTAAGTATTTTTGGTTGTGTTCTATCCTTCCATTTTGATATAGCCCTAACCCACTGTGCCCGTCATAGCCTTCATTTTGCATTATCTTAAAGCCTTTTCCATACTAGTCCTTAGCTATTTGAATAGACGGGGAGGGGTATTCATGTTCTTCTTGATATAACCAGGAATCACCTTGATCCACAATTTCTTCACTTAACTCTCCCCATTTGGTCAATGTCATTGTAGGGAGAACATGAAATGTGACCACTGACTGTCTTCTATCTACCATGGGTAGGCCATATGCCTTAGGTAGAATTAGTTGATTGACGTAGTATGATGCCTTTATATTATATTCACCACAACCCTTATCTTGGATCTTGAGTTTAGGAGTGGATGATGGTGGTTTGAATGAAATGGACTTAGTGAGACATGATAGGTTAATGTATTGGGATAAAGTGGATGATGAGGCTTCTTGGTTAATCAATACTTGTCATTGTGGAAGGTCCCTTAGGCTTGTACAATATTGGAAAGGATCTGGATCACCATCAATAGTGATCTTTGTGCCATTATACAGGAACTTAAGACATTGGTGGTATGTTGAAGGGATGGCTCTCATTGCGAGTATCCAAGGTCTACCTAACAAAAAATTGTATGGAAGGGTGAGATCCAAGACTTGGAAGCTGGTGTTCATGATCGTTGGGCCGATTCTGGTAGGGAGCATGACAACTCCTTTGGATGACCTTTCTTCATCATCATAAGCCTTGATGACTATACTCTTAGAAGTGTCTACACAGTCTTCTGAGAATCCTAATGCCTTAACCAATTTTAGGGTACATAGGTTCAAACCTGCGCCTCCATCTACCAAGAATCATCTGACTCTAGTTTGATGGACTAGGACTTCAAGATGTAATGGGTCATTGTGATCAAAATTTTTGGTTGAGTGTTCTTGTTGAGGAAATGTGGCATGGTGCGAGTTGGTCAAATATCCTACCATTTCTTTGAAGCGATTGACATCCAAGTCTATGGGAATAGTAGTGTTCTGTAATGCTTTTTCAAGTATGGCTCGATGTTCTGGTGACAAAGTCAATAGTTCCAAGATAGATATTTGTGTGGGAGTTTTACTCAATTGATCAATGAGATTGTATATATACTTGGGCCTCTGTGTAGGTGGTTCAGAAGAAGGGCCTGGAATAACTATTTTAGTCCTACGTGTGTTCACATTACATTTTGGGTGCTTGTTAATGATGATGGTATCAACATGTTTGTTTGCATCTCGAAGGCTATATATGGTCTTTCCTTTCCCATAGTCATATTTGGAGTTGGTGTAATTGGCAGAGGGATTGTTCTTGGTTCCCAAACTAGAGGCGTTTCCTTTTGTGTGGTCATGTAATGGGTTTGTGAAGACCTTATGATCACTATTTTTAGTATTTTTCTGCCCGTTTACCTCTATGGATCCGTTTTCAACAAAGTCTTGAATGATATTCTTTAATTGATGACATTGTTGGAGGTTGTGCCCTTTCATTTGATGATAGTCACATAAAGTGTTATCGTCCCACCATGAAGGTTTGAACTATCTAGGATCATACTTTCTTGGTTCTAAAGGTTTGATGAGATTATGTTTGACCAATTCTTTGAAGACTACCTTGATTGGTTTCCCTAAAGGTGTAAATTCTTGCATGGGAAATCTTCTTTGGGGTCTTTGTTGCTAGTTCTATACATAGATAGTTGTTTGATCTGGACTGTTCATCATGTCTTCATGTTGGTTGTATCCTCTAAGTGTGATAACTGGTCTAGTATGTATGTGTTTAGCATCAAAAATGTCATCATTCGTGAAATTCTTGTTCCTAGACCAGAACTTGTTTCTATCATTCGACACATTTGGATGTTGGACAATTGGGCTCTTGCCTGATACTTTTATTTCACCTTTGTCAATAGGGCCCTTTTCAAGGATGATCCCCTTTTGTACCAAGTCAAGAAATGAAGTGCAATAGTGTACACACAAGTCACCTCTTAGTTTCGGGTTGATGTTTTTGAGGAAGATAGTGACCTTTTTTTTTTCAGGTATTTCGATGGGACAAAGGCTAGCTAGACTTCTCCATCTCTGGAAGAAAGTGATGAACGTCTCACCATCTTCTTGTGTCATGTGGCACAAGGTTGCTATGGTTACTTAGTTTTCTATGTTAAAGGAAAAATGTTTGAAAAACTTCTCAACCAATTCACCCTAGGATCATATACCATATGGCAATTTAGAAAACCATTCCAATGCTATCCCTATGAGGGTTCATGGAAATAGGCGCATCAAGTACGTGGGGTCATATGATATGTCCATGTAGGCCATTGTGAATTCTCTAATATGTTCTAAAGGATTCTTCCTCCCATTATACTTAGGAAAATTTGGTATAATGTATCCATGGGGAAAGGTGTCATATAGAGTGCTTTATCGAATGGACATGGACATAGGTCTCTTGCTGAGATAGTTCGTTTGCCTGACATAGACATGTTGTCTATATTTTTTTTGTAGACTCTACATTTGGTTTTTAAGCATGTCGACTTATGTAAAGGACATGGTGTTCATGTTATTTGGATCAATGTAGGTGTTCTGATATGCCATGTTTTGTGATGGGTTGTGATTTGGTGAGGGAATATATCCTGTTAGGATGTGCTGATTTGGTATAGGGATATTCCCTATCTGAATGGTTTGAGTTGGTATAGGAATGCTTCTTGTCTGAATGGTCTGATTTGGTATTGGTATATTTCGGCCAACTTTGGATCTCTTACCAGTAGTGTTGGTGCCAAAGGGGTTGGAGGAAGTTGCCCCCGTAGTAAATTGTAAACCTTGTGTGATGTTGAAAGGGATTGTGCTTAAAATTGATGATGTCTGAGTAGATACACTAGTTGGTATCACTACGCTAATTTGGGGAATAGACACAGTTGATGTCACAGTTTGTGTTGGTTTAGTAGACTATGTTGTCAAAGTATGAATATCAAATCCTAGTGGTAGAGTGGCACCTTCTACTAGAAAATTTGCTGGATAGCGTTGTGGATCATTTTCCAAACACTCATCCATGAAGGATGCAAACTCAGGATCTTGAACTGCTACATCTATGTCTTCTATGTAAATTTTCCCATGTGTGTCTCTAGTGACATGTTTTTCAAGTAAAGGCTTGTGTGGGAATTTGCTTCCTGACGGTTGATTTCTGAATGGATTGATAAATTCATTGGGGTCTATCATTTTTTTGTGTTTCTTTTTGGACCTTGTTTTGACCATGAATTTTTTTTCTCAAAATGGGTAATGCATACTATGCCTAAAAATTGGTATGATCTATGCCTATGTTTTTTGGATTTTTTTTTTTGACACTAAATGACATTGCTAAAATGGTTTCTAAAAAGACGTATGTTAAGGTGACGTATGATGTGATGGAAAATATGCAAGATCCTGAGTAGATTATGATGATAAATGAGTCTAAGACGAGTATAACCTACCACCTAATGGAGTAAATGGATGCAAAGATTTTTTTTGACCAAGGAACCTAATTGGATGACAAGGACAATTTATAAGGCATATTTTTCAAACTAGACTGTTGAGCTGAAAAGATCCACTAAATGGGACTAAAGTGACAAGGTTCAATGATTGCGACAAACCGAAACATGGACATGTCCAATGACAAGGAAAGTTATCTCTATTCCTATGATATGAAATCTCCTAGGAAATATCTATATGCATGTGACTTAGGATGACTATGACTATGACGTTTATTGTGACTAAGATGTATATAACACCTAATGATGCAAGTTTTTTGAGAAAAATTTACCAGTTTCTACTCCAAGGTTGATCTGAAGAACCTAAAGCAAATAGTGACAATGATTTTTCAGACTCAGCTCGAGGTTTTTGATGTTTTTTGTTGACAGGAAAATGCGGTTCATTAAACAGTTGCGGTTCAGGTTCTGACAGATGCATTTTTTTGACAGTGCATGCAGTGTTTCTGATAGTTGCGGTTTTTCCTATGACAAATGTGGTTTACCAACACACATGGAACTTGAAAACTGATAGATGCGGTTTATCAATACACATGTGGCTCAAAAAATGATAGATGTTGTTTGCATGCACACATGCAACTTAGAATATGACAGTTGCGACTCGTGATATGCAAACTATGAAAATTGAAAGTTTTGACAAACAGATGTGGCTTTTCCCCTAGCAGATGTGACTCACTAATACACATGTGGTGATTAAACTAACAAATGCGACTCAGTTTTCTGACAGTTGAAATTTTCCCAATAGTTGAAGTTTTCTCAAAAGTTGTTGACTAACTTTTGGTTGTTTGATCAAGATTTTGGCAAATACAACAAAGAACAAACACACCAATCAATGTATTTTTCATTTTTGTGATGTAAGGACTGTCAAGACTCGAAAAAATTTACAACCTAGGATTTTAGGAAAATACTTGTTGAATTCTTATTTGGATTTCTTCAGCTATGCAAATTAATGGTGAATGACTAGTAGCTTGACCCCATTGGCTCCCCTCCATGACACTCACTTATACGAGGCAGCCAAGCTACTGTATCCATGGAACTCCCATGGCATACATTTCATTTCCACACATAAACCGTAAGAATATAAGATGACTTCACAGGGCCGACCCTGCTACGCCAACAAGTAGGTATGATTTTGGTAACTCTACAACAAGGTTTTTAATAAGGGCATTCCATTCGTGGCACACTATCCAACATCGGTGAGAATCCATTTATGTCCATCTCATCGGAATAGTGTGCGTGATTTGTGGGCTTTCCCCAAGAATCCTCTTTTATATACCGGTTGGAAGTCGCTTGGCTTTAGCATGCTACCGGTCTGAGTCATCTTGGGGTGAGTACTTTTTCCCACCAAGATAGGCCCAAGTTCTAGAGATAACAACCATTTCTCTTACACCCAAGATGGCATGGCTGTGCAAGGGGAGAGGATACTTCGGTGTACTAAATCGTAAGGGTTACAAATGCGTGCAAAGAACTAGATAAAGAAGACAATAATTCTTTTTAATCCAGACAAAAATTATTTATCTACCAAACAAGAAATTATTTTTAAACCCACACGACGATTATCTATCTACCAAACAAAAGCTTGCTTAGATAAATAAATTAACACAAAGGCATTAGGTCTTGCATGCAAATTTATCAGTAGTTCATTGTTCTTCAGCTTTCGTCCTACAAAAAATTGTGTTTGGTTTTGATTGTCTTCAAAGCTTCATCTTGCAAACACTATGTTATTCCCCCTAAACACAACTGAAACAAACATTAGCGAAAATCCAAACAACCCAAAAAGCAAAAACTAAAAATATGGATGTACAGAAATGACTAAAACAAGTGGAAAAGTTTACCAGCCAGATGTAGCTTTTGGAGGCACAGATGCTTTTCATGAAGTTTGTTGACAAGTGGATGCGGTTCACAAATTTGTTGATAAGCAGATGCGTCTTTTGATGATAGATGCATCACTGTTTTTCACAGATGCGGTTCATGGATACAGATGCATCATTTTGTGGAACAAATGCAGTGCACCTTAATGGAAAACCTGCAAAAAAGAATAGAAAATGAAAAAATGGAAAGACAGAAATATGTGTAGATTTTGAAGTGTGTTCATGTCGGGTTCACCAAATGTAACATGATAGATTTTTCTGCAAACTAGAATAACAAAGTTAAATCTTAATCTAAACAATAATCTAAAATTTAACAACAAAGAACAAGGAAATAAACTAAACTAATAAAACTAAAATGATCTCATTGAATATGCATTCATCCCTTCGAATTATCTTGATTGCTCTTCTCCATTTTTCCTTTTTCAGTAGTATTGCCCTCAGATTTCTATGTTTGAATGCAAGTATAGCTTTGTTGAGTCTCTTCTCAAAAATGAATGATTTTGGGAGGAGGAATAATGATAATGATAGGCTATTTTATAGATTTTGGGTTTTCAAATGATCGACTCAGATTGAAAGAGAGATCAATGGATGAGATTGATGAATTCCATGGGATGCGAGTTCTGTCTCAGATAGAATGTGAGTTAGAATGCGAGTTAGAACATGAGTTCAGGAAAGACTGAAGATAGAGACTAAGTTAGAACGTGAGTTAGAACACGAGTTCAGGATCTTAATCTCCCAAAATAGAAGAAATAGACTTTGAATGCAAAAGCCAAAGTTGGAACTTGAAGACTAATGCATTCGAATGCAAACAGGATTTAATTAATTAAATAAAGAGATTTAATTAATAAAACAAATCATGCATATGAGTTGGAACTAGTTAATTGACTAGTTGTGACGGAGAGTCTTCTCACAGAGATAAACTGGTGTTGAATTTAGAGATAACTGGAGAACTAAAAATAGATGTCGAGTCAGAAGGTGAGTGAATGATTAGATAACTGAATGATAGAGGAATTTTACATAAATAATTAAATATGAATTAAATGTTAATTTAATTCAAGATTCGAAAATGAGAGACTTTAATTAAATAAATAAAGTAATTTATTTAATTTGACTGTTTGAAAAGGATAATATAAATAATTAAATAATAAATATCTAATTATAGATAAAAGGGGGTTAAATGAATAATTAAATAAAGATATTTAATTATAGTTGAAAAAGTATGATAAAGGGGTAATTAAATAATAAATCATTTAATTGATAGATAAAGGGGAAGAATTAATTAGTTCATGACATAATTAAACAAATATGATTTATTTAATTATCCAAGTTGAATAAAGGTCATTTATGAATTAATGAATTAATTAAAAAGGGGTATTTAATTAATAGAAGAAATATGTGTTAGAAAGTTTAATTAAATAATTAAAATTATTTAATCATGACCATGGACTATAGAAAATTATGTTGAAAGTGGTGTTTGCAGGCCTAGACCAATTTTTGGTATCTACAAGGATAAATATTTTATCCAAGCAACTGTCAGAACTTTCTTCCCATCCAACTGCATGATTCCCTTTTCCAAAGGTTCATACTTTAGCATTAAAGCATTAGCCACTTGCTTTGGAATGACTATCGTACTGGCTCCCGAATCAATCATATTATTATGCAAAAGCGTATCTCCCACAATTAATGTTAAACTGAAGGGAGTGGGCTTTCGCTTACTTACCTCCCCCCCTTTTACTTTCTCTACATCATTTGTATAGGCTACTGTCTTCAAATTTTGAGGATCGAGTGTGAGGGCTTCTCCTTCATTCAGATTACATGTCAGATTTTTGTCTGTGTTCAGACCTAGTTCTTCATTTCTTAGTGCTCCTTCAGGAAATGACCTCTGCTTAGGGATGGATATTAAATCCCATAGAGACACATTAGCAGTAACTTTCTTCATCTGCTCTACTACATTAACCATTCTAACTAGTTCAGATTTGGGTCTAAATGGCAGAATCTCCTTCAGCCTTTGTGAAAGGTGATCCATTATGAACAGATTGAATGACATGTCAAGAACTCTATTGGGTAATGGCAGAGTCTATCATTGCAAACTTGGTTGAATAGTCGACCGAACAACCGGTTGAGACTATTGTCCTTCAGACAATGGTAGCCAATGAGGATGAGAATGAGGGAGAGACTATAACATATCCTCCCCAATAAATCTTCTTTTGGATCTGGTATTGTAATCTAATTGTACCTAGTAGTGCTCTAAAAATTCTTCCACAATTATGCTTATCCTTGTTTTCCCTAGTTCTTGACATCATTGGGTTACCTTGGGGTTTTGGGTTTTAGCCATAAAAAACTTTGGTTTGTGGTTATTCATCTTGCTTTGGCCTAGGTGTTCCAATTCTATGTTGACCTATTATCCTAGGTTATTGGTAGTGTAAGTCATGATTTGATCCTTCTTGGTCGTTTGTGTTACCAACCCCTTTTAACCTAGCCTGTCGGTTTTAATATGTTGGGACTATGTTTAAATTTTTTTTTAAATTCAAGTCAATTAAATTATTTTAACCTTAGAATTGTGCCTAAGATCATGCCTTAAAGGTTATTTTCCCGTCTGCATAGCTAATCCCCTTTTTATGAGTAACATTTGTGGCATGCGTAGATTTAATGACCATTGGATCTTCGAGTTAAATCATGACCATTCCCCCCTAGCCTCACAAGGATTTTTGATGATGTCACAAAATTGTTGTGAGGTTTGTGATATGGTGCCATATGTCATCTACGATTGTGGGGCCTAGTCTTTGTTCGCTTACCAATTAGTGGTCTAATAAATCAACAACTGTGATATAACAATATATCGTGGTCATCCCTCGCTGACCTCGCATAATTAAAGCACCAGTTTTAATAATGTTGTGACGTGTGTGAAATTTTGATGTATGGGCATTGATGCCATGTGTGATATGATTGAAGTGGGACCTGTGCATGCTGAGATGGTGTCATGTACATGGGTTTTTATTTTCTTAGGATTGGGTGGATAAACGTGGAATTTTCAAACCAGATTGACTCGATCTGATTCATGCTTTCTTGCCTACATAGATTCAAATCAATGGTTGGTATTTAAAATGAGCTAGTCTTGGATGATAGTTGTTTTTTCTCATGTGAGTGAATAGTAATGGCAGAGTTCAATTGCACCACCAAAATTTAATGCTAAAATTTATTTGAATTACTATTTTCATGCATAATTCTATACTAAGGGAGAATCTCTAGGTACCAAGCATCGCGAGCTATTTGCATGTAAGTCTAGCATCACTGCCATTGAAATTCGTTGCGAGAAAAACTATAAGTAACACATACACAATGTTCTTTATTTTCAATAAATCTTGTGATTTCTTGAGAACAAGTATAAATTGCATTTTGCTTTGTTTTAAAATATTGTACTGGTTCATTTTCTTTAAAATTGTTTTAAAGCCCATCCAAATAGGCCATCGAAGCTTTTAAATTGTGAAACTATTATGTTTCAAGGATATAAGCCATACACTATATCCCATAGAATTTTTGATAGTTCAAAACCCTAGCTCAAACTATAAATTTTTCTTGTGCAAATGGCACCCAAAGGATGAAGTTCTGGTTTTGAAACTTCTACTAGGTCATTTTCCTAAGATTTCATAGTTTGTTAAAACCCTCTACTAACAAAAAAAACTTGAGGGGAAGGGTTTGTTTTATGGGCCCCTTGTTTTGGAAGGGTTAATTGATAAACAATGTGCAATTAGAGATGTTGAGGTGCCGTATACAGGATGGAAATTATTCTCAAATTCATTTGGGAATAGGAATTTGTATGCTCCTCTATGCAACCCTTGGAGGTTGGATCTTGATAAGCTAGTGGTTCCCAATGTATATCTGGATGTGGATTTATTAAAGGAGGTTGCATTGAGGTATGACCCTAAACTAGAGTTGTAAAGACATATGTTGGTGTGGAAATGGTTAAAATTACCAGGGAGGAGATTGTAATTTTTTTTATTTGCATGAGTGGAATAAGCAAATGGCGCCTATTGACCTTCACACCTTCAGAGAAGAATACAAAAATACCAAGGGTTTTTTCGGGACCTCCCTATTGATTCCTCATTTGGAAACAACACGAACTTGAAAGAATAAGAAAAAGATAGTGATTGGCAAGAATGAGCCAGAGCCTTTTCCTCTAAACTACTTTTGCAATTATTTCAAGAAGACTTTGTGCCTTATGTCAGGTTCTTGGCATTAGAATGAAGACTACTGTGCCTAATAATCTCATGTACATGGTTGTGAATCTTCAACATCTAGGTTTCAATGTGGTTTATGATTTCACAACTTATCTGGCAGATTAAATGCATGAGAGCCCGGTGGCTCTCAAGGAAGCAAAAACCTTGGTTAGTTTTAGATAGAATTCTCTACTAATGCATATGTTTTTGTACAAATGAGAGCAAGTCTTCAGGAAAAATATGGAATTAAAAAAGAAAGAGAATGATATCAACATGCTTGTCTAGTATTGTACCAGGTTTTTGGATAGACATGACCATGATTTTGATTATGTGGAATTCCACAACATTTTTGGGTCAAAGTTGAGAAGGTTCTTGGTATATGATCCACCCAGGATTCCAAAGCAGATAACTATTTTTTTAAGGCCAATGGAAAGGAGGATTGAATTGAAGTTGACACACAATTAGGGAGATATCCTCCCATACTATAATACAACCATCTCTAGAATATATGGTACCAATTTCAACCCATATGCTTTTGCAAGGAATGTGCCTTTAAGGATTGGATTCTTGGATATCATGAGATAGCTAGGATGTGCTCAGGATAAAGATTTTCTAGTAAAGCATAAGAAATTATCTTTCTTTCCTTAGTATACAACATTTTCTGAATTTTTCATTGAAAAAGGAGGATGGAAGGACTTTTGGACATTACTCAAGCCTTATGGGTTGAAAACTGTACACCCTAGGAACCATGATCTTGAGGGTTTTATTTCTCAAATGAAAGAAAAACATAGAACTAGAATCTTTGTTCACAACTTATATTTTCTTGAAGATGTCATCATAAATATTCTTGATCTGCATGAGCAAGAGGAAAGAAAATAAAAATATATATCTTTCACTAAGATGATGAAAAATAAGATAGAAAAGAACCCTGCAGATAATCCCATTCCAAATATCAGTGGTGAGTTAAATAGGGCCATGTATGTTATCGATAACTTTGAAAGTATGGTGGGGGTCTTAAGTGTTGAATAGGTTGCTGAAGACAAAGGAAATTCACAAGCTGTCAAGGAGTATCCTGAGATAATATTGGAGGAAATAGCTTCTTACCAACCTCATCAAAAGGCTAGGGTATATTCTAGGAAGAAGGGAGCAATGACTGAGAGTAAAAATATGCCACCTTTTGTTGTTTCAAGAGATCCTGAGACAATATCTTCTAAGAGACTGATGCCCTCTTCTTTGGGGAAACTATTGCATGATGTAGTTGATCTAGAATCTCCCCCAAGGGATCCTTATCCGACACAACCCCCATCACCCAAGAGGTAGAGGATTGAAAAGGCAATAGTGGTTGAATATCTCGAGTTATATGATGAAGAGATTAGGGTGACCCTTGAAGATATGCAATAGGGAATTCCATTCTTTCCATAAGGTGATGCATCAAGCTCTAGGGAAGTTTCTTTAAGGTTGGGAAAAGATGAGATAAGATGGATAACCAATAATAATGACCTAAGGATGGAGGCTTGCAAATATTTCATGACAAATGACTCTTTTTTCAAAATCGAGGCTTTTAAATATTTTATGTGGAGGGCACGTGTTCCAATATATGCTAAAAAGGTATCTCTAGAAAGGAGTCTACATCTAGAGCTGCTAGAGAAGGTCATTCAATCCAATGTCATGCTACAAATGAGGGAGACCTTCAAATAGTTGACACCAGAGCAAGGCAGAGAATTGGTATAAAAGAGTGGAGCATTGTTACTCCCTGAATGGGATATGGTCGATGTCATGGTATTCGATACAATAATAAGGGCCAATAGGCCACTTCTTCAAACTAAGGAGGAATCTACACTAGCACTTAAAGGATCAGCCTTTAGTGAATAGTGGGATGCCTTGCCAATTTGGTCATTATCCACTAGATCTAGGAGTCCAATTGTTGTAGAGCCCTCTAATTTCAGTGGTCACTTGGTTGTAAGAAGGGTTGATACTCCTACATTGGAAGAAACAAATATGGTAGTGAATGTTGCTAAGTTCACTGGGGCAACTATTGACGATTTAATAAAAGGACAAAGATACTCTGAGGGGCCAGTATAATGACCTCATTATTGAGTATAATATGAGTCAACAAAAGGTGGCAGAGTTGGAAACTGAGTTGGCATTGCTGAAATAGGAAATGGAGATGTTGAAGTCTTGAGAACTGGTTAGCTCTAGTCATAATGTTCCCAATTCACCAATGGAACAACCTCACCCTTCCTCACAAGAACATAATTAGCGGTTGTTCCATATAATATGGGATAGGTACCTATCACAATGAAAAGGGAAAATAGCCCAAGAGGAGGACTCTAAAGGGATAAATTAATCCATCAAGTTGAGGAGTATGAATAAATGCTACCACATATCTAGGAATCATCACAAAAAAGAAATCCAATGATTGTAGATATTGTTTTGAGACACTTGAATAAAAAGGTCTAGTGAAAATTGAATAGTTTCCACACCAATTATGTTTTGATGTTGTAAGCAATCAAAATGTTCCCGAGAGATAAATAATTGGCTACCCCACTACTTGATAGATGGAGTCCTAGAGTTAAGTGGTTAAAGTTCATGGCGGTGGGAACAAAGCACCAAAAGGATGAGTATCCCAAGGTTTTTCCAACTTATCAATTTGTTCATGAAATTATGGAGCATAAGTTCTAGGGGTATGTCACTCCTATGGAGATAAAAATCAAGGAACTAAAGGCCAAATATGATAGAGAAGAATTGACACCATTGCTAGAAATCCAACATAACTATGATGAAGTAAATCCATTGCAAGTTTGGAAGGATCAAATGAATAATATCATGATAGCCTAAACAGATCAGATATGCATGAATACTGATATTGGTATGTTTAATGATACACTTGAGAAACTATCTTTTGTTATTAGTTTCTTGCAAGATTTTGATAAGGAGGCTACTTCAGTAATGGTGAAATATGCACCATATAGAGATAAAATTAATCACATCATCATTTTCAATTGGCCATCTAAAGAAGAATTTGAATTGTGGAAAATGGTGTTCACTAATGAGTTTGGAATATGAGCACTATGTGTGGATAATATGACTTGGTTGAGTATAATATAGGTCTAGCCTTAGAAGTTACAATTGAGTATGTATGTATTCTCTTGGATCCATGTGTGGATGGCTGATGAGGATTTTTACCGAGGTGGATAAAGTACTACAACGATTGAAGATTCTTTTGTTTTAAATGAGTTTCCTATTGGAAGGCATGTTTTCTTCTTCACAACAATTGAAATTGAAAATAAATTGTCTTTTATGTATTCCCTCCAATTGAAAAATGCAAATATAACTATAGATGGGAATGTGTAGAATATCAGTCCAATCAAATGTATACATGTGTATATCTTGGCTTGAAGATTGTTTTGATCCCTTATTATATAAAAGGGAATTTTTGGGCTGATGTATAGGGTCTTTTTTTGAATGTGAGATTTGAGAGTGTAGGAATATAGTGTAGAGAGAGTAAATATTGAGTCCATGTTTTAAAGTTTAGTGTTAGATAGGATAATTTTGTCAATTATGAGGTTCTTGAGCATGTTAGCATTGAATGCAATAGTATTTTGAGTCTATTTTCTCTCCATTTGTGATGCCTGACATGAGTTATTAATGAAAAAATAGTCAAAGACTGATTTCATTGATTTCCATTATTCTTTACTATGAATTATGCAATGGTTATAGCTCTAGTTCAATGGATCAGTTAAATTCTTTAGTTATTGTGAGTTCATGTAGGTTAGCAGCTAGATTTGCTTGTAGTAATAGATTTCTAATTGTTGATACATGAATTATAATGCAATTCATATAGATCTCAATTGTTGAAGATGAAATTTTCCTTATGGTTCAATTCTTTCTTATTTGACTCTGTGGTTTGGATATGACACTAATAATGAGGTGGTGATAGTAATTCTTACATCTTTAGCATTCAATCTTAAAAAAATATATAAAAAAAATCTTCATATCGACCAATCTTTATTGTTTTCATGGTTCCCTGCTAATTAGGACCAGATCTTTGAAGGAATTGCCAATTTCTTGAAGGATTTCATCTATTTTGTGCTAATGGGGAATTTGTTTGTTATTATACAATCTGTATTCATAATTTTTTAGTTATTTGTAAGGAACACATTGTGGGATCACCCTCCTGGGTCCTACAGAACCTAAAGTGTAGGATAGTAAGCATTATTGCTTGGTCTTATTACATTGGCCCATCATTTCTTAATATTTTATTATTGAATGTGGCACATTCATCGAAGCCTTGAGGAATCAACTTGGTTTTAAAAAAAAAACCAATAATACCTTTAGAGGGTTGGTTGTCGGGGCTTTGTTCGCAAAAAAATGATTCCCATTCTTCCATCCAAGAGAAAATTTCTTGATCGAGTGTTATGTCCAACTCTTTCTCTATGGACATACCTTGCATTTGTGCTCTAAGTCAATCATTATCCATCTCCAGAGATTCATATTCCTCTATGCTAGGCTATATGCCTTTGTTTGTTTTCTCCACTATTTTATGTTACAAGTTTCCTCTGGGGCAATCCTGAGGCATGTGACTATCATTGCAAGGAAAAAAACATGTTTTCTCATCATCCTCCAAATTTTTTTGGCCTGGTATCAACTCTTTTCCCTAGCTATCTTTGACTGTTTGCAATGACATAGTAACCAAGACTATTTGATTGGCAGTAGTTACTTGCTGACCTCCTTGACCCGAAGGTCGTTGATATGTAATCTATTGATTTTGTTGATATAAAGGTCTACCCCCTTGGTATGTTTGGATTTCTTGTTTCAGAGGACCTGCTTGCTGACGCTTAATGATAATTTTCTCATCAACGAAAGATCGCATCAGGATTTTCATGCCATTAAGGTCCGCTATCATGGAGGAAGAAAATGATGTACCTAGCTACATGCTAGGGTATATGTACATGGATTGGGGTGGAGCTGAGCTTGATTTCTAAGTCACTAGTGTGCTCAGAGAAGACTCTTGTTGAAATAGGGCATCTGATATTTCATGAAAGATGAGCATCGGGGGTTGTGGTGGAAGTTTTCCCACATCTATGAAACTATTCTTTGCTCAAACTACTAGGTCATAGGCATCGGGTAGAGTATCTCCTCCCATGGAACTTATATAGATTACAGTATCTAAAATGATGGTTTTTAGAAAGAACATGAAAGCCATAGTAGTTGGGGGTCACGCAGTTATTGGGATCTTCTGCTAGGCTTTCTTAAAACCTAGTGTTGAAGTTGCTCATGGTTTCCTATGAGGCTGTCTTGATGGTGATCGGTTGATGTAGCAACGAGGAATGATCTCCCTTCTCTAAAAATAATTCAATTGTTTTTTGTCTAAGCTCATCCCACGAAGTGATAGAACCTGAAGCCAGAGATTTGTACCACTCTTGAGCATTTCCTTTGAAAGAATTAGCTAGTAATCTCATCAAAGTATTATCCTCTATGATACTGTGTACCCTACATACCTCCACTACATCTTGAAGGTGTTTAGAAGTGGTTTTAAAATCCTCTTAAAAATTTCAAAATAGCCTTGAGGGCATTAGCAGGTATGGTGGGCCATACATCAAGTGGAGTAGGTGGCTGTAGTGGGCTACCACTATCCCAAGTTACAAAGTTCCTAGGAGTGGGAGGGGGTATATAGGCCATAGAGAAAAGATTCTTGTGAATTGGATATATTGGTATTCTTATTTGGAAACTTCAGCCTCCAAGTAGAGTAGATAGATCTCTAAAATTTGGACTCCCACTTCTTAGTCTTCTACTTCTCACAGGTGATACAAAACCTATGACTTGTCTTCTCCTAGGTACCAAGGTTGGTAATTGAATGTACTGAAAATTACCCTTCCATGATGCTCTTGTTTGAACCTTGGGCATGAAACTTTCAGTTTCTTTCCTTTGGTCTGATATATAGATATTTTTGATTTCTATTCAAGATTTTGGAATGTGTCCCATCGGGCGTGCCAGAAAAATAATTGTTGATCATAAAATCTTGCACCTCTGTGATAGTCTTATGGGAAATTTAGTTAGTGGGGGAAAATATGCACCTCACTGAATACCTCTGAGATTTTTATAGAAATTTGGCTCTTCTTTGAGTTTTGGAAAAGGGATAACAAAATGCAAACAAAAAAACATGAAAAGATGGTGATGCACCAATGCTTCTACAACATTTCAAAATCATAAACTTCCCTCTATGAGTGATATAATGAAAAAGTATTGAAAAATACCATATCATGCATAGTTTAATGTATTTTCTTAGAATAACTTGTATTTCAAACTCAAATGAACTTTAAAACAAAGATCGGATCCCAATCTGATAATATTTCGATCATTAAAAAGACATAACATGAAAGAGTGAAGAAGTATTCTATAAACTTTTAAAAGAAATTCTTCTTCTAACTAAGAAAACTAAAGAGCACTTTTCCCAACATAAAATTTTTTTGAACCCTTTCTTCATACTACTATTTCTAATATATAGTTGCCTCAGAAGAGAAAATACCAACCTCCTTTAGAATTAATGACTAGAAAATATCCAGACATAATACCTTGGAAATTTGGCTCTAGATCTTTTTCAGCTACCATATTTATGTCATTTAGATATTTCAAAAGGATCCATCCTTGTAATTGCTCTGATCTAAAAAGATAGTTTAACAATAGTACTATTGATCACCCAAGTGGCTTTGGTCGCACCGACTCATATCTCTTCCTTGGAAAAAGTATAGTGCATTCTAATAGACTTTGAGTTGATCATTATTTTTGTAGAGCTACAACATGAAGGAGTGGCATGGCAAAAGGGTGGACAACTTCATCTTTCTAAAAAGTGGAAATAAGAAAATTCTCGTCGGATTGACACGTGGCACACTTTCTAATTTAGAGAGAAAATGTTTTTCTAGAGATGCATAGCCACCACATGGTGCATAGCGCATCTGTTAGAAATACAAACCCTTTGCATGAAGATCTTCCTGAAGAAAAAATGAAGCCGAAAGGTCAAAAATATATACAAAGGAAAAATTTGCTTCACAAGTACCAACTATTTATAGGGCTCTAACCATTTTGATTCCCTTGGTTTTTTTAATGATTGCATCAAATGGCAGGGAATGGTGAAATGCATATGAAATTCCATCGTACAAAATGAAATTTTGTTGAAATGTATCAACAGTGAGCCCGAAGCTTGTTGCTCTCCTAGTGTATAAAAGAGATTTCAAGGCTCATTATTGAGGGTCGGACTTTTTGAATCCTAAGGTCTAGGTTGTGTACAATGAATGCATGTAATGTAGAATTCAAGAGGATTTAGCTAGTAAATAATTTTGGGTAGGGTATGTACATGGGAGAGTCATAATATGTTCTATGTAATTATTGATATCGAAAAAAATATAAAAAATTCAAAACAATTGCTCTCTTGTGTGTGTTATGACAAATCATGAATGAAATTATCAAGGGTTCTTTCATTTATCTTCAATGGTATATTTGAATTTATGATTCACTTTATTAATTTAACTTAATGAGTTAATCAAATTCTTGAAAAGGGATTGTATGTTTGTGGTAATACACTAAGGATTTGATAAGGAGTGTTGTCTCGAATATTGATAATCTGTATGATGTAAGGTATCATGAGAATAGTTCACTGGTATTAGGGTTAAATCTTATGTGACTCCTGCCCAATTTAATGAGGCACTGCTTAAATCTTAAATAACTCAAATTAGTCACCCCTAGCATGTGGGTTCAAGGTTAGAACATTTTAAAATCAAAATTCACTCTATTCTGAGATGCAAATCTCACACAATACCTATATTTCTAGCATTAGATGATTATTTTCTCAAAGTTCTACCAAGCCTTTGGTGAATTGTATCTCTTGCATCTAATGGGAATTTATCTATGTATGAATTGTTCTTGAGGAAATAAATATCACATGGACACAAATAGGAACACCCTCCTTGGTATCACAGAGCCTAAAGAGTAGGGGTAAGGATCTAAACAACTTTACCTATCAATTAACCATTAACTTTGTAATTATTGAACATAGAGATTGGTTGTATTTTAGAGAGTTTCAAAGATTAGCTATAAAAAACACTGACAAAATGGTGACTATGTCGGGGAGAACTAATGAGAAATTTAAATAAAAAGGAATCCCAAGCGTAGATGGCAATATCAAAAAGTCAAGAATTTGGTAGATCTAAATAGTTGGTTCAGATATTGGGAAGTTTGAAGACTTGGAAGTGGTTTTGTTGTAGCAGATTTAAAGGAATTTGAGTGTGACTCCGCTATTGGAGAAGACCCAAAACATGATTTACTCTTAAAATAACTTCACGTTTCTTTGAAATTTTAGTCCTTTGTAAAGGAGGTGGTGACTCTATCTAAAGATCAAGTTGAATTGTGAAGAAGAATTCTAGATTTGCAAAATTTGTAGCCAAGAAAGAAAGGTTAACAACTGCTACAAGTTCTAGGTATTCTGATAAATTTGAAGAAAGCATTAATTTGTTTGATAAGGTTTATGAGAAAATTTGTAAGGTTTGATGATAAATGGTTTCCAATTTGATGAAATTCAATTAAGACATGGAGTAATAGTAATTATTTTAATGCTTCTATTGAATAATGGATGTAATGTTCTGAGAAGTATGCTTCATTTTGAATTATGCCTATATATAAAACTTTAACGCATAAGTATTTAATCTGTGTTTTAAAATCATGATTGAAATTCTAATCAATAACCATGTACGAATATTGATAGTGATTGAATATGAATGCAAGATTGTTTCCTTGTGAAACATCAAGTAAGAGTATTTAGGGTAGACGAGTTTTGCTAAGCCCTCAAAGGGATTTTGTTATTTAAAGGTATATTCCATTAGTTTTTAGTGGCATAAAAGGCTTCCCAAACTTGATTCCTAAGAGTATTAGGAAGTATTTGCCCAAATTCATAGGGAAATATATAGAATCAACCTCTAAACATTAGCAAACTTTCATGGATGTGATGGGGGATTATGAAGTGAATCATGAGGACTTTTTCATGAAGCTCTTTGTTCAATGCTTGAAGGATGATGCCAGGGATTGGTTCTCATATTTACCAGTGTGTTCTATTGCTTCATGGAATCAATTTGTGATAGTCTTTGTTGAGAAATTCGGTGAAAGGGTAAATCAAAGTGTGGTGAGGAGAAATTTTATAGAGATCCACATAAGAGAAGATGAATTAGTCCCTATTTTTAATCTTTGATTTACAAAGGAAATGAGGGAAATTCCAAAAGATTTAAGACCTAATGAGGTTGAGTGTTTGTTTGTGTATCAGGGTGCATTTGACAAAAAAGATGAGTTTCTTGTTAATAAATAAGGAACCTGCAACATTACACCAAGCATATTAGATTGCTATGGATATTGAAAACAATTTGAAATACTCAATGATGATAGGGTATCTGGTTGCAAGTGTTGATTATCCTGATATATCTCATGCAAGTGGAACTCATGAACTAGATACTAGAAGATCTTATCAACATGACAATGCTTTGGCTGCTATGAATTTTCCATCTTCACAGTATGGAGATCATAGTGAGTTCCAAGTTAAAGATCAACAAGATTTGAGTAATAATGATCAAAAGTGTTTTGTGCATGGATTGTATGAAATTAAGAGATAATAAGGAGAATCGCCATATAAGCTATTTTTGAGATTTTTGGATGCTTTGATAGAAATCCCCATAGGTTTAAGACCTATGGATTATGCGTGCATTGATTTGTTTTATGAAATTTATGAACCTAGGCTGAGTGCTCTGCCAAAGGAGTTGAAGCCCCATAGCTTTGAGCAAGTTCCTAATTGGATTAAGATTGTAGAATGTCCAGACATGGTTATTCACAAAATATGGATTCTCAAAATGTAGACAACTATCCTCTTGAGGAAAACTAAACAACAATGCAAGTGAGTGAAAAGGATGTATTAGATGATAAAAATTATCGTCAAATTGCATTCAACACATGTATTCAGCAACACAACAATGAAAGAGAAAATGATACACGGGATGATGATGGAATAGCTATGCAAGAATTTTTTCTTGTGAAATCTTAGATGATAATGAAAGGAAAGATGATACTCCATGTGACATTACTAACACTCTATTTCAAACCAATGATGGTCCTGAAAATTCAACTTCAAGATTTGAAAGCATTGGTAATGGTTTATATATTGACTTTTCTTCTTGTGATGAAAATCATATTAAGGATGATTGTGATTGTCTTTATGAGGATGGTATGGAAACATGTTCCTTGGTTGAAGATTGCAATAATAAAGAAGCTCATAATATCACTTGTTCCCAAATGAAGGAAGAAATTTTATGTGGTGATTACTTGGAATATACTCCATGTTTACAATAAATGGAGCCTATTGCTTATGTGAGAGTGTCTGAGTTTGAAGAAAAAAATGTGGATGATCAACATGTTGGTTTAGAACATAATGATGAATATGATGAATATGTTGGTGTGTGTGCTTATGCCCCTTCTTTTCATGATTATTTGTATGAAGAAAATATGGAATTTTTTGTGATATATGAAGAGAATGATGATAAAATATTGGATTCACCTTGGAATGATCAAGTGGCACACTATGACATATGTGTGAATTTGAATTCAACATCATTACCCACTGATGATGCAGAAAAGTGTGTTGATTCATATGACAATAAAGTTGTAGATTGTGTTGATACTATAGATATTATTAATCCATGTATGAAGCAACCAAGAAATGGAAATAATGGTGAATCTTATATTGGTGAGTATGAAACTGAGTACAGCTACTTCTTGCTTGATATTCTTAATTTTTAGAGTATGCATATGGACATGTTGTCACTACATGTGACAAGAATTAGTGTGAAGAAAAATGAAGATTCTAATTCTATTGCTAATGGGGAGTTTCCAGCTAACAAGGAGTCTTTCACTTGTGGATTAGCACACATATTGATAGGTATGTCACATGAAGTTACTATTGCACATGGATATTTTTTTCTATCCTTATGGATGTTGAATTACTTGGGCCTACTTTTGAGGGATTTTACATTGAAGTGAATGATGATGAGAGGAATGCATCTGAATATATTCTTAAACCTGAGATGAGTGCATTTAGTCATCCACTAGTTGTTAATGATACACATAATCTTTGTTTCCATGATAACGAGATACGTTCAAATGTTCCTGAACCAAAATGTCAAAGGATGTACCCATGTTGTTGTGATCCATTTAAGGATGCTCTTGAGTATCCATATTTTATATTTGACATATGCCAAGATGATTTTCATGACATGTACCAATTTTTTATGAGAATTTTTATTTTGATGTGCAAACCGATTTCAATGTTGAGCATTGTAATGTTCAAGGGGATGATGAAGGTTTCTATCTCTTAGCTCAAGTAAGTGAGCAACTTGCTACAGTAAAATGTCACAATGATTATGAATCTTGGTTAGAGTCTACAAGAAAGTTCCATATTGACAGAATTGGTGGTGACATTGGAAAGAACAATGATTTTGTGGGACATGTCAGTGACCAAGCTAGTTTTTGGGCATTCAGTGGCAGTATTTTTAGATTTGGGCAACTTCAGACAACAAAGAATTTTTTTTTTTACAGTTGTAAATTTTTCTTTTTCTTTGTTGGGGGCCGACGGCGACCAATTGAGGTTTAAATTGGTTCTACTATAGCATAAAGGAATTATTTTCACGTCACCCTAAGGGACCTAGTACTTGGTCTACTTCCCATAGATTCAACTTCTTTCTATGCCCACAGGGGACATACATCCCTAGTTAGAGCCATTGATAGGACTTTTGAAATTTGCCTCAAATTTTAGCTAGTCCTATGTCTTGTCTGGCCATTACCCTTGTATTTTGGGGGTCAAATGTTAGGGTTTAGGGTTTAGTCACCCTTATTTAAATTTGTTTTCACCAAATAAACCCTTGCGTTTTATTTTTGTGTCGACTTGTTTCTTTGGGTTTCCAGTCACTTAAGTCATCGACGAAGCCTTTCTTGTCATGCATTTACTGGCCCCTTTTTACCTAGCCCATCAGTCTTTTTCAGTGTTAAGACTCAATATTTTTTCCTAATGTTAGGTTGGAACATTTCCAATTGTTTTAGACTTAGGTCTAAAATTTATACCTTATAGGTTGCTCCCACGTATGCCTAGTCAGACCCTTTGTTATAAATAATATTCTTGCATGTGCATGTTTGTGGACCATCAGATCGATGGGTTGAATCTTGACCATTCCTTGCTGACCTCGTAGGGTTTCTTGATGACAATACCAATGGGTTGTGAGGTGTGCAAGATGTTTATGTGTTTCATGTATAGTGGTGGTGTTGATGGTGTTTTTATGCACTTCACAACACAGGTAATACATAGGTGCATTACCTCTCTTGAAAGACAATCTTCCACAATCAAATTGCAGAACACTATCCCAAGGTCTCTCGGATGTCAGGTCATGTCAATGCTTGGGATAAATCAATTGTTTGATGTGATTTTGCTGGAATCACAAGGCGGTATTACGTGGTCAAAGATGGAGGAGAATTAGGTCGATCGATGGAGTTTCTTGGATATGGAATTACTGTACTTTATTGCAGGTTCAGACAATAGTCTTGGACTCCATTGTTTCGTCAAATTTGGCTTTACAATGTGCAACCAACCTTAGCACCAATTGTTTCTAAAAAAAGGGAAAAAAGGGGGGGAGGAAGAAAGATGTTTCCTGGACCTTTAACTACTGATGAATAGTGATCATGGAGGTTCCTGCTATGGACAGTTTCCTTAAACAGGATTTCACTTAATCTGAATTCTCACAATATCATGAATTTTTGTGCTATCTTCTAGGGACTACAGATATTCATCATTCATTCACCATGGAAACATGAATAAAGATAAAGTTTAATGAGAAGCAATGAAATTAAAGTCCAAGCTAACTTTGCATAGTCATCTACCATCAGTAAATGACCAAAAGTATGGACAAGGAAAGCATACACACAACAGTAATCTTCAAAACTAGAGACAACATACTAACTCTACCAAAGTCAATCTAAGGATACTAAAATAGTAAAGTAACTTGAAGAAAAGTTCTAGCTAAATGGAGAAGAACCATGAAACATGTGGAGAAACCCAGAAATACACCAAAAAATGACTGTATTTTCTATTATATTTTCAGCAGCATGTCTTTACAACAACTCAATTCTCTTAAAATGAGAGGAGGAGAGCCCTATTTATAGTTTCAAAACACAAAATGAGTGGCCATGATCCAATTCTATTGTGTGGCCAAGATTCACTTTACATTAGGGTTTCACCTACCCCCAAATATATTACATTTTAAAAAAATTCTTTGTCTTATTCCTATTTCGTCATCTAGTGACAGCACTGTAGCAATTTCATCCTTTAGTTGTTTGCCCTCTGTTGTAGCTATTCTTTGAGGAACTCTTCATCGATAATGGGATTGCCTTCACTCTGCTTCAACGCTGCATACTCTATAAAGCTTAGGATTAGAGACTGTTACTTGTCCAACTCCATGAGGTCTGACCGCAGAATCTGATAACTCCATTTCTAAGAGTTGATGAAAAGATTTTTCCAGTCTTCATCATACTTAGTAGCGTTCTCCCTGAAAGCTTCTGATTGCACAAAGGCTCAGGCTGCAAAACCCACGAAGTTGGTGGTGACTTCAGCTGACATCCCATCTTCCATGATTTTTAGGAAGTGGGGCTTTATATTCTTCGGATTAATCTCAATAGCAGGCACTTCATACCCTATCATGACCTTGAGGTACTAAGTACACTCCTCTCTAGAATCCCCGACCCATTCGACATCAAGGGTTACCCTTTCCAGAATCTGTTCCAACTTCCTCTTCTTGTGATCAAAGTCACGCCTCCATGTATCCATTAGCCAGTGATCCTCATCCTTGAAAACAAGGTCCTTTTCCCAGACCTCGCTTGGCAAAGCAAGTATGGCCTCAATCTTCAGTTAGCCTACTCTATATTTCTCTGGGAACTCCTCACAGATCCGCTTCGTACCCTGAAGTGTCCTTTGCACTTCAAGGAACTTATTTGTTGTTCAAACAACCAAATTGATGCCCGTGTTTCCCATGTCCAAGACTTGTCGAAACTAGTTTTCCGTAGTCTTGTCTAAGTTCCTTCTCTTTTCTAACTTATTAATTTACTCCTGGGATAGTAGCTGAGGTAGGGCAGATGGCATCATGGGCTGCTCATCTGGGGATGACCATTGCTGAATGTAGGCCATTAGATCAGCCACTTGTTCCTTCAACTCCTCCTTTGAAATCTTATCCTACCGGATAAGGTGTACCATTATGGCGACCGACTCCTAGAGGTGATTGACCTTTTGTTCTCTCGTGGCCATTCCCAAGTCGACGACAAAGATGTTATAAATTATACCCTATTCTCCAACCACTGGCATTGCTATCTACACTACCCTTGATCCTGAGGCATCCATGGTTACCTTTGATCTAACCTTTGGCTTCTTCTCTTTCTTTTTGGTGCTTATTTGTGCTCTGGCCATGATGGCTTCCAGCCTTGTCTTGGGATCCTTCAAAGTGGGAGTCTTTTGTTTTAGCTGTCTCTATAGCCACTCGGGCACTTGGGGCTACTCCCTAGGTGGTTCACTCTGATTCCTGATGACAAGAGCCTTCTCTTCAATCCTCATATCTTCCTTCTCCTCATCAGAGTCTTGTTGAAGGGTTTTATGTTCAGTGGGGGATTCAGTACACAACTGCTCTTTGGGTGGATATCCCTTTTTAGCATCCCCTCTTCTTCGTTCTAATTATATCCTTGTTCTTTAGGGTTCTCCCCCTTCTTGCCCTCATGGAGGGACATTTCTTTGTCATGCTCTAGAGTCTGGTCTTATTTCTTAGCAAGAGACTTGCTACCCTCTATCTCTTGAGTAGCAATCTCCTCTTCCCTTGCGAGCCAGTCTTCGGCTTCCTTATCTTCAATCTCCTTGAGTTGCTTGCCCCACTTTGCATTGAGCTCGAGATCATTGGATTCTCAGATTAGTTCAATGTTCTACTCTTCATTGCTCTCGCTGGAGGACTCATAAGCTACCTCGTCGATTTCCCGGTGCTTGAACAATGGATGTTCATGGTAGATAAATTCCTAGTCCTCTGGTGTTTTGATAGCCTCTAGCTATCGTCGCTCAAGCTTGTTTGAAATTTGCATTGTCGCCTCCATCCTTAGTGGTTCAATGGAGGGAAGGGAAGCAAAGCGAGGGCCATAGCTTGAACTATTATAGCCTGAACCATTGGATTAGTGAGCATCCCTAAGAGCTCCGATGACACATTTTGCATATATTTTATGAATGACTCAGGGAGACTAGGGCTGACATCGTAGCAGCTAAAGTAGAGGGGAGTGAAGGAGACATAGAAGAAGAGGAGACTAGTGAGGTCATGGCAGATGATGAATCCACGTGAATAACTTGCAATATTGCAGAAGTGGATGCAAGGTGGATGAAGATGTCCACCGCAAGCAGGGAGGAAGCAGAAGCTGTAGCAATAGCAGTGACTGAAGGAGGTGGTGACCTTGGCGAGTTAGATCCTTCTTCTCTGAGCCCAAGGGGTGGACCCTTGGGCATCACCATTGCCTTCATGCCTCCAATTATTTTTCTCTTCTTCTTGGAAGGGTCTAGCTCAAAAGACTTGCAGGCATAGACCTTTGGTTTAGGTAGCTGCTCACTAGCCTCCTTTCTCTTCTTGGTCCTGATTGATGGTGGTGTGCTAGATGCTTCCCCAGTTGTTGTAGTAACTGCTCCTTCATCAGAGCCACTAGGTTCACCTTCCAGTCCCTTGAATGTCAAGGCAACTCCTTGTTGTTTTAGTCGGGCCACCTATTGGTCAATCCATATCCTTGTTCGGACCTTGATGGGCCTAGTGAGTATGTTGATATCATCAAGCTTTGGTACATTCCATTCAATCATAGGCAGTGGAAAATTGGCAATGGAATCATATCCGGGATCGATCACTATGTCCTCATCTTCTTTGAGTTGGTCAGGAACCGGGTACAGGTTGATCCTTCGCTCATAGATGGCGGTCATGCACATGTATTGTCTTACCCGTACCTCAAGGTCATCTTTGTAGTTGGCCCAAAAGTCTTCAACATTGTGGACATGGGCATATTCTCGTCCTAGTGCCTTCCTAATGTGTCTGTACTGGTCCATTCGAGGCCGAGCTATATATTGATGGAAGTTGTACTCGACCAACTCTCTTTCAGAATACCCTATGCATTGGGAGGTATGAATCTTGTACATTCCTTGGCCGAGCCCAACGGGGTAAGATGGGCCCGCCAAGTGCTTATCGCTCAGAATGCTATGAATATGTCATAGCTATCGGGTCAGCTCCAATAGAATAATCTGGTCATTGGGGTACCGGGGCCACTTATTTGGTCTTTCCGTGAATCCTTTGACATGGATGTATGTGAATTTCAGAAATTGTCTGTAAAGGAAGGCATACTATTTGAGGGGAGCTCTGGAACTATGAGAAACTCTCCTTTGAAAGTCACCATCAAGAGACTGAATGATGTGAGTGATGAATGCATCAGTCACCCAACAGTAATCCCTCTTGAAATTTTTGAACTGCAGTTGGGTGTATTTGTCATATGGTTTAAGTTCCACCCCTGATGGGTCACTGGGTACTACCATCAATTCCTCATAATGTCGCCGATCAGCAAGGGAATATACCAAGTAGGAGGTCATGAAGAACATGGAGGTCTTCTTCACGATCGTAAACTGCTCGTGGAAGCAATCACTGATAATCTCTCCCCAATAGGAGGCGATCCCACTGCCTCGGAGAATATGCTCTATGAAATAAAACATCCTTTCTTGGAAGAAGGCCATCACAGGAAGGCCCATCACTCGGCTCAGGAAAGTCATGAGGTCATGGTAATCCTCGAAGAAATTGCTATGAAAAAGCTCCTGAGGAAGCTTACCAGGGCTGCCCTGCTTATCCTTTAGCCAATACTAGTTGATGAGCTTTTTACACCCCGAGGGATCCTACTCGCATCGCTCCTTGGACTCCCCCATGGTGGGAGTCTCCATGCTCTCATAGGTAGGAATGTGGAACGTTGCCGTTATACCTAATGGGGACATGTCTACTAGAATATTTCCGTCCTGGTCCACTATAGCTCGGGTTTCTTCCTAATAGGCATCTACACATGCCATTACTAGTTCTTTATCAGTTTTTCATTCTCTGTCTTTGGGTTCATCCTAACCCTTTGTATAAACTCGTGAACATTGACCTTGCCAATGTTGGTATCTATGATATCTCTCAAGAGAGAGGTGACTCTGGATTGTATAGGGACCCCTTGGAACTTGTACTTCATCAAGTCCTTGTCCTCCTTGCCTTGAGGTGCCTTGGCTATTCCTTTTCCTTTCTCCTTGGAGGCACCGGAAGTTTATGCATTGGATTCCATAAATCTTGCACAAGAGGCAAGATTCAGTAACAATAAACATGATGAAACGGTCTCGGATAAGTCCCTGCATACCAAGATTATCTCTACAACCATTATTCATATTCAATAAGTGCATAACACTTGATAATTCATTATCAGAAGGAAAAGTAGAGAAACCAAGTTTCCAGGGCCAAAATTTCTTTGGCAGAATGTCATTTGAAAGGGAAAATTGAGAATGGAATTCAGAAAGGCATTTCCCAGTGTTGGATTCAAGAATTAGAAGGTTGGCACGAAGGAAGACCTAATTTTAGAAAGTGGGTCGAAATCTATATTGGATTTGGAGGTCATTTGATCCTTCATTTGGGATTTCAGACATCAGATGCAGGACGGTCGTTGGAAACAGTGCAAGGGAGGCAAAAATTCGGGTCTCCGAATTTGGGTCTTGAGTTGCTGTTAGCGAGAAGTGGTTTCAGATCAGTCGTTGGAAACAGTGAAGTGGAAGCGAAAATACGGGGAAGGAAATATGAAGTGAAGTCTCCGAAGATGGTTAGAGGACTCGGGATAGCCACGCGGTGAGCAAAGCACTGGGACTCGGAGGTCAGGAAGTTGTCCCGAATTCACTGTTAAAATGATGATGATGGAACGAAAACACGAGAGGGGAATTCTGACAGTCGAAATCCGGAAGAAGCTTAGGGGTCGAGGAGTACCAAAATTTCATTTTCGATGGGCAATGGACCGGGGTCCAAGAGTTGGGAAGGCATCCCAGGATGACCATTTGGAATGGGAAACGCGACACGGAATTGCGAGTACAGAATCGGAGGACAGATTTCATGGAGCCGGGAATTGAGGTTCGGAAAGCCGCTCAGGGAAGGTAGTCGAAACGGCGAACTCGGAACGAAATTTTGGAAACGGAATTCCGAGGACGGAATCTCGGGGCTGCTTTGAATTTCCTTCGATTCATTCGATTTTCAAAGGTCTTCGGACCGAATTCTAGTGTCCGAGGTCTGAAGGTTGGGAAGACGCTTAGGTGAGGCCATGTAAATGGCAATGACGCAATAGAATCCCGGGAGGGGAATTCCAGAGGTCGAAATCCGAGGTGGAATTGGGCGTGGATAATTTTGAAGTGAGGATGACAGTGGGAAAGTCCGGGTCTAGGGATGTCGGCGGCTGTTCTGAAGAATGACCACAAAGAGATTAAGCTCCAGATTCAAATTTGACTAAATAAACGATTGATTTTGATTTTCTAAAAAAATGGGTTTTTAGCGAAGGGCATTAATTTACTTAATTTCAACCCCATTTTACATTTTACACTCATCAAAACATGGAATTTCACAAAAGGAAGGGTAGGGTGTGCAGACGATAAACCTACCTCAAAATCTCGAAGAAATTGATTGATGTTCGCATGGAAAATGCTGGAAAATGGAGCTCGGATTGCTGGGCAAAAAATGCCTTGACATCGGGAGCTCTTCAGACTTTTCTATTACTCAGACTAATGATAAAGATGGCTGGAAAATTCATTTAAATAGCCAAAACAACCATTAATACTGCACTCAATTCGTCCGTACGTGGTAGGTGAAGTTGGTAAGTTTAAAATCGCAGTCGGTGGTGGAAGGTCTGGAGTCCGGCGGGCTAGAAGTCGTCCTACCACGGCCATTGGAATGATGAAGCTCAAGAGGAAATCTAGAGGGGGAAACCCAACTGCAAGGGTCTGAGGTCTGGAAAGATGTTGAACGCTGGGTGCTGAAACAACAAACCCGGGACGGAAATCCGAAAGGGGAAATCTGGAAAGGGAAACCCGAAAGGGGAAATCCGGGGATCTGGGCCTAAAAAGAGCCACAAATGCTAGAAAGGGAAATTTGACAAGGAAAACCCGAAATGATCCCAGATTTAACATTTTTTAAAGGGGCAACTTTGGTCAAGCTTAAAATATGACTTTGGGGAATGTGTCAACCTTTTAAGACACAAAATTGGGCATGCAAAATGAGGCAAAGAAAAAAGGGCCCGAGAAGAAAAAGAGGGAAAAGAGGGTCCCCATTCCGAATAGGGCATGTGTGCAAAAGGCACAACAAATGGTGACTCCATTGGGAGAACGCTCCTGGCGTTCTAGAGATAAATATTCATTCTAAACCCATGATCTCTAGTTTCACAAACCGAAGTTGAATTTCAAAGCTTAACTAAGAATAGTTGAAGGAAGGTGGGATTGAATCGAACTGTAATGTCATCATGGAGGTGTGTGCATGGTGATTTCATTTTCTTTCCTTGGAGAGAGCAAAAATAACCACTGGTTGGGGGAGATAAGCTACGTAGTTCGTCTAACCCCAAAAGTAACCTGGAGATTGCTTCGCTACCAGTCAGGCATCCATAGCCCCGATGGAGTTGTCACTACGACCTCACGAACATACCTCTACTTCCAGCCAGACATCCATATCCCCGATAGATATATTCGCACAACCATATGGTTGTTATTTGCAATTTATTTATTGCCTATGCTGGATATTTCCTTTTAGCACTTTCTTTTTTATTTTGTTCAACCGCGTGAGCACCGAAGCTCATAATGGGCTTGACAATCGCAGTGGTGACTGGAGCAGACTTTATATTTTTCACTTATCCCCACTTCCTCGTAGTCACCCTACAATTCTTTGGAAACATTTAAAATGTGTTTCGTGGATTCCATAACAAATGTAGGGGATTCAAGTGGACAACCATCCTAGATTAATTCAGAGTCCAAAAGTTGAAAACTGACGCTTAGGAGCTTTCATAGGTTAGTAATAGGGAATGAAGGCTTATCTAGGGAACCACATGAAAGCGAGTAGCAAGACAAACCACCCATCGGACCAAGCATGACCACCATAGCCAAACAGGGGGGCTCTTCCAAAACTTACCATAAAACAGATGGGTAGACAAGCAAAACTGAAGGACAAAGCAGGAAATCTATCCTAACCTATGTTCACGTATTTACACAGACAAGTCCCAAGAGCTCAGGCTTGAAAGTAATTCTTAAGGTGATGCCCATTAGCAGGCAATGAGACGTCTTCACCCGTGAGAGTCTTTAGGCGGTGTTGATGGTGAAAATAACACAAACAACATTAAAACAAAATATTTCTACTCTATTTCTCCTGAAAAAGAAAGACAACATAGAGTAGCCTAACTCCCAAGGTCCTAGTAGTTGGTTCTCAACTGTCAGGTGTCACTCAATCGGTTCATGCAACTGTAATATTCAAGGGGCTTGTGCTAGTAATAAAAAAATTCAAGCAATGACTCATTTTACCAACCTGTTTTAGTAAATCAATGGGGTTTCAAACAAAAGAAAAAGATAGGTCAAAAGGTAATCCAATAAACATGAACAAAACTTATCTAGCATTCTGACATATATCTTCAATAATGAATGTTTTCTAATCAGATCAAGAAAATTGTAAGATGACACAATCTACAGAATTATCTATACCATTGCAAACATTTTAGGTCCTTAATTAACTCCACAATTCCATATCACAAATACTTCAAGAATTTTAAAAACAACACACATTCATTCATCATCAAGATTATAGATCAACAGACTTCAATAAATTTAATTCAATGATAATCTAACAAGATAATCCTTAAATTTGGTTTCTTCTAATGATTTTCATCACATAAGAAACTATCATGCTTCAACACAATCACTGGCATTCAGATAGATTATAACTTATCAGCCTTATCAAATAAAACAACTCAATTCTAACTCCATATTGCGTAAAGTTGTAATTATATTAACTGTAAAAGATCAGGTACAATGTATCTCTGTAAATCACTACTAAAATTCTATCTCCTAATCGCAGGTAAGCCAATCCTATTCTCAATTAGCCGACCCTTACAATATGATACCCCAGGGTATTTATAGATGTACAAAAAATTGAACTCTACTTCTATTTTAGGTTATCCACCCTTTCAGGAACCAAAATTTCATTGGAAACTCAGATCAATTTGATCTTGAGTCCTTACATTAGACCTTCAATTAAACTAGAGAATAGAAAATAAGAGCAAAAGAAATCATGCGCCCCCAAGACTATCAGTGCCATATGCATGCAACATGCAAGGAAGAAAAATTCATGCATGCAGAGATTTTATGCATGCAAAGCTGGATCTGCAATGAACTCATTGTAGCTGGTGAAGACTTGTTGTAATGTATCTATTTTTGGCCCATCAACCCAGCTATCTTCAAATTTGATTCGATCCAATTCTGCTACAGCAAACTCCCTCATAATTTTTATCTTTGTCAATTCTCTCCTAGTAGCTTTTATTTCCTCTTTAACATCCATTAACTGATCCAACATCAACTCTTCACCATCATCTTCTTTCTGCATGAGTCCTTTGAATCTTTCATCCCATTTCTCTTTTATTTGACTCAAAGGCATGCCATATTTTGTTAACACATTCACATCTACAATCATGGTGATAACTGCTTCCAGCTCTTCCAACTAGTCAGTCAAATTATTAACAACTTCTTGGATCTCATCCTTATGTTTACCCAAGAAGTCAGTTCTAAAACGGAGTATACGAGAAGTTTTCTACACAAAATCCTTATTGTCCTCCTCAAGTATTGATTGCTCCAGAAGAGTAGTTAAATGCAATGCACTCACTCTTTCTAACTTCTGACTATATCCTTTATACTCTTCTTCTTGCTTCTCTAACGACTCAATGCATAGATGCATTTATTTTATTAACCCTTTTGTATCCTTGTAAGCTTCAAAACCTTCCAACAAAACTTCACCTACCTCTTGGTTTAACTTGTCTACCCATCGGTCTACCATCTCCACTTTGCCTTTCACATGTACCAAATCATCTACCTCCTTTTTGCTTAAAAAAATAGGAGTCTCAATGGCTGCTACCTGTTGTGATCTCGGAGAGGAGACATTCTTCAAGAATGAATGTAATTGATCCAATTGAGCTTTAAGCTCATCCTTCTTTTTCTTATCCTTGATCATTCTTGCCTTGTTGAAGCAACCACATCAATCAAGTTCATCTACTGATTTCTAGTGGGCCTACCCAAGTTGACAATACTCAACTGATAATCTATTAGCTGAATGTCCCCTACCACCTTTTCTGTCATTGGCATGGCATATTCAGCAACAATTTCTCCTTTGTTTGTGAGTCGGGTAGAATTTAGAATCTTAGCCTTCTTTTTAGGCCTCTCTTGCTCAATTCCATTCATCATATCCTCCCAATTGAGAGTTTGTGGGGGTGTTATTGTTCTCTTCTGTAGGTCTAGTTTTAGCCAAGTAGGAGCACTTGGAGTAGTAGTCATGATAGAGGAAGAGGAAGCAATAACTATAGAAGGTGGGTGCATATTTACCTGGGTTTGAGAGTCAACCCTTGATTTCTCTTGTTGTTCTTGCACTCTATGAATCTATACAAGCCTTTCAGCCTCTTCCCTATCCTTCTATTCTTGTATTTTCTTGTCTTCCTCTTCTTTTCTCAACCTCTCTTCTTCCAACCGATCCTTCTCCAATTTTTGCTTTTCTATTCTTTCTCTTTCTAGAGCTTCCCTTTCCAATTTCTATTTTTCCAAAGCCTTTAGGCTTCCTTTTTCCAGTCTTTTCTCTTCTAGTTTCTATTTCTTTTGAGCCTCTTGTCTTTCCTTTTCTAATATTTCCACCTGTAAAGCTTTAAGTTTTTCTACCTTTGCTTCTTCTTCTTTCTACTTCCTAACCAACTCTGCAGTATCTTCCTCCTTCTATAATTGTGCTGCTTCTTCTTCCTTTTGGCGAGCTTCTTCTGCAAGTTTTAGCTTGGCAACTAAGATTTCCTTTTCCCTCAGGTTCCTTGCTTTCTCCTCCTCAAGGTCATGGATTTTTTGTATTAACTCTAACTTTTCATTATCTGCTTTAAATTTGAGCTCATGTTCTTGCAGCCTTTTCCTTAACTTGTTTTGCTTTCAATTGTTGTTGGTGAAGTAGAGCATCAGCTTGCACCTTGGCTTCCATTTCCTTTTGTTTCTCCATTGCAGCCCTTGCATTCAAATCTCTTGTCGCATCTTCAAATAGCTTCCATTGATCTTCTTGTGTCAAAGTTTTCTCAATATCCTCCTCTAGAGGCATGTTTTCTTGCATATCTTTATCTAACTTAGTTTCATCCGAATCTGTCCCAATCTCTAGAATTTCTTCCTCCACTTCTTTTCCCTTAGCAGTTTCAGCCATGCTATGAAGAGCTCCTTCTTGTATTTCTTTACTCTTCTTCCTTGTAATTGGGACTTGGGCGGATATTTCACCTAATGTAGGTGTTGAAATAGCAAATACTACTAGAACATCTCCTTCTTGTGCTTCCTCTTCATCCCCTGCTGCTTCAAGTTCTATCTCGTCCATATCTAGGGGAAAGAACTCTAATGGCTCTTTGGGAGGTGTCTTCCTTTTAATCCTTTTATATCCCTTACCCTTCTTAAGTATTGGTCCTTGAGGAGCTTGTGTTCTCAACACTAACCACTACACACTCCTATCCGATACTGTCCTTCCAATTTTCTTAATGTCAATGGTTTCCTCACTATCCCAATCAACTAGATCTAGACTCTTGGTGCCAAATTTCAAAGCTTCATAGGATGGATCCAACACAATTCCATCATCCACCAATGTGTTAGGAATGTTTTCTTTAATACCTAGCTCTAACATGAGTGAGACCAATAATCTTTCATAATTCTTCTTTCTTAAGTCATATTCATCTTGTCGGTCACTCTAGAAGTCTTCTAACAAATTGAAATGTTTAGTAAACACGGAAGCCGACAAGCCATGCATCTTACCGTTTGGATCAAAATAGTTACGAGCTGTGTATAATCCTAACTTCAATTGTATTAGCTCATTACAAACCACTTTTTCTCCTACCAAATATTGACAACTATATTCACCCAACTTCATGGGGAACTTATGACATACAATTTTATGTTTTATCCCAAACCGAGCATTAACTCCAAGAGCTTGATATACAAAATCCATTAGCACTATCCTGTTACTGCAGCACCTTGGAAGTAAATTTGGGTGGCCTTCAAAACCAAATAACCTGAAGTATGTAAATTTGGGGTATTGGATGTACCAACATCCCCATTCAGCAATGAATGCCATGGCTTCTTGACTCATCCGGTATCCTACATCTCCATTCAACTGGTTGATGTTCACATACAAAAATGCATCATTGACTCTTCTAAAATGAGTCTCAGCAACTTCAAGAGACAACTGATCATAGTGCTCCCATACCTTCTTCTGTCCATCCAAGGCTCCCATTATGCCCACTCTATTCAAACTTGGGAAAATACCCACTCTTGCTACTGAATATACAATGGAAGAAGTCATAAAGAAACACTTAGTGTTTCTGATGTTAGTCAGCTGATCATGAATAGCATTAGATATGATCATTGGCCAATCAAACTACTGGGCTCCCTTTCAAATTGTTTGGATGAAAGGAAGCATCCACTCCTTGAAGTAAAATGCATCCCTCTTCCCAAACACCCCAGACAACATCATGATCAACCTTGATACCTCTTCATAGAAATCAGCCCTCTTTGGCTGGTCTAGAAGCTTGGTTAAAGATTTATTTTCTGTCTTCAACCACTTCTTCTTCAAGTGAGACTTATTGGATACCTTATACTTACTATATTTCTCCAAGGCCTCTGCCTCATTCAATTGCACCAAGTTCTTTGGATCTGGAACATTAAATATACTTTGAAATGCTTGAGGAGTGAGATTAAGGATCACATTTTCTTGTGAATCCATGCATAGTTTGGTAGTAGGATTGTACGCATTGGCTATTGTCATGATTAACTCTAGACACTGGACATATATAGGAAACAAGGTGATATGAGCTAACCCAAAGCTGACAATTATTTTCATGGTCAATATAATATCTTTGTCAAATGCTTCTGAATACCACTCCTCAAAATTGTATGAACCCTTATTGGTATCAGTGATATCTGACCAATCTCATTCTACTTTGCTCACTTTTACCATAGGACTCCTGTGATTATTCCTCAAGGTATAAGGCACTTGTTCTAGCTTCAACTTCTTCAGTTTTGGTGCTGCCTTTGATGTTTCTGTAGGTTGGTTCCTTCGAGCAACTTCCCTTGATGTTCCTGACATCTTTCAACTTTCTTGCAAGCCAAACTCTAATTATATCTTTAAACATCATTATAAAACATGCTTGAAACTCATATCTTTCACATATGCACTGGAGGCAGAACCAAGCAGAAACATAATCTAAATAGTCCCTTTTTAAAACACTGTTGGGCTTGGGATCAAAACTAGAATGGTAACTCTACTAACAAGAAGTGAGATCGGAATCAGAAGTAATATTGTTATCAGAACCTGGGCCGAAATGGAAACAAACTTTATTTCCTTCAGATTTTTCTATTTTCATATTCGGGTTCGGTTCCGCTTCCGCTTCCTTTTGGTAATCATCTTCATAAAGTAAAGCTCCTAACTATATGTGGAGTCAGAGATAGGATGGAAACATAATCCATACCTTTTGTAAAATAAAATTCTTAAGTTCAAGATTGATTCTAATCCCGTCTCCGCCTAAGTTGACCATGACATCATCAATGATTTTAATCAATTTTTTTAATAGAGAACTTCATGGTTTCAAAACTAGACACTTTGGAAATATGACATGGGGCTAACTTGTAGCTGAATAAAACCATCCCCATATGACCAAGGGCGATTGTATTTTAGGGCATCATATTTTAATCTCTAAACTACGATCACAGAAACACACGAAACCCTAATCTAGAAAACATGACAAAACTAGGGCATCAAATTTTAACCCAACGAATGCATAAATGAAAACCCTAAGAAAAAATGAGATTCAATCAACTCTAACTCACTGTAAAAACATTAATCTACCTCACTATAAATCCCTAATCCAACTAATGCCATTTAACATAAATTTAATCTAACTCAATGCAAATAAAAAAAAATAGCACGTCACGATCATGATTAAAACGTGAAAGTGACCGTGCCCTAAAATGCAAAGAACCAAAAGCAAAAGTAAAAGAACTAACAAAATGACTAGACAAACAACATAAAGCAAGAACATACCGAAACAAACATACCCAAAACACGAATTCATTTAAAATGAACCGATTCAAAGCACGAGCAATACAAAAACTAAAACAGTAAATAAACGAAAAACACACCGATAAGAAACCCTACCTTGAACGCAACAGAACCTCGCTAACCTTCTGAACTGATTCGTAAGCAATAAAATTCACCTCGTTCAATTGATTCGCTCAAATGAACTCTGTCGCTGCTCTTTCTTGCTCTTTTAATCTCTTTGTAATGATAATAATGATTCATTTAACCCTTAATGAAGTTAAAAATGTTGATTTCTACCTACACGAGGAGTTGTCATTAATGCATTGAAACGTAGTTAAGGTGGAGTCAAAACTGAAAGAGAACCAACACTTCACAACAGTGCGACTTCAATCAAAAAGTCAACAATTCAGCAAACTGCGGAGGCAGAACCAAAATAGAAACTTCCAAACTTCATTCCAATTCCGGTTCTGGGTCCACCAACTAGACACAGAACAAAATCAAACACAAAAAGTAAAACAAATGACCAACATAATAAAACTAAACAAAATGACTAAGACTAAAACCAAAAGTCAAAATAGCGAAGGCGGGAGCGGAATAGATTATGATTTTGCAATCTTCGATAAGGACCAACTTAACACCCACTCCGGCTCCGGGTCCGCTGAAGACAAAAATGAAAGACTGTCGGGATGGGAACCAAAACAAGTTTGAAAAGAACTTTTAGAACCTGATTCATATCCGGTTCCGGTTCCGACAGAGAAACCAAAGAAAAACAAAGTACTGGCAAAACAAAAATCCAAACTTTGTTTAAAAAAAAACTAAGTATAAAAATAACAAAGGGGGACCGATTTTGACCAAGGCAAAAGATGGGGTGGTTATGCAGGGCATAACAAATGGCGACTCAGCTGGGAAAATGGTTTACCCATTTTCAAGATACCCAAAGAAAATTTCAGTCACCCAAAAAACTCCTTGGCTTATAAACATTTTAACTTGAATAAGAGAAATATTTTTAGGATAAGTTCAAGCTGGAATCTCAGATGTATGTGCTCATGAGTTATTTCTGAATCTGAGTGTGTTCTTATATTGTGCATCATTCTTCATAGATACTTTCTCCACTCTTTGAATCACCATATGTATAATTCAAGCTACATAGGCTGAGCCCTTTAACTATCGTGTAGTAAAATCTTGGATATTGTTCCGCTGCCAGACAGGCATCCATACTATGATAATGGAACAAGCTCTCCTGTTAAGGTACTCAAACAAAAAGCATTTTCACCTAATATTTCAGCCACTTGATAAGGACCTAACCAAAGTCTATCAAACTTCTTATGATCTCCCTTATTTTCTCTAGACTTATCTCATAATAACACAAGATCTAATATTCTGAAGGCTTTTATCTTGGCTCTTTTATCAAACCAATGTTTTACAATAGCTTGATGTTTAGAGAATTGTTGCAAAGTAGCATCTCTTTGCTCTTCCATATTTAACAAATTAAACATTCTAACCTCAATCCTATCATTGTTATTATAAAACTCATGCATAAACTTCAGAATAGGTATTTGTAAATGAATAAGGAATATTGGATCTTGGCCATAAACTAACTTAAAAGGTGAATTCCCTAGGGCTGCTTTGATTCTGGTTCGATATGCCCATAAGACAAATCTCAACTGTGTATGCCAGTCCCTAGGATTACTTTCTAACAACCTCTTTATAACTTCCAACAAGTTTTTATTTGTGGACTCAGTCACTCCATTCCCCTAAGGGTAATAATTGGAAGAATATTTCAACACAATATTATGCTCATATGCCCATGAAATAAACTCAACAGAAGAAAAAGCAGGGCCATTATCACATACCAGAGCAAATGGAACTCCAAACCTAGTTGTGATGTTCTCTGTCAGAAACTTGATGACCACTTCTGTGGTGCTATTCTTGTAAGGTTGTGCCTCCATCCAACGTGTGCAATAGTCAGTTGCAGTCAAGATGAATTTATGACCTGTAGAAGAATTTGGATTAATCACACCTACAAAATCAAGTGCCCATTGTGCAACGGCCTTACCTCATATACTGGTTGTAGGGGCATTGCAGGTTTCCTTTCTCTAGATGTAGAAGTCTGGCATACATGACAAGTCTTGCAGTGCTGATGTGCATCTCTAAACACATAAGGCCAATAGTAGCCTGATCTTAAAATTTGATGAGCCAAAGCATCAGCAGATCCATGTCCTATTCCATGCCTTCCATGAAATTCAGAAATAGCATGCTTTGCTACTTGCTGATCCAAACAGCGTGGATAGATTCCTTGAAAATTCTTTCTATAGATTGATCCTCCTTTGAGCATGTAATGAGCACTCTTCATCCTCAATGCTCTCCTTTGAGTAGCATTCATCCCTTCTAGACATTTGTTATTGAGGAGGAAGAAAACTAAATTTGTATACCAGGGATCCTTAGTGAATGATTGAACTGTGTATTGTTGACAAGTAATAATTTTGTCCACTTTTTCCATCGCCTTTGACAAACCTTGACCTTGAACAAGTTTCATTGGGTGAATCTCTAGGTCAAATTCTTATCAAATGGCCATCCATTTTCCTCTTCATTCTCCTAATTCACTTTGCATCAGGAGAGACTTCATGACTGGATCTAGAACTATAGCTATTACTTGACTTCAAATTATGTAATTCCTGAACTTTTTCACTACTCATACTAATGCAAAGGCTTGCTTCTCTATTGGTGAATACCTTACTTTTGTATTGTTAAACATAGAGCTCATAAATGCAATAGGTCTCTCCTCATTCTCTTATCTTCTTTGTGTCAAAACTGTTGGACATGAATGTTCATAAGCAAAAGAGTAAATGTAGAAGGGTTTTAGATTATCTGGGCTTGTCAAGATAGGTGCCTCAGATATAGATTGTTTGATCTACATAAAATTAGACTTAGCCTCTTCATTCCATGCAATATTTTCATCCTTCTTCATCATTTCATTGAGGGGTTTGACAATCTCTGCAAACACTGTTATAAACTTCCTAACAAACTTGATCCTTCCAAAGAAAGATCTCATTTCCTTCTTGGTACCTGGTTTTTTCAATTTCAAGATGGCCTCTACTCAATCAAGATCTATGGATATTCCTTCCTTAGAAATGATGTGACCCAAGAGCTTCCCTTCAGATACTCCAAACACACATTTCTTTGGGTTTAGAGAAATGCCATAACTTATAAATTTCTTTCGCACCTTTTCCAAGTCAGCAACATGGTCTTCTTTATTTCTAGAGAAGATGGTCAAATCATCTACATAAATAATTATACATTTTCCTATTAGATCCTTGAAAGCTACATCCATTGCTCTTTGAAAGGTAGCACTAGAATTTATGAGACCAAATGGCATCCTTCCTGTAAGAAAATGTACCCCATTTAGTTGTGAAAGCAGTCTTCATTCTATCCTCATGACTAACTAGGACCTAATTGTATCCCAAATACCCATGCAAGAAAGACATCATTTGAGATCCATTAACCTTTTGCAATACTTCATCAAGAGAAGGAAATGGATAGTTGTCCTTCTCAGAGGCCTTGTTCAAATTTCTAAAATCAACACATAACCTGATCTCACCATTCTTCTTCCATACAGGAACTGTTAGAGTAATTGGGTATTTACTTTATTAATTAAACAATATTTGTTTAATTTAGTAAAGTTCCCTTTTACCTCTTTTCACTTAGGCTAACATTAGGTGCATAATAATTAATTAATTTATTAATTATTATTATGCAAGCCTAGGGTTTTCCTTTTTAGGGTTTTCATCTATATGTAGTTGAAAACTATCTTTTGTATCATTAATTCATTTTACATTTTATGTGAATTCATGGCTCCACATTCTTGATCATTTCCTTTGTTGCTTCTCTTTGTTTCTCCTCATAATAGGTTATTTTCTTGTAAAGATCTTTTGGGATTCTGTGGTGTTGTATCTTCTCAACTCCAACATGGTATCAGAGCTTTAGATTTGCAGCTGCTTATTCTTGTTTTGATATTTTGCATTGGAAGCAAATCTAGGGTTCTAAGGTTTTTTTTTGGGTGGATTCAACATACTCCAATTTTTGGGTTCACTTTCAGCTCAAATGGACAGTGCCATTGGATTCGTAGCACCCAAAAAACCCTAAATCGACTGTCAAATCATCGATTTTGGCTATAGTCAATTTGGAAGGCAATTTTTTTTTTGCCCTAGGGCCGTACGAAGCAAAAATTGCAAAAAAAAATCATCAAAAACAATTAAAAAAAATCAAAATCTATTGTTTTTTGATTAAATTTTTGCGTGGCCAGTGCATTTGTTTTTCGCCGCCCGACGGCCACCAGCTCCGGCTTCGCCGTCCGTTGCCTTCAGCTCCGCTGCACTCAGCTCGTCTAGCTCTGCCGAGCTCGCCGAGCTCCCAGACCGCTCCGCTAGGCTCCGCCCGCTCCGCCCGCTCCGCCACTGGCTGCCTCTGCCGAGCCCTACCAACACCACCTGCACTCCACTCGGCCGCTTCCTGCTAGGCTCTGCCTACTCTGCTCAGGCTCCGTCGAGCTCCACCTGTTTCGCACTCCGCCGACTCTAGACTCTGCTGGCCCCGCTGACTCCAACTGGCCCCACCGACGCCAAGCCGAGCCCACCGATGAGCTCGCCCATGCCAACCCCCGTGAGCTTTTAACCCCCACCACCCGGTCACATGGGTGACCATGGGCCTATAGCTGCCAGCCCCCTGGTCGTCCACGTGACCAGGGGCCGAAGACTTTAGCCCTTGAGGGCTGCAAACAATTTTTTTTGCACATTGGAGCAGCTTGCGCTAAATCGGGCATAGAATGGGAAATTTTTCTTGTTTTTTTACAAACAAGATATCATTGGAAAGCTAGTTCCGGTGCCGTTCTAGTGGTATTGGTAATTTTTCTTGATTTTGTAGTTTTTCTATGTTTTTTTCTAGTTAAAGTCAGAACTTGGTTTTTTCACTCCAAGGGTTGTATCTTTTGCGTCCGAACTCTGTTTTGCACAAACGAATAGGCATTGGAAAGGTGTTACAGTGCTCTTTCCAGATTTATAGTCTATTTACCAGTTCATTTACCAAGTATTTTTTATTTAGCTTTGTGTGTTTTTACACTTTGCTCAATTACTTGGTCATTTTGGCTCCTACATGAGTTTTGTTTGCATGGGATGGGTTATATTTATTTGATCTAAATGTTGTAAGGTTAGATTTCTCAGTTATTTTTCATTTGAAGAGTTATCATGGGTGTTTCTTCTCACCCTTCAGTTGTTCTTCTGGAACGGGGTAATTATGAGTCATGGGCAAAGGGTATACTTACACATTGTAGGTGGCTTAATATTTTGCCTTATTTGTATGATCTCATACTTGAACCAGCAACTTTAGAGGGTAGATTAGTATGGGATATTATTAGAAATCACATTGCAGGAGTTATATTGTCTAGTGTTGATCATGACACTGTGTTGGTTATATCGAACATTGATTGTCCTCACCCACTTTGGACACATCTTTGGGAGATCTATGGAGACCCTATTCGATCTCCCTTCCTAGAGGATCCTGCTTTATATTGTCTCATACCCATTGCTTGGAGAGAGAATACACCCTTTGATCATGATACTTTAGAGGATCTTGAGTATTTAGACACCCTTACATATTCCGATGGATCAGAGGTTTGTCTCATAGTTCCTACTCTTCAGACTGAGACTTCATCAACATCTCTTGTTGTTCTTGATTCAGTGTAGTAGGGAATCATACATCTTCCAGACATAGCTACTTTGGACTCTTATGTTGCAGACATATGTTTCTTGTTTGTTGAGTTCTATATTGCAAATTTGGAGGATTATTTTGAGGACATTCATCTCCTCTACCTTGACAGTCAGGTTATCACTGTTCGCCCACCATTATGTGTGCATTCAGAGGTTGCATTTCAGTATTCTCCACATAAGTTTGGATTTGACATTATTTGTTTCCATTCAGACAATGAGACTCTTCAGCATCCTATCATGGCACACATCTTGAGACAGATTGGTTCATCCTTCTTCACAAGGTTTCTTCGACACAGGTCCATGGATCCATTTCTTCCCAAGGGGAGGAATATCATTTGCCACTTCAGGATCTCTTTTGGATTCTACATCAGGCATCTACCATTGTGACAGGAGTTTCTTCATTATGGGGGGGGGGCTTCTTCTCTCTTTCTATCTCTCCTATGGAGATCATTGTACATGTATTTATATGATAGAAGTTGTCTATGGGGGGTATCATATTATCCACCTCCTATTTTTTTTTCATTAGTGCATTGCATTCTATTTTGGGGAGGAGTTTTGTTCCCACTGGGTTTTCTCCTTTACCTCATTTCATTTAGTTTGCATTGATTTTGTACATGGGTACCTAATCTGGCCTTGTTGTCGGGACCCATTTCTTTTGCTTTTAGTAGCTTCTTCTAGCTTTTCGCTTCTCCCTATGTCTATCTTAAGGGGGGGTGTTAGAGTAATTGGGTATTTACTTTATTAATTAAATAATATTTGTTTAATTACATAAAGTTCCCTTTTACCTCTTTTCACTTAAGCTAGCATTAGGTGCATAATAATTAATTATTTTATTAATTATTATTGTGCAAGCCTAGGGTTTTCATCTATATGTAGTTGAAAACTATCTTTTGTATCATTAATTCATTTTACATTTTGTGTGAATTCATGGCTCCACATTCTTGAGCATTTCCTTTGTTGCTTCTCTTTGTTTCTCCTTGTAACAGGTTATTTGCTTGCAAAGATCTTTTGGGCTTCTGTGGTGTTGTATCTTCTCAACTCCAACAGGAACTAGATTAGCCACCCAAGTAGAGTGTCTAACTGGAAAATTATTCTTGTAGCCAAAAGCTTTTGCACTTCCTTCTGAATTAGAGGCTCAATTAATGCGCTGACTGGGCATTGCTTTTGGTGAAATGGCTTGGCATCTGGCTTGAGAGGTATGGTGTGAGTAATTATTGAAGTGTCAAAGGTTTTCAAGTCATCGTAGCTCCAAGTGATTGCTTCAATATTCTGCTCCAAAACCTTGATTATCTTGTCCTTGATTTCCCGACGACAAGTTTTTCCTATAAGAACATTTCTTTCTAGACCTGAGTGAGTCAAATTAACAGATTCATACTTACCTCCCTCACTATTTGTAGCCACTCTTTGATAAACTTGTGGATCTGAATCAAATATTCTTTCTAATGCTATCATCCCCTTTGGGATGTTATTGCTCTTTAGCTCCAATGTCCCTTTTGGACTGTTATTTTCCAAATCCCAATCTCCCTGATCTCTATCAATTATCTATCCTTGAAATACATCAGAACTCTCCAAACATGCTAAAATGTGCTGATCATCATTAAATACTTGGAAGTGTCTGACATTGTCAGGAATTGATGGGACTGAAATCAACTCTACTAAAAACCTCTTCAGATTTGAGTCTTGCATAGGCTCTAATGTACTAGCATCAATAGAAAGAGCATCTGTAATTTGATTCACTTCCCTTGGAATGAGAGTAATCCCAAAGGCATCAAAATCTTCAATTAAATTCCAAACCTTGTTCCTATATGTAGCCAATCTTTTGTTATGGCATGTGTCCTACATACCTATTTCACAATCACCTCAGAATCTCCCATCACTGTAAGAGCAATTACCTTTTTCTTATGAGCAAACATCAACCCATGAGCAAGTGCTTCGTATTTTGCCATATTGTTTGTGCATCTAAACTGCAATCTATAAGAAGCAAAGTAAGTCTTCCCTTTCGAGTTGGTTAGCTCAATTCCTACCCCTCTTCCCGCTTTAGATTTAGAACCATCAAATTTAAGAGTCCATAATTGATCTTTGGCTGGAAGTTCCTTATTCTTAGGTATAACAATGGATGATTGACTTGTGACATGTGGCGGCTTAGACTTTAGCAGTTTATCATAATGTAACTTGGGACAGAGTTGAGTTGAGGATTTTTCTATGTTTTCAGCCTATCCAGGTATTACTTCCTGAACTCCCTCTTGAGTTAAAATACAATACAACTCACTTCTTATCAATTCCCTATGTATGGGTAAAGTATGTGGGGTAGGTGTATCAAATAGGAACTGGGACATCTGAAATTCCTTTTGAACTTTAGAACAAACAACTTGAATTTGTTCTTTTGGTGAAAAACCTTCCTGTTGAGAAACACTAGCCCGTGTAAGAATAGTTGCATCCTTAACTTGAAAGGAAAACTCATTGATGGGGGTTTGGGCTTGTTCTTCTTGACATATTTTTTGATGTTGATCTACATGACTTAGAATATCTAGGCATGACTAACATGTTAACTCCGAATGGTTATGATAGTGAATCCTACACCAATTAGGAAGTAATAAACTAAATAAGTTTATTTCTCCTCCTAAAATCAGCCTATATTGTTGTAGTTTTCTTATTAAAACATGTTGGTTGATGCAGATCATCAATTCATTATGATCTAAAGGTAATGTGTCATCAGGACTAACTACAGAGAAAGTGAGTACTTCCTCTTGTTTGTAAACACCTATCTTTGTCTCAAAGAATGCCACTTCATTTGAAGCATCATATTCGATGTTCATGTGCTTGAGCCTAGGTTCACTTTCAATTCTTATTTGTGTGGCAAATCCCTTCCATGGCAACCACATGTGCGAGAAATCCAAAGACAAATATACCCATATACTCTTCATTAGCTCCCTACTTAGAAGCATACCATATGTCTATGGGATATCAGCTACTTGGATATCTATATAGGTCTGGATCCTTGGGTTTGATCCAACCTACACATGCATGTTCTTCAATTCACCTACAACATTCACTTCGGTTTTATCCAGTTGAATCACCTTTTTATTGGTTGGAATAGGACTCAATCCTATGTTTTTAAAAATTGAAAAGGGCATGACATTCCTTGATGCTCCAGAATCTAATAAACGGTTGTGGAGATTCTTTCCAAAGATTCTTAAACTTAATAGAAAAGGTCGGTATTGGTCTTACCTTTATACATAGCTTCATTTGTCTCTTTTGCTAGAGTCACCTTACCTTTCCCTTTTTAGGTGATCTACCTCTTCCAAAGCTTTTAATACCACCTCCCATTGAGTTGGGCACCACTTCATGATGTCAAAGAAAGATAGTGATGTCTTTTGCCTCTGTAATTCTGGAAAAAAATCAAACTCTAAATCATTCCTAACTTGATACTTAGGAAAAGGAGGTGGCTTACCTCTATTCTAAGAATCATAAGGTCCCTTTGGTGGGGGTGGATTGTTATTTGTATTTTGATTTGGTGGAACCATATTGTTCGGAGGTGCCGATGTAGTGAATGGCCCTTTATTCTGATTCCTTAAAAAGTGACCACCCTTAGATTGGAAGGCTTGAGAATCATAGACATCATCCTTTGGCTCATTATACCCTTGCATGGGAAATTGATACTTCTCTTCAATAGTCTCATAATTCATTACAGTACCAACTGACCCATTATCTTGATTGAAATTTCTTACTAGAGGATGGGAATCAGCTTGTGCAAGTTTAACAATCTTCTCCATTTCTGGGCAATTGACCTTAGAATGTGTGGTTGTATCATGTAGCCTACACCAATTGGTCATAAAATTCAAATCAGCAACATTAGTAGTATGTGGTCTTTCCTCACCTATTTGATAATTATGGGGAACTCCCTCATTGTTAGGTCCAGTATTCCATTGCCTACTATTGTTGTTGTTGTTGAACTTTTGATTATATCCTCTATTCTGATTTTGATAATTTTGATTTGAGGAGTTCTGACCTTGAAAGTTCCTATTGGTGTTTTGATTTTGATTCTAATTAGAGTAATTACCCTGATTGTTGTAATTCTAATTTTGATTATGGGGAGGGTTTTGCCTAAGCTGTGCCATGTCATTTGACATCTGAGAGAGATTCTTCTTAAGAATCTCTATCTCAGATGTGAGTTGAACAGTTTGTTCGTTCTGCACATTTTGAACTATGGTTGGGGAATGGACATGGGTTGATCCTCCCCCTTATTGTTGTGGTTGATTTTGAGGTTACTGTTGTTGAGGTTGATGAGAGGAATCTATCATGCTATTGCAAAAGAAGGGTGCAATGAGTGGAGTTTGTAACTAAGATACAGGTCCATATTCGGAATAAGACATCCCTAGGATAGTATTGTATAAGGGTGGATTAGGCATCTGATAATTCATTGGAGGAAGAGTTGCTCCTAACCCTCTAGATTGCAGACTTATCTATTGTTGTAATTTGTTGGCCAAATGATAAATCTTAGATAGTGAGTCAATCTAAGGAGGTTGATAACTTCTTCACAAGAATAGGCCAATCAAAGGATCAATAGCTCTCAAATACGCCTATATGGCCACAACTTCTAGTACTAAGTAAGGCTCTTGTAGTTTATGATACATCCTTTGGAACCTAGTGTTGAACAAGGGAAATGGTTCATGATGTTCCTTTCTTATGGTGACAAACTGGTGATACAATATTGCAGGGTCCACATAAACCCTAAATTGATTAATGAAAGCATTTTCTAAATCTATCCAACCCATAATATATCCCTGAGGAAAATTTAGATACCAATTATATGCCATATCTCCTAAACATGAGGGAAACAATCTACATACCACATCTTGATGAATAACTTGAGCTCATGTGCAAGCATCTTTGAATGCCTGTATGTGTTCCTTAGCACTTCTTGATTCACCATGCATATATTTAGGACAAAAATTTTATAGGTTCTTTGGTAAATCATGAAATCCTCCAGGAATAGTCCCTAACGGGGAGGGATTATTCACAAAGTAAGCGATCGGTGGGATTGGTTGAGCAGGTGGTGGTGATGTAGGCCGAATTGGTGGTGACAAAGGCCTATTTGATGGTGGTGTGGGTGGATTTGGTGGAGATCCAGGTGGAGTAAGTGGTGGTGGTAACGTAGATATCTCTACCCTACGAGCATGGGGTCTAGATCTAAACGGGGTTTGAAGTTCTTCATATGGTTAAGGATTAGCAGAGGATCTAAGAATCCTCTTGTATCTCTTTGGTGAAAAAGATCTTCTGTGCGCTAGCTTGTCCTTTCAGGCCCTCCTTCTAGCATCAATTTATGTTGATGGTGAAAATAACACAAACAATGTTAAAACAAAATATTTCTACTCTATTTCTCCTGAAAAAGAAAGACAACATATAGTAGCCTAACTCCCAAGGTCCTTGTAGTTGGTTCTCAACTATCAGGTGTCACTCAATCGGTTCATGCAACTGTGATATTCAAGGGGCCTGTGCTGGTAATAAAAAGATTCAAGCAATGACTCATTTTACCGATCTATTTCAGTAAATCAATGGGATTTCAAACAAAAGAAAAAGATAGGTCAAAGGGTAATCCAGTAAACATGAACAAAACTTATCTAGGATTTGGACATATATCTTCAATAATGAATGTTTTCTAATTAGATCAAGAAAACTATAAGATGACACAATCTATATAATAATCTATACCATTGCAAAAAATATAGGTGCTTAATTAATTCCACAATTCCTCATCACAAATACTTCAAGAATTTTAAAAACAACACACATTCATTCATCATCAAGATTACAGATCAACAGACTTCAATAAATTTAATTCAATGATAATCTAACAAGATAATCCTTAAATCTGGTTTCTTCTAATGATTCTCATCACATAAGAAACTATCATGCTTCAACACAATCACTGGCATTCAGATAGATTATAACTTATCAGCCTTATCAAATAAAACAACTCAATTCTAACTCCATATTGCGTAAAGTTGTAATTATATTAACTGTAAAAGATCAAGTACAATGTATCTCTGTAAATCACTACTAAAATTCTATCTCCTAATCGCAGGTAAGCCAATCCTATTCTCAATTAGCCGACCCTTACAATATGATACCCTAGGGTATTTATAGATGTACAAAAATTTTAACTCTACTTCTATTTTAGGTTATCCACCCTTTCAGGAACCAAAATTTCATTGGAAACTCAGATCAATTTGATCTTGAGTCCTTAAATTAGGCCTTCAGTTAAACTAGAGAATAGAAAATAAGAGCAAAAGAAATCATGCGCCCCCAAGACTATCAGTGCCATATGCATGCAACATGCAAGGAAGAAAAATTCATGCATGCAGAGATTTTATGCATGCAAAGCTGGATCTGCAATGAACTCATCGTAGCTAGTGAAGACTTGTTGTAATGTATCTATTTCTGGCCCATCAACCTAGCTATCTTCAAATTTGATTCAATCCAATTCTGCTGCAGCAAACTCCCTCATACTTTTTATCTTTGTCAATTCTCTCACAACATCTTTTATTTCCTCTTTAACATCCATTAACCGATCCAGCATCAAATCTTCACCATCATCTTCTTTTTGCATGAGTCCTTTGAATCTTTCATCCCATTTCTCTTTTATTTGACTCAAAGGCATGCCATCTTTTGTTAACACATTCACATCTACAATGATGGCGATAACTACTTCCAGCTCTTCCAACTGCTCAGTCAAATTATTAACAACTTCTTGGATATCATCCTTATGTTTACCCAAGAAGTAAGTTCTAAAACAAAGTATACGAGAATTTTTCTCCACAAAATCCTTATTGTCCTCCTCAAGTATTGATTGCTCTAGAAGAGTAGTTAAAGGCAATGCAATCAGTCTTTCTAACTTCTGACTATATCCTTTATACTCTTCTTCTTGCTTCTCTAATGCCTCAATGTATAGATGCATTTATTTTATTAACCCTTCTGTATCCTTGTAAGCTTCAAAACCTTCCACCAAAACTTCACCTACCTCTCGGTTTAACTTGTCTACCCATCGGTCTACCATCTCCGGTTTGCCTTTCACATGTACCAAATCATCTACCTCCTTTTTGCTTAATAAAATAGGAGTCTCAATGGCTGCTGCCTGTTTTGATCTCGAAGAGGAGACATTCTTCAAGAATGAATGTAATTGATCCAATTGAGCTTTAAGCTCATTCTTCTTTTGCTTATCCTTGATCATTCTTGACTTGGTTGTTGAAGCCACCACATCAATCAAGTTCATCTGTTGATTCCTAGTGGGCCTTCCCAAGTTGACAGTACTCAATTGATAAATTGTTAGCTGCATGTCCCATACCACCGTTTCTATCATTGGCATGGCACATTCAGCAACAACTTCTCCTTTGTCTGTGAGTCAGGTAGAATGAAGAATCTTAACCTTCTTTTTAGGCCTCTCTTGCTCAATTCCCTTCATCATATCCTCCAAATTGAGAGGTTGTGCGGGTGTTAATGTTCTCTTCTACAAGTCCAGTTTTAGCCAAGTAGGAGCACTTGGAGCAGTAGTCATCATAGAGAAGGAGGAAGCAATAACTGTAGAAGGTGGCTACATATTTACCCGGGTTTAAGAGTCAACCCTTGATTTCTCTTATTGTTCTTGCACTGTATGCATCTGTACAAGCCTTTCAGCCTCTTCCCTAACCTTCTATTCTTGTATTTTCTTGTCTTCCTCTTCTTTTCTCAACCTCTCTTCTTCCAACCGATCCTTCTCCACTTTTTCCTTTTCTATTCTTTCTCTTTCTAGAGCTTCCCTTTCCAATTTATGTTTTTCCAAAGCCTCTAGCCTTTCTTTTTCATGTCTTTCCTCTTCTAGTTTTTGTTTCTTTTGAGCCTCTTATCTTTCCTTTTCTAATATTTCCACCTCTAAAGCTTTAAGTTTTTCTACCTTCGCTTCTTCTTCTTTCTGCTTTCTAACCAACTCTGTAGTATCTTCCTCCTTCTGTAATTGTGCTGCTTCTTCTTCCTTTTGGCGAGCTTCTTCTGCAAGTTTTAGCTTGGCAACTAAGATTTCCTTTTCCCTCCAGTTCCTTACTTTCTCATCCTCAAGGTCATGGATTTTCTGTATTAACTCTAACTTGTCATTATCTACTTTAACTTTGAGCTCATGTTCTTTCTACCTTCTTTGTTTCTCTATTTCATCAACTGCTACCTTTTCCTTAACTTGTTTTGCTTTCAATTGTTGCTGGTGAAGTAGAGCATTAGCTTGCACCTTGGCTTCCATTTCCTTTCATTTCTCGATTGCAGCCCTTGCATTAGAATGTCTTGTCGCATCTTCAAATAGCTTCCATTGATCTTCTTGTGTCAAAGTTTGCTCAATATCCTCCTCTAGAGGCATGTTTTCTTGCATATCTTTATCTAACTCAGTTTCATCCGAATCTGTCCCAATCTCCATAATTTCTTCCTCCACTTATTTTCCCTTAGTAGTTTCAGCCATGCTATGAAGAGCTCCTTCTTGTATTTCTTTACTCTTCTTCCTTGTAATTGGGACTTGGGTGGATGATTCACCTAATGTAGGTGTTGAAACAATAGATACTACTGGAACATCTCCTTCTTGTGCTTCCTCTTCATCCCCTGCTGCTTCAAGTTCTATCTCATCCATATCTAGGGGAAAGAACTCTAATGGCTCTTTGGGAGGTGTCTTCCTTTTAATCCTTTTATAGGCCTTACCCTTCTTAGGGATTGTTCCTTGAGGAGCTTGTGTTCTCAACACTAACCACTGCACACTCCTATCCAATACTGTCCTTCCAATTTTCTTAATGTCAATGGTTTCCTCACTGTCCCTATCAACTAGATCCAAACTCTTTGTGCCAATTTTTGAAGCTTCATAGGATGGATCCAACACAATTCCATCATCCACCAATGTGTCAGGAATGTTTTCTTTAATACTTAGCTCTGACATGAGTGAGACCAATAATCTTTCATAATTCTTCTTTATTAAGTCATATTTATCTTGCCGGTCACTCCAGAAGTCTTCTAAAAAATTGAAATGTTTAATAAACACGAAAGCCAACAAGGCATGCATCTTACCCTTTGGATCAAAATAGTTACGAGCTATGTATAATCCTAACTTCAATTGTATCAACTCATTACAAACCACATTTTCTCCTACCAAATGTTGACAACTATATTCACCCAACTTCATGGGGAACTTATGACATCCAGTTTTATGTTTGATCCCAAATCGAGCATTAAATCCAAGAGCTTGATATACAAACTCCATTAGGACTATCCTATTACTGCAGCACCTTGGAAGTAAATGTGGGTGGCCTTCAAAACCAAATAACCTGAATTATGTAAATTTCGGGTATTGGTTGTACCAACATCCCCATTCAACAATGAACGCCATGGCTTCTTGAGTCAACCGGTATCCTGCATCTCCATTCAACTGGTTCATGATCACATACAAAAATGCATCATTGACTCTTCTAAAATGAGTCTCAGCAACTTGAAGAGACAATTGATCATAGTGCTCCCATACCTTCTTCTGTCCATCCAAGGCTCCCATTATGCCCACTCTATTCAAACCTAGGAAAATACCCACTCTTGTTGTTGCATATACAATGTAAGAAGTCATCAAGAAACACTTAGTGTTTCTGATGTTAGTCACCTGATCATGAATAGCATTAGATACGATCATTGGCCAATCAAACTGCTGGGCTCCCTTTAAGATTGTCTAGATGAAAGGAAACATCCACTCCTTGAAGTAAAATGCATCCCTCTTCCCAAACACCCTAGACAACATCACGATCAACCTTGATACCTCTTCATAGAAATCAACCCCCTTTGGCTGGTCTGCAAGCTTGGTTAAATATTTATTTTCTATCTTCAACGACTTCTTGTTCAAGTGAGACTTATAGGAGTCCTTTTACTTACTATATTTCTCCAAGGCCTCTGCCTCATTCAATTGCACCAAGTTCTTTGGATCTGGAACATTAAATATACTTTGAAATGCTCGAGGAGTGAGATTAAGGATCACATTTTCTTGTGAATCCATGCATAGTCTTGTAGCAGGATTGTAAGCACTGGCTACTGTCATGATTAACTCTAGGCATTGGACGAATATAGGAAACAAGGTGATATGAGCTAACCCAGAGCTGACAATTCTTTCCATAGTCAATATAATATCTTTGTCAAATGCTTCTGAATACCACTCCTCAAAATTGTATGAACCCAAATTAGTATCGGTGATATCTGATTCTACTTTGCTCACTTTTACCACAGGACTCCTATGATTATACCTCAAGGTATAAGGCACTTGTTATGGCTTCAAATTCTTCGGTTTTGGTGCTACCTTTGATGTTTTTGTAGGTTGGTTCCTTGGAGTAGCTTCCCCTGATGTTCCTGACATCTTTCAACTTTCCTACAAGCTAAACTCTAATTAGATCTTTAAACATGATTATAAAACATGCTTGAAACTCATATCTTTCACATATGCACTGGAGGCGGAACCAAGCAGAAACATAATCTAAATAGTCCCTTTTTAAAACACTATCGGGCTCAGGATTGAAACTAGAATGGTAACCCTACTAACAAGAAGTGGGATTGGAATCAGAAGTAAAATAGTTATCAGAACCTGGGCTAGAATGGAAACAAACTTTATTTCCTTCAGATTTTTCTATTTTCATATTTGGGTTCGGTTTCGTTTCTGCTTCCTTTTGGTAATCATCTTCATAAAGTAAAGCTCCTAACTATATGTGGAGTTGGAGATAGGATGGACACATAATCCATACCTTTTGTAAAATAAAATTCTTAAGTTCAAGATTGATTTTGATCCCGTCTCTGCCTAAGTTGACCATGATATCATCAATGATTTTAATCAATTTTTTTAATAGAGAACTTCATGGTTTCAAAACTAGATGCTTTGGAAATATGACATGGGGCTAACCTGTAGCTCAATAAAACCATCCCCATATGACCAAGGGCGATTGTATTTTAGGGCATCATATTTTAATCTCTAAACTGTGATCACAGAAACACACGAAACCCTAATCTAGAAAACACGACAAAACTAGGGCATCAAATTTTAACCCAACGAATGCATAAATGAAAACCCTAAGAAAAAATGAGATTCAATCAACTCTAACTCATTGTAAAAGCATTAATCTACCTCACTATAAATCCCTAATGCAACTAATGTCATTTAACCTAAATTTAATCTAACTCACTACAAATCAAAGAAAAAAGCATGTCGCGATCACGATTAAAACGTGAAAGCGACCGTGCCCTAAAATGCAAAGAACCGAAAAAAAAATTAAAAGAACTAACAAAATGACCAGACAAACAACATAAAGCAAGAGCATACCAAAACAAACATAACCAAAACATGAATTCATTTAAAACGAACTGATTCAAAGCACGAGCAATACAAAAACTAAAACAGTAAATAAACGAAAAACACACCGATAAGAAACCCTACCTTGAATGCAACAGAACCCTGCTAACCTTCTAAATTGATCCGTAAGCAATAAACTTCACCTCGTTCAATCGATTCACTCAAATGAACTATGTCGCTGCTCTTTCTTGCTCTTTTAATCTCTTTGTAATGATAATAATGATTCGTTTAACCCTTAATGAAGGTAAAAATGTTGATTTCTACCTACACGAGGAGTTGTCATTAATGCATTGAAATGCAGTTAAGGCGGAGTCAGAACTGAAAGAGAACCAACACTTCACAATAGTGCGACTTCAGTTAAAAAATCAACGATCCAGCAAATTACGGAGGTGGAACCAAAATAGAAACTGATTCACAAACGAATCCGGTTCTGGGTCCACCAACTAAAAACAAAACAAAATCAAACACAAAAAGTAAAACAAATGACAAACATAATAAAACTAAAGAAAAGGACTAAGACCAAAACCAAAAGTCAAAATAGTGGAGGGGGGAGCGGAATAGATTATGATTTTGCAATCTTCGATAAGGACCAACTTAACACCTACTCTGACCCGGGGTCTGCTGAAGACAAAAACAAAAGACAAAAATGAAAGACTGTTAGGATGGGAACCAAAACAAGTTTGAAAAGAACTTTCAGAACCCGATTCATATCCGGTTCCGGTTCCGAGAGAGAAACCAAATAAAAACAAAGTACTGGCAAAAGCAAAACTTGAAACTTTGTTTCAAAAACAACTAAGTATAAAAATAACAAAGGGGGACCCATTTTGACCAAGGCAAAAGATGGGGTGGTTATGCAGGGCATAATAGGTGGAAGGAATTATCTCCAAGGATTTCAGCAATCTGAAAGGGGCCAAGCCAAAACTTGTCGAATTTGTTGTGTCCCCCTTTCTTTTCATGGGCCTTGTCGCAGTAGAGGACCAGATTAGAAATGAGAAAGGCCTTAATTTTGGCTCGATGGTCGAACCATCTTTTGACTATGCCTTGATGTTTGGAAACATTTTCTATTGCATGGTCTCATACTTCTTCAAGGTGAAGCTGCTCAGCGAGGCGAGCTTCTCTACAGTCTCTTCCTTCATAAAATTCATTGATAAACTGAAGGGTTGGGATTTTCAAATGTATGGGGAAGATGAATTCTAAGCTGTAGACTAGATGGTATGGGGAATCTCCAAGAGTAGCCTTGTGGTGGGTTTGATTTTCCCACAAGGCAAAATGAAGTTGGGTATGCCAATCTTTGGGATTCCTATCTAGCAGCTTCTTAATCACTCTGATCAAGTTTTTGTTGGTGGACTCAACAAGGTCATTGCCTTAAGGATAATAGTTGGAGGAGAATTTGAGGGCGACACCATAATCAAAGGCCCAACTTGTGAATTTCAGTGAGGCAAATGCAGGGCCGGTATCACATACTAGAGCATATGGGCAACCAAAATGATTTAAAATGAAACTTTCTAAGAAATTGGTTACGACTTCAGTTGTACATTGCCTACAAGTTATTGCTTCTATCCATCTAGTGCAGTAATCATAAGCAGTTAGAATGTACCTATGTCTTGCAGACAATGGAGGACTTATTGGACCAATGAAGTCGAGACCCCATTACACAAAAGGCCTTGCCTCCAGAATAGGTTGTAGTGGGACAATGACATTCCATTCTCTGGCAGTAGCAGTCTGGCACACGTGGCAGGTACAAATGTGGCCATGAGAATCCTTGAAAATGGTGGGCCAATAATATCCAACTCTCAATATTTGATGTACGGTTGATAGACTTGAGCCATGTCTAGTTCTGAACTTGTTGTGGAACTCCTTAAAAATGTGATCAACTTCCTCCTTTCCCAGGCATCACAGATAGATGCCTTCATGATTTCTCTTGTACAATATGGAGCCCTGTAACATATAGCTGTTGCTTTTCAATCTAAGGTATCACCTTTGGACTCCCTATAGTTGAGGTAGGAATTTTTGATTCAGTAGGTAGTATACCATGTCATCGTACCATTCTCCTAGGGAGACATCCTCCACCTAGTACTGTTGTACCATGGGTTCAGGTCCAGCGTCAATAACTACTTCTGCCATTGTCTGGGTGAGTGCCTATCCTCTTACCAGTTTCATCAGCTAGATCTCCATGTCGTAATCCTATAGCACCAGAACCCACTTTTCCCTTCATTCCCCCAACTCATTTTGCATAAGCAACTTTTCATCGCGGGGTCAAGAACTATGGCAAAGACCTTGTTGTGCAAGATATAGTGCCAAAACTTCTTGACTCTCTTACCAAGTGCATAAGTCTATTTTTCAATGTTATGATAGCATAGTTTGACATCCTTCAAGGGGGTGCTCATGAAGTCAATTGGATGCTCATTTCCCTTGTCATCCTTTTGTGTTAAGATGTTGGTGTAGGAATGATGTGAAGCAAAGGAGTAAATGTAGAAGGGCTTCAGGTAGTTGGGTTTGACAAGCACAGGGGCATCAAAAATTTCTTTCTTGATTTATCTGAAGGCATGTTTCACTTCGGGAGTCCACTTGATCTTGGCGTCTTGTTTCAGCATGGCATTGAGTGGTTTAACTATTTTTGCAAAACCTATAATGAACTTGCGAACGAAGTTGATCTTTCTAAAAAAAAGACTTTAATTATTTCTTGCTACCTAGTAGCTGGAATTTCATAATGGATTGGATACATTCGGGGTCGATAGAAATTCCCCGCTTTGACAGGACATGTCCAAGGAGTTTCCCCTTAGTGACCCCAAAGATGCACTTCTTTAGGTTAAGCGATACCCCAAATGCATGGAACCTCTCGAAGACCTTGTGTAAGTCAGCAACGTGATCACCCCATTGCTTTGAAAATACTGTTAAATTATCCATATAGATGATTATGCATTTGCCTATCAAGTCTTTGAACGCAATATCCATGGCATGCTCGAAAGTGGCGCAAGTGTTGATTAGCCAAAATGACATTCTTCTATAAGCAAATATCCCCCACTTGGTGGTGAACACCATCTTGTGTCAATCTTCGTACTGCACCATAACCTGGTTATATTCCAAATACCCATCTAGGAAGGAAATCCTCTAGGATCTATTCACTACCTACAACACCTCATCTAATGAGGGTACAGGATAGTTGTCCTTTTCTGAAGCCCGATTAAGGTTGCGAAAGTCCATGCACAACCTGATTTCCCCATTTTTCTTTCTAACAGGAACCAAGTTTGCTACCCACGTAGAGTGTCTGACCAGAAAGATGATCCTGGCTAACTGCAACTTTTGTACTTCCTTGTATATTATTGGCTCCAATAGAGCGTTGACAAGGCATTGTCACTACCGGAACAGTTTTGCATCTGGCCTGAGAGGGATAGTGTGTGTGATAATCGACATGTCATATGTCTTGAGATCATCATAGCTCTAGGCTATGACATCATGGTATTTTTGTAGTGCCTCGATAATCTCTTTTCTTTCCGCATGAGCGTATACTTTTTCTATGAACACATTGTTGGTGTTTCTAGCCATACCTAGATTGTAGGTGTCACATTAGCCACTGATGGTATCCTTTTTAGCTTATTGATCTTAGTCTTTGATCTGATCAAGGTCAAAGATTCACTCCAATTCAACCATTTCCCTAGGGATGGTGTTAGTTTTCAAGTTAATGATGCCCTCTATATCCAAATCTACCTCTTGGGGTTTGACTTCGTCGATTATCTAGGTAGCGAACACATCTGAATTGGTGATGAAATCCAGTATATGCTTGTCATCATTGAATACCTAGAAATTGGCTACATTATCAGGAACTGATGGGACGAAAGTGAGTTCTACCGTGAATCGTTTGAGGCCAGATAGGGATAATGGCTGCAGTGTGCTTGCTGTTTGTGCTAGGGCGTTGGCGGTATAATTCTGAGCATGTGGGATCAGCTGAATGTTAAACGCATTCAGCCCTTCTAGCAGATCCTATACGCAATGTCGGTAGTTAGTGAGTCTTCGGTCATAAAAAGAATAAAGCTTCCTGACTTGTTTTATGACTAACTTTGAATCTCCATACACTTGGAGCATCTTGAAATCCTTTTTTAATGCCATTAGGAGGCCTAAGACCAAAGCTTCGTACTCTGCCAAATTGTTAGTACAATAAAATTGTAGTCTATGAGCAGAAAAGTATGACTTACCTTTAGGACTGGTTAGTTTGAAACCTGCCCCAACTTCATGCTTGGATTTAGAACCATCGAAGTGTAACTTCCAGAATTTGGGAAAATCCTTAGATGCAGGGCTAAAAGCTCTAGCCTTGACCTTCGTGGGGGGCTACATTTCAGTGACCGCTTTGGGAACCACAGGGATGGAACCTGTTCATTCACTTGATGCAAATATCGCTTTCTGCTTCGGAGTAGCTTGTTTTTTGACATGCTCGATCATTTTTTGGCACAAGCAGCAATCAAATTTTGAGTGGGCAACATTGTGCACCCGACACCAATTAGGGAGCAAGAGTTCTTGGAAATTAATTCAAGTTCCCAGGCTGAGCTGGTCATGCACACATTTCTCCAAAAAATCCTGGAAACCATCAAGCAGTCCCCGACTATTGCTCTCTCCAAGCCCCTCGTCATCAGATTCGATGAGCACTTTAGTGCTCTAGGGAGCATTGCACAAATTAGCAGGTGGGCTGCATAGCATGAGGAAGACCTTGCCCATTCCCTCATCTTTAGGGTATTCCTGCTTATTCTGATATGACATTGGGGAATGGTTTCCCAAACTAGTTTCAGCATACAACACCTCGTTCGTGTTTTTGTATTCGGTAATCATAAATTTCATATGTGGCTCTATGTCAATGCGGATCTAATTGGGCATTCCCTTCCATGGTAGCCACATGTGTGAGTAGTCAATCATGGCGTATCCATTCAAGACCCTCATAAAATCCCTACCTAAGATTATACCATAAGTATCTGGGATATCAGCCACCTATATGTCAATAGTTTGTTGGATCTAGGGATCAGCAGTAACTTGCATGGGTATCGTGTTGATTTCCTCCACTATATTGATTTTGGTTTTATCAAGTTGCATTACCTTCTGCCAGGAAGGAGTTGGTGTGATTCTGAGTGCCTTGCATACGCTCAAGGGCATGACATTAGTCGATGCTCCTAAATCAAGCAAGCAATTGTGGAGGTTCTTTTTGAACACCCGGATGGTGGTCAGAAAGGGAGGAGTCTCAAATTTTCCTTGAAACAATTCTCTAGAAACGTCCACCTAAGTGACTTGACCTTTATCCTTTTCACTACCCTTGTTTTGAGTTGGTGCCTGATTAAACGACCTATCAGGCTGCTTGCTTGTGTGTTGAACTATTGGCTAGTCGGCCCTATTATTAAAGATCTTTCTAACAACCAGTTCACTTGGCTGATCATTAAAGGAGACCTTCTTCACTAGAGTTTCCTGAACTAACCCCTGTGGTGTAGTGCCATTTATCATTCTGAAAAAAGTGTTCCAGATAGTAGGCACCTTTAAGAGTTCAAAAGCGGACATGCTTAGCTTTACCTTCTTGAATTCCTCAGCAATATACTCCCCCATTTTCTCAATCTCTTGGTCTTGGGAAGCATTCTAGGAGGAGCTAGTACTTTGACCTTGGTCGTTGTTTTGCTATTTATTTCTACTGAGATATCATGTGGGTGTAAGTGGAAAACTTGGATTATTGTTTGCACTCGGATCGGGAGGGGTGCTGAAACTATTTGATGGGGTGGAGGTCATGAAAGGACCTCTAGCATGGCCTTCGGCTTGTCTATTTCTAAGGTTGTAAGGGATAGCCCACTGGTGAAAAATTTGCACTTCGTCCTCCCTAGACTCCTCTTCGTCATCTTCAGGACCATTATCTACTAAATCAAAAAGCTGGGCTAAAGGGCTTTCAAAACTTACCTCTCTCACCACCTCATGATGGCTTGAATCAACATTCTCCAATTCAGGGGTGTTGCATTCCGCCTTTGGGAAAGGAGCCTAGTTAAGCACTAGTACCGAAGAATCATACGGGTCAGACGAGACGATATCTCTGCATCTCAGATTGTTGATTGCATTCTGAACTTCTACTTGGAAAATCTCAGTTGCAGTTTGAAACTTTGGGCAATCCAATTCAGAATGGTGGCTCGTCTTATGTATGTGGCACCAACCTAATAAAGTAGCCTCTACCAAGTAAACTCCACTTGCGGGGTTCTCATTACTATTACTGTTAGGCTGGTCGAGAGGTGTGGGAACGCCGTCATTGTTGGGGCATGAATTCCATGCCCAGTTTTGCATCTGGAAGGGTCTTCTATCGAAGTTCTGACCTGAGTTCTAATTCCTATCATAATTCTGCCCTGATGATGTGCCAACCTCCCAATTTTCTCGATTTTCACATTGATCTTGGTTCTCCTTATTAAGGTTGGCCTGGATACTCTTTTGCGACGTCTGCAGCTAGTTGTTCTAGTTTCTTAAATGCATCATTTTGGTTGACATTTTCTTAATCATCTCTATAAGCTCATTGATTCTATCCTTTTCAGTCTTGTTTGGTTGCAGTGCAATGTTCTAAAGGACCATGGGTTGTGCCACCGGCTAATTCTAGTAAGCGGGTGGAAATTCTGCCACTTGAAGGTATGCTGGCATCTGGGACTATTGTGGATGTGACTGTTGCTGCTGGGGCACCAAGTAGTGTGGTATCGGATATGCTTGGTTCATCGGCTACCCAGGATGTGGAACCATAGGTAGCTACGACACTGGGTCTAACAAAGGCGTCTGATGCTATCAGGCTTGCGTGAGTCCCTATAATTGTGTTGGATGTGCAGTTTTCCCAAGAGAGGGCAGTGGATCAAATATATTCTATCCCAAATCTATACTAGCAATGATGGCTTCAGCATATGTATTGACCAACCTAGCAGGTGGCGGTCTCATCCTTTTTACCAGGGCTGAAGTAAGGTTGTCCAATGCTGCATAATAAACAAGTAGGATAGCAGTTTCATTGAAAACATATGGGGCTTGCAGGCGAGTACATGCTCTATGGAAGTGATCATTGAATGAGCTAATTAGTTCATTGATTTCTCTTTGAACTGACATGAAGTGTTGGTACAAATCTGTGGGGCTGACAAGGGTCTTGAACTTTTGCAGAAATGGACCCTTCAGAAGATCCCAAGTACTGATGGTTCTGGCTGGTAGATTAACGTACCAATAGAAGGCCTCTTCCCCTAAGGAGTAGGGAAAGAGCCTGCAAGCTACATCTTCATACATGATCTACACAGTCTTCAGGGAAATTTTGAAGATCCTAATATGTTCCTCGGCTATCCTTTGTGGGTCCCGGGAGTTAAACTTCATGCAGAAATTCCCAGGATTCTTAGGCATATCATGATAGAGGTTGAAAGCAAGAGGAGACGGGTTGTTACCAAGCCATGCCTTGGGAAAGGCAATGGAGGTGGCTATGCCATATTGGTGTGTAATGGTGATGGGGCGGTAACAACCAAAGAGAAAACACTAGGGCTAGTGACTGTGTTTGGCTGAAAGGCAGCGTTCAGCCCAAATGGAATGGTAACCTAGAAGGCTATATGGATTGGATAAGTGAAAGGTGGTGTTGTCAGTGCAGGCGAAGGAGACGGCGGTGGAAGGGTAGCGGGCTGCTCGGTGGGAATGATGATGGATGGTTCCCCTTGTTTAGCTCTTTTAGCTCAAGTAGGGGATACAGTTCCTCTAACTCTCCCTTGTTGGGTGTAGACCTCAAGACTCGATGGAATCTTTCAGGGGAGAACGACCCAATTTGATCCAGCTTATCCATTGTGCCCTCCCTCTAGCACCAGTTTTGTTGATGGTGTTTTTATGCACTTCACAACATAGGTAATACATAGGTGCATTACCTCTCTTGAAAGACAATCTTCCACAATCAAATTGCAGAACACTATCCCAAGGTCTCTCAGATGTCAAGTCATGATGATGCTTGGGATAAATCAGTTGTTTGATGTGATTTTGCTGGAATTACAAGGTGATCTTACATGGTCAAAGCTAAAGGATAATTAGGTCGATCGATGGAGTTTGTTGGATATGAAATTATTGTACTTTACTGGAAGTTCAGACAGTAGTCTTGGACTCCATTGTTTTATTAGATTTGGCTTTACAATGTGCAACAAACCTTAGCACCAGTTGTTTCTAAAAAAAGGAAGAAAAGGGGGAGAGGAAGAAAGATGTTTCCTAGACCTACAACTACCAATGAATAGTGATCATGGAGGTTCCTACTATGGACAGTTTCCTTAAACAGGATTTCACTTAATCTGAATTTTCACAATATCATGAAATATGTGCTATCTTCTAGGGACTACAGATATTCATCATTCATTCACCATGGAAACATGAATAAAGATAAAGTTTAATGAGCAACAATGAAATTAAAGTCAAGGCTAACTTTGGAAAGTCATCTACCATCAGTAAATGACCAAAAGTATGGACAAGGAAAGCATACACACAACAATAATCTTCAAAACCAGAGACAACATACTAACTCTACCAAAGTCAATCTAAGGATACTAAAACAGTAAAGTAAATTGAAGAAAAGTTCTAGCTAAATGGAGAAGAACCATGAAACATGTGGAGAAACCCAAAAATACACCAGAAAATGACTGTATTTTCTATTATATTTTCAGTAGCATGTCTTTACAACAACTCAACTCTCTTAAAATGGGAGGAGGAGAGCCCTATTTATAGTTTCAAAAAATAAAATGAGTGGGAAAGATTCAATTCTATTGTGTGGCCAAGATTCACTTTACATTAGGGTTTCACCTACACCCAAATATATTACATTTTTAAAACATTCTTTGTCCTATTCCTATTTCGTCATCTAGTGACAACACTGTAGCAATTTCATCCTTTAGCTGTTTGCCCTCTACTATAGCTATTCTTTGAGGAACTCTTAATCGATAATGGGATTGCCTTCGCTCTTCTTCAACACTACATACTCTATAAAGCTTAGGATTAGATATTGGTACTTGTCTAACTCCATGAGGTCTGACCATAGAATCTGATAACTCCATTCTTGAGAGTTGCTGACAATCTTTTTCCAGTATTCGTCGTACTTAGCAGCATTCTCCCTGAAAGCTTCTGACTGTGTGAAGGCTCAAGATGCAAAACCCATGAAGTTGGTGGTGACTTCAGCTGACATCCCATCTTCCATGATCTTTTGGAAGTGGGGCTTTATATTCTCCAGATTAATCTCAACAGCGGGCACTTCATACCCTGTCATGACCTTGAGATACTAAGTACACTCCGCTCTAGAATCCCTAGCCCATTCAATGTCTGGGGTTACCCTTTCTAGAATATGTTCCAGCTGCCTCTTCTTGTGATCAAAGTCATGCCTCCATTTATCCACTAGCCAGTGATCCTCATCCTTGAAAACAAGGTCCTTTTCCCAGACCTCGCTTGGAAAAGCAAGTATGGCCTCAATCTTCAGATAACCTACTCTATATTTCTCTAGGAACTCCTCACAGATCCATTTCATACCCTCAAAGGTCCTTTGCACTTCAAGGAACTTATTTGCTGTTTGGACAGCCAATTTGATGCCCGTGTTTCCCATGTCCAAGACTTGTCGGAACTAGTTTTTCATAGTCTTGTCTAAGTTCCTTCTCTTTTCTAACTTATTAATCTAATCCTGGGACATCAACTAAGGTGGGGTAGATGATGTCATGGGCTGCTCATCCAGGGATGACCACTATTGAATGTAGTCCGTTAGATTGTCCACTTGTTCCTTCAGCTCTTCCTTTGAAATCTTATCCTGCTAGATAAGGTGTACCACTATGGCAACTAACTCCTGGAGGTGATCGACCTTCTGTTCTCTCATGGCCATTCCCAAGTCGATGGCAGAGACATTATAAATTATACCCTATTCTCCAACCACTGGTGTTTCTATCTGCACTGCCCTTGATCCTGAGGCATCCATGGTTACCTTCAATCTGACCTTCAGCTTCTTCTCTTTCTTTTTGGTGCTTATTTGTGCTCTAGCCATGATGGCTTCTAGCCTTGTCTTGGGATCCTTCAAGGTGGGAGTCTTTTGTTTTAGCTGTCTCTGCAACCACTCGGGCACTTGGGGCTGCTCCCTAGGTGGTTCACTCTGATTCCCACTAGACTTCTCCTCAAGTTAGGTGGTCTTGATGACAAGAGCCTTCTCTTCAGTCTGTGTATCTTCCTTCTACTCATCAGAGTCTTGTTGAAGGGTTTTATGTTCAGTGGGTGATTCAGTATGCAAGTGCTCTTTGGGCGGATCTCCCTTTTCAGCATCCCCCTCTTCTTCATTCTGATTATATCCCTGCTCTTCGGGGTTCTCCCCCTGCTTGCCCTTGTGGAGGGAAGTTTCTTTGTCATGCTCTAGAGTCTGGTCTTGTTTCTCAGTAGGAGACTTGCTGCTCTCTATCTCTTGAGCATCAATCTCCTCTTCCCTTGCGAGTCGGTCTTCAGTTTTCTTATCTTCAATATCCTTGAGTTGCTTTCCCCACTCTGGATTGAGCTCGAGATCATTGGATTCTCATATTAGTTCAGCATTCTTCTCTTCACTGCTCTCATTGGAGGACTCATAAGCTACCTTGTCGATTTCTTGATGCTCGAACAGTGGATGTTCGTGGTAGATAAATTTCTCATCCTCCAGTCTTGTCACAACCTCTAGCTGTCGTCGCTCAAGCTTGTCTAAAATTTGCATTGTCACCTCCATCCTTGGTGGTTTAGTGGAGGGAAGGGAATCTGGAGCAAGGGACATAGCCTAAGCTATTGTAGCCTGAAACATTGGATTAGTGAGCATCCTTGAGATCTCGAATGACACATTTTGCATATATTTTATGAATGACTCAGGGAGACTAGGGGCTAACATCATAGCAGCGGAAGCAGAGGGGAGTGAAGGAGACATAGAAGAAGAGGAGACTAGCGAGGTCATGGCAGATGATGAGTCCACAAGAATAACCTGCAAAATTGGAGAAGTGGAGGCAAGGTGGACAAAGATGTTCACCGCAGGAAGGGAGGAAGCAGAAGCTGCAAATGAAGTAAACGGGGTAGGAGTAGTAGTAGCAGCAGCGACTGAAGGAGGTGGTGACCTTGGTGAGTTAGATCCTTCTTCTTTGATCCCAAGGGGTGGACCCTTGGGCATTACCGTTGCCTTCATGCCTCTAGTTATTTTTTCCTTCTTCTTGGAAGGCTCTAGCTCAAAAGACTTGCAGGCATAGACCTCTGGTTTAGGCAGTTGCTCACTAGCCTCCTTCCTCTTCTTGGTCCTGACTGATGGTGGTGTGCTAGATGCTTCCCCAGTTGTGATGGTAGCTGCTCCTCCGTCGGAGCCACTAGGTTCACCTTCTAGTCCCTTGAATGTCAAGGCAACTCCTTGTTATTTTAGTCAGGCCACCTATTGGTCAATCCATTCCCTTGTTCAAACCTTGACGGGCCTAGTGAGTATGGTGAGACCATCAAGCTCTAGTTCATTCCAGTCAATTGTAGGTAGCAAAAAATTGGTGATGGCATCATATCTGGGATCGATCACTGTGTCCTCATCTTCATCGAGTTGGTCAGGAACTGGGCATAGGTTGATCCTTCGCACATAGATGGTGGTCATGCGCATGTACTGTCTTACCCGTACCTCAAGGTCATCTTTGCAGTTGGCCCAAAAGTCTTCAACATTGTGGAGATGGGAATATTCTCATCCTAGCGCCTTTCTGATGTGTCCGTATAGGTCCATTTGAGGCCGAGCTGTATATTGACGGAAGTTGTACTCGGCCAACTCTCTTTCAGAATACCCTGCACATTGGGAGGTATGAATCTTGTTCATTCCTTGGCCAAGCCCAATGGGGTAAGACGGGCCCACCAAGTGCTTATCACTCAGAATGCTATGAATATGTCATAGCTGCATTTTTCAGCTCCAATAGAATGATCTGATCATTAGGGTACCGGGGCAACTTATTTGGTCTTTCTGTGAATCCTTCAACACGAATGTATGTGAACTTCAAGAATTGTATATAAAGGAAGGCATACTATTTAAGGAGAGCTCTAGCACTATGAGAAACTCTCCTTTGAAAGTCACCCCCAAGAGACCGAACGATGTGAGCGATGAATGCATCATTCACCCGACATTAATCCCTCTTTAGATTTCTGAACTGCAGTTGGGTGTATTTGTCATATGGTTTAAGTTCCACCCCTGATGGGTCACTGGGTACTACTATCAATCCCTGATGAATCCACTGATCAATGAGGGAAGATACAAAGTAGGAGGCCATGAAGAACATGGAGGTCTTTTTCACGGTCATAAACTACTCGTGGAAGCAATTACTTATAATCTCTCCCCAATAGAAGGCGATCCCACTGCCACAGAGAATCTACTCTATGAAATAAAACATCCATTCTTGGAAGAAGGCCACCACAGGAAGTCTCATCACTCGGCTCAGCAAAGTTACGAGGTAATGGTAATCCTCCAAGAAATCACTGCAAAAAATCTCCTAAGGAAGCTTGCCAGCGCTGCCTCGCTTATCCTTTAGCCAATACTGGTTGATGAGATTTTTACACCCTGAGGGATCCTGATCCCATAGCTCCTTTCACTCCCCCATGGTGGGAGCCTCCATGCTCTCATAGGCAGGAATTTGGAACGTATCCATTATACCTGACGGGGACATGTCTGCTAGGATATTTCCATCCCGGTCCACTATAGTTCGGGTTTATTCCTGATAGGCATCTACACATGCCATTACTAGTTTTGGGGCTACCAAGGAAGGCGGGAAGCCTGCAGCTTTGGCAATTCCACTTTTCTTTATCAGTTTTGCATTCTCTGTCTTTAGGTTCATCTTGCCCCTTTGTACGAACTTGTCAACATTGACCTGGCCGATGTTGGTATCTGTGATATTTCTCTAGAGAGAGGTGAGTCTAGATTGTATAGGAACCCCTTGGAACTTGTACCTCATCAAGTCCTTGTCCTCCTTTCCTCGAGGTGCCTTGGCTATTCCTTATCCTTTCTCCTTAGAGGCACCGAAAGTTTTGGCACCAGATTCCATAAATCCTACATAAGAGATGAGAGTCAGTAACAATAAACATGATGAAATGGTCTCGGACAATTCCCTACATACCAAGATTAGCTCTACAACCATTATTCATATTCAATAAATGCACAACACCTGATAATTCATTATCAGAAGGCAATGCAGAGAAACTGGGTTTCTAGGGCCGAAATTCCCTTGGGAGAATGTCGTTTGAAAGGGAAAATTGAGGATGGAATTCCCCAAGGAATTTTCTAGTGTTGGATTCAAGAATTAGAAGGTTGGCATGAAGGAAGACCTAATTTTAGAAAGTGGGTCGAAATCTATTTTGGATATGGAGGTCATTTGATCCTTCATTTGGGAGTTCAGACATCAGATGTAGGACGACCATTCGAAACGGCACAGGGGAGGCAGAAATTCGGGTCTTGGGTTGCCGTCAGCGGGAAGCGGTTTTGGATCAGCCATTGGAAACGACGAAGTGGAAGTGGAAATCCGGGGAAAGAAATCCGAAATGAAGTCTTCGGAGATGGTTAGAGGACTCGGGACAGCCAGGCGGTGAGCAGAGCATCGGGACCTGGAGGTCAGGAAGCTTTCCCGAATTCGCTATCAAAAAGACGCTGGTGGAACGAAATCGCGAGAGGGGAATTCTGATGGTTGGAATCCAGAAGAAGCTCGGGGTTCAAGGAGTACCTGAATTTGGTTTTCGACAGGCAGCGGATCTGGGTCCGGGAGTCGGGAAGACATCCCAGGATGGCCGTTTGGAATGGCAAACGCGACACGGAATTCCGAGGATGAAATTCTGAAGGTTGGGGTCCGAAGTGAATTTCAGTTGAAGGTTTTGCCTAGAAGTTGGAATAGATTTCACGAAGCTAGGAACTGAGGTTTCGAAACCCACTTGGGGAAGGTCGTCGAAACAGCGAAGTCAGAATAGAATTCTGGGAATGGAATTTTGAGGACAGAATCTTAGGGCTGCTTTGAATTTCCTTTGATTCATTCAATTTTCAAACGTCTTCAGATGGAATTCGAGTGTTCGGGGTGCGAAGGCCGAGAAGACACTCGGGCGAGGCCGTGTAAAGGATGATGATGCAATAGAATCCCGGGAGGGGAATTCTAGAGGTCGAAATTTGAGGCATTATTAGTCGCGAAGAATTTTGAAGTGAGGATGGCGGCAGGAAATTCTGGGCTCGGGGATGTCGGCGGCTGTTCTGAAGAATGGCCACAGAGAGATGAAGCTTCGGTTTCAAATTCGGCTAGATAAACGATTGATTTTGATTTTCTAAAAAAATGGGTTTTTAGCGAAGGGCATTAATTTACTTAATTTCAACCCCATTTTACATTTTACACTCATCAAAATGTGGAATTTCAAAAAAGGAAGGGTAGGGATGGAAAACCTACCTCAAAATCCCAAAGAAATTGACTGATGGTTGCATGGAAAATGTTGGAAAACGGAGCTCGGATTGCTGGGCAAAAAATGCCTGGATGTCAGGAGCTCTTCAAACTTTTCTATCACTCGGACTAATGATAATGACTGCTAAAAAATTCATTTAAATAGCCAAAACCACCATTAATACAACATTCAATTCATCCGTACATGACAGGTGAAGTTGGTGAGTTGAAAACCATAGTCGGTGGCAGAAGGTCCGGAGTCCAGCGGGCGAGAAGCCATCCTACCACGACCGTTGGAATGGTGAAGCTCGAGAGGAAATCCGGAGGGGGAAACCCAACTACCGGGGTCTAGGTTTCAGAAAGACGTTGGATGTCGGGCGCTGAAACAACAAACCCGGAATGGAAATCTGAAAGGGGAAATCCGGAAAGGGAAACCCGGAAGGGGAAACCCAGGGGTCTGGGCCCAAAAAGAGCCACAAACGCCAGAAAGGGAAATTTGATAAGGAAAACCTTAAATGACCCCAAATTTAGCATTTTTTAAAGGGGCAACTTTGGTCAAGCTTAAAATATGACTTTGGGAAGCATTCTAAGCTTTTACAACACAAAATTGGGCACACAAAATGAGGCAAAGCAAAAAGGTCCTAGGAAGCAAAAGAGGGAAAAGAGGGTCCCCGTTCTGAACGCGGCATGTGTGCAAAAGGCACAACAGGTGGGCCAGTTTGTGTTCACTAGTGATGTGTGTGTAAAGGCTATCAAATTGATGGATGGCATATGATAATAAGGGTTAATAACGATTAATAAGGATTAATTATGGTCATTCCTCACCAACTGCACATGATTAAAATAATTATTTTAAACTATTGCGAGGTGTGCGGTCTGGTGACATGTGTTTTTTTTTGGCGGTATAGGGTGCCTGGTTTGGGCTCACAAGTGGTGAGAGTGTCTGTTGATTGGGAGGTATGTTATTGGTTGATGGGTCTTTGATGGGGTGACATGGGATTTTCAATGATGCTTGACTCGATCCAATTCATCCATGATGCCAACTCACCTGTGCGTCAATGGCCCTAATTCAAAATAATGAATCAATCATGTGAAGGCTACTTACGCTCTGCAAATGACACACATTAATGGTGTAGGTTTTTCAATGGATATAATCCTGATTTCCATGCATGTGAGTGGTTTTTTCTTGGTAATCATGATGCATTGCATGCCATTTTCCATACACATGAAATTTAACAGTGGTGAAATTAACATCAACCACTAGTCGCTCGCTTGTACTACAACTGGAACATTAATGGTTCCAGTTTTCTCTATAAATGCTTGTTGATTGTTCCCTGGCATTATTGCAATTTTGATTTTGAGTTCATCTATGCTACTACATTAAGTAGTTGTTGTTCTTGTAAGGTTTTGGGTCTAAGTGTAGAATGAGCAAATCAATTGCTTCTAGTTCACCATTGCATAGGAGTGTGAGGATGAATGCAAATAATTCTTAGCGGGAGGTGAAGCCAGGTGAACAGAGTGCCATTCCTGGTGCTCCTAGAGCTCCTAAAGAAGGTGCAAGGCCTCTCTCAAGTTTGGCTAGGAGCAGTCCTCGACTCAAAGGTCGGGTTGCATGGGTAGAGGTCAGGATTTGTGGAGAAGAGAAGTAGTCTTGTAGGTGTGGTACAAAATCAATGGTTGAATCAAAGCGTGGGTAGTACGAGTCACCCATTGAAATTACTAGTGGCTCTAATGGTGATTGCTTTGAAACTGACTCAAACTATTGCACCTACCTCATGGCCATGACTGAATTGGTTGGTGTGGACGAGGAGGTCCTCAAAGTGACCCCAATTACTATGATGGTGTCATGTGTTGGTCCTTTTTCTAGTGCTGGGGGTGGGTTTGATAAAGGTAAGGTTTTGTTTTCACCTCTCCCTAAGGTGAAAACATGAAGTGGTTATTTTTACCATGGTCATTTTGTTGGTTTTGAGACCCTGTGTTGATGTGTTGTTGTTTCTTCCTTTTTGCGTTGATGTGATAACTTTTTGGGTATGACATGGATGATAGTGAGAAGGCCTTGTTGGTTTTTTGCTTTTGTTCGATGGTACCAACAAGTTACAAGGTTGTAACCATTTCTATTTGCTTATTTGCTTTAATGATTGCATCAAATGATGGTGAATGATGAAATGCATATGAAATTTCATCTTACAAAATGAAATTTTATTGAAATATATCAACAATGAGCCAGAAGCTTATTTCTCTTCTGGTCTATAAAGGAGATTTCAAGGCTCATTGTTGAGGGTCAGAATTTTTGAATCCTAAGGTCTAAGCAGTGTATAGTAAATTCATGTAATGAAAAATTCATGAGGATTTAGCTAGTAAATCATTTTAGGTACGGTATGCACATTGGATAGTCGTAATATGTTCTATGTAATTACTGATATCGAAAGAAATCTAAAAAATTCAAGAAAATTTCTCTCCTCTATGTGTTATGATAGATCATGAATGAAATTATCAAGGGTTCTTTCATTTATCTTCAATTTTATATTTAAATGTATGATTCACTTTCTTTCTTTAACTTAATGAGATAATCAAATTCTTGAAAAGGGATTGTAGGTTTGTGGTAATACGCTAAGGATTTGATAAGGAGTGTTTTCTTGAATATTGAGAATTCTTATGATGTAAGACATCATGAGAATAGATCACTAGTATCAAGGTAAAATCTTATGTGACTCCTGCTCAATTTAATGTGGCACTGGTTAATTCATTCAAGGTTCATTAAATAACTCAAATTAGTCACCCCTAGCATGGGGGTTCAAGGTCAAAAAAATTAAAATCAAAACTCACTCTATTCTGAGATGCAAATCTCACACAATACCTGTATTCCTAGATTTAGATGATTATTTCTCAAAGGTCTGCCAAGATTTTGGTGAATTGTATCTCTTGCATCTGATGAGAATTTATTTGTGTATAAAGTGTTCTTGAGGTATGAAATATCACATGGACACAAATAGGAACACCCTCCTTGGTCTCACAGAGCCTAAAGAGTAGGGGTAAGGATCTAAACAACTTTACCTATCAATTGGTCATTAAATTTATAATTCTTAAACATAAAGATTGGTTGTCTCTTAGAGAGTTTCAAAGCTTAGTTGGAAAAAACACCAACAGTGATCAAAATCCATTGAAGTAGTCATTTCTGCACATGTAGAAGCCATCTAAGCTCAATGTTTGCACCAATAGTCAACCATCAAATGGGCCATTGTAGATAATATAGGATACCATCTCACATCTATGCATAATATTTCTCATATGCTCAGTGTATGACCTTGCCCTGAATAGGAATCCACAAGATGTAATGTACATCCTCTAGGGTGATAGTCATCTCACCCATAGGAAAATGGAAGGTGCATGTGTCAGCATCCAATCTCTCTACTAGGGCCATCATCATACCATTGAGATACCTCATAGGTGGCATGAGGTATACCTAGAACAATCCTAGATCCAGTACAAGGGTGACCTCCTCCTCTAGCATTCATGTGATGGACTCATGAAGGAAATATAATTGTTTCCCTCCCACATGCTATCAGGCTTGAGGAGGAACCTAAAATAACAAAATAGATAAAATAAATCATAAATGTATCCATTAAATAACACTAGAGTTTTTCTAAGATGCTTTATGACCAATCTAGACACTTATTCCATTTTTGGATGAGGGGTATAGGATACTTTAGATAATTCTACACTTTTCCCCAAAGTGGGATACTTTGCGCCAATAATGGAAGCTTTATGACAAAGATGGATTCTTTGTGCCAATATTTTCTAAGGTCCTAAAATTACTAAAAGTGTGAAAAATTATAGTAAATACATGAAAATGAAAAAAAAGGCAGAGAATAATGTAGTCATTGTGTGACGAAGCATGCCTTGTGTCACCTCGTTGTGAAAAATGTCAAGCCTAAGAGGCTTGTAGGTATGTTGTATCGACATCTTGGATCACTCTACAACAAGGTAATTTTCAAAAAGTTAAATGTTAAATGAATAGTGAAAAAAATCATTTTCATGACTATATAGTAAACTCTAGTGAAAAAATCTTATTTCATTTTAAGGGAATTTCATTCAAATTAGCATATTTGGGTCTAGAGGACTCCATTATACCTTTTTTTGAGTTGGATTCATAATTCTACTCCCTTTCTCATCAAATGTCTATCACTATGTGGTATGGTACTTGGAAATACCCTATGATATGACTTATGTATTTTTATTTTATTTCATATTCACCCTGATTCCATCTCCATAAAGCAATTGAAATTAAGCGAGGTATACATATACCTTAAAATTTGGTTCTCCATAGAAGTTTGATAAGAGCATTTTTGAATGACTAACAAACCTATGTTGTAGGATGTAGTCCTTAATATTGTGGTTTTACAGGTAACTATGATGGGGACTCCATTCTCCCTCATGAATCCATTTGAATACACTTTCTATATAAGTTTAATTCCATTAGCTTGCATATACAAATAGTATCATATGGCTGCTAATGTGGGGGCTAAATGTAGTTTCAAAAAATGTATCTTGTTTCCACACTTAATTTGGAAATAGTTAATATTAAAATGAGCCTAATGTTTCCTTGATTTACTTTTGTAATGTTTTTTACACATTCACATTAAGTTTAGGGACCTTTTTAACTAAATCGACTTAATTATTCCTTATTTAGGGTGTTGTAAAGTGTATCTTTATACTTTCACATTAATATAGAGATTTATTAATTGACTGAGGTTAATTTTCCTTAATTGGCCCCTTTTATTCAAATCTAATCCTAATTAATTACAAATTCTGAAGGATAAAACTCAACATTCATAAATGCCATTTCACATTCTGAAAGTGTGTCCTACTTAAGTGATGTATGACCCATTCACCACATGGTCAATGGGTCCTCACTTAGACCTAGGACCCCTATTTTTTATATGATTTTGGTGGGATTTTTATTATTTTAAATACAAGATTTGATGTCAACTTGTGATATTTGAATTTTGAGAATTCATCTTAAGTTATGTATAAATACAAGGTTATTTCATTATGTTTCAACTAGAACTAGAAAAATAAAGAAGACTATAAGTAATTTTTCATGGGGTCAAGCATTCTCATTCAAGGAGAAAGCAAGAGTGAAGTATTGGAGTAGCATTATAGTGTTTATGTAGGTATTCAATCTCATTTTGTTATTAAAGATCAAGCAATATTGAAGAACTGATGATGGATTCCTATGTAGAATCATGATGGATTCTAGGTTTTTGGAGAAGCATCATGTGATCCAACCAAGCTTAATGATTTTTTTCTCTATGATTCCATCTTCTATGATGATTCTATTTTCAACCTAAAGAGAGCTATATCAGATTTGTGAGTTATTAAGGGGATTTATATCTCCTGAAGGGTCTTTCACATTGTTCATGTTTCATTCTAGGATCTTATTCTAACACAATTGAGTAGGGTTACATGGAATCATTAGAGATCTTAATATTAGACACACTTAAGGTTACAATTGAACACAAATTTGATGTTTTAGATTTATATTCATCATGAGGGTTTATTTACCAAACTTGGGGTTTGATTGAGGCAAACCCCTATCCACCAATAAACACCGATTTTGTTTTTGTAGATTATTGATATACCTGGATCTAAAAGTGGGAATTTCAAGTTATAGGAAGGAATTGTAGGTCTAGAACTTTAATTGAAGATTCAAAGTATTTTGGAAGAGCCTACTAGGATCCATTAACCATAAGGTGAATGAGTCCCTATTAGGGATACAAGGGCAGTAGGTTTTCATAGTTCATTAGCTATAGTTTCTAATTTAGAGCCTCCTAGAAAATTCTACAAGAACCCATTCACCATAGAGCGAATGAGTCCCTATTACAATTGTAGAAACAATAATTTTAGAACAGGTGCACAACAATTATTACTCTCATTTTTTTCAAAAAAAATTACTATTTCCTTCTATTTTGTGTTAAATATCTTCATTTCACTTTTTAAATCAGGTTTAGATTTTTTTTGCTATTTCAAATTTGTCTCCCCAAAACACTACTTGACCTAGACCCCCATCCTAGAAAAAAGAGAAATTGCAATATTCAAACTTTTATTAGACTCACGCTTTAGGTTGATAGATACTTCATGGTTTGGATCTCATTTCTTGAATGAAATAGTGGGGAATATCTTTATTTACCCCATTTATTGATGTTTCACCCATCTAGTAGTAGCTAGGTATAACACTCCACCAATCATTAATCTATACTTTCTCTTATCTATCTTAGGGGATTCACACTTCTTGATCAATTTATAACTAGTAACCATAGGACTACATACCACTTTAGAATCCTCCATCCCAAATTTCAAAATTTCTTTAACATACTTTGACTATGAAATGAAAATACCTTTCCTTAATTGAATGATTTACGTCCCAAGGAATAAATTCATCTCCCAACATATTCACATCTGAAAATATTTCTACATATATTTTGTAAATATCTTCCACATATCTTCATTTCCTCCAAAGATAATGTCATAAATATTCACTACCAGAATGAGAATTTTTTTTCCTTCAATTTTTAAATATAGATTTCTATTTGCATTGCATTTTATGAATCCTTCTATAGTGTAGAAAGTTGTACTCCTTTTTAAGTGAAAGTACAATTTTACACTAAGTTTGGATCTATTTTAGTGATATTACATTTATGAATTTTTAAAACTCATTAATGAGCCCCGAATGCCCTTTATTATGCATCCTAAGGCCTATTTTAAGTATCTTCCAAAAATGTAACCTGCCTTAAATAAATGTTATTAATCAACTTAATGCCCCAACATAAATTAGGTCATGAGGGTCAATTGATCCCCTTTAAGTTCATAAACTCAAATTTAAACATGTTTTTGGTGGCATTTATGTTGGAAATATGGAAGAAGATCAGTCTTATGTTGTCATTGATGTCACCATGTTTGTTTGGTACCTTGAACTGGTGTGTAGAACAAGCTTATCTCATCCAGTATTTGATCTAGTATTTCTGGTGTTTTGGTCTACATGTTCTCTCTAGTAATCATTATGGATTAAGGTTTTGGTAAAAGTCTTATGATCATTGGAAGTGGGTATATATGTGTTCTCGGAAGTTCATATGGTTCGATGACGCGCTGGCATTGGTTTTTTGAGATTTCTTTTTATTATTAGGTTAATCATGGTCAACCTAATAATCGGTAAATAGTTTAACATGAATTATGTGACCTATCTGACATAATATTGTATGACACGGTTGAATTGCTATCGAAGAAGCTTTATATGAAGCCAAAAAATATATCCTATCTGAATATATAAATTAAATCCAATCAATTCGACTGAATTGATGTGTGCAAATTATCAAGTATATATGGAAGATGGTTTGAAGATGAAGAAGCGATTGGATAGTGAGTAGAATGCATAGTGAGTTAAAAGAAGAAGGTATGTGAGCATGACTGTTTTAATAAGTGAAGTGTGTGAATACAAGGGTGAATTTTACTCTGTTGTCATGTGAACAAATACACTGTGCATCAAAGGAACTCAATCTGCACTTGTGGTGTATCTCTATTAGTTCAATCCTGGTGGTTATCCATTTTTGTTTCTATAATTTTGTAGATAGTGAGCCTCCTTGTCTAGATAGTAACCCTTGTAAGCAGTGAACTTTTGTATTTGGCAATGAGCCTCTTTTGTAGCCGGTATTGAAATAACTATATATTGTGAGAAAATACTCACCATGGTTTTTCCCTCATTGGAATTTCCACGTAAAAAATTAGGTATCCTTGTGTTGTGGATTTTATGTTTTGTTATTTCTCTTATCTGTGTTATCCAGTAAAGTAATTAAAAGTGTTTTTTCAATAAGTTTTAGAATATATTGATTCACCCCCTCTCTTTATATCTTGAATATTTAACATATTTTATCAAAGCTTTGGTTCCTCTAGTGAAGTCTAACAACTTGAGGGAGATCTTGCAGATTGAACAAATGGATAAAGAAGAGCTCCAGACCGCCCTTGAAGATCTTGACAAGGTTGAAATTGAAAACAAAGATTTGAAGAATAATATAGATGAAGCAAATGAATGTATCTAGAAGTTGAAAGAGAAGTTAAATAAATTTAAAGAAAGATACAAAGAAGTGAGTGAGAAATTGAAACAAGAAAATGAAGAGAATACTAGACTAAAGTTGAAAATAGATGAAAACAAGAGTGTTTAAGAGTGCCTAAAAATAGTGATACAAAGCAAGGCTGATGTTTTCTCTAAACTTGAACATGAAGTGATGAATTTGAAAGAATAATTGGAAAAAAAAAAAAATATGTGAAGATGATTTTAAGACAAGCTCCACCAAGCTTGATGAATTGATAGCAGGAAATTTTTTTTCTAAAGATAAAAGTGGATTAGGAAATGAATCGGGTGAAGAGATATAGAAATTTGATCCAATAAATAATTAGATGACTCAAGAGAAAGGAAATCAGAAAAGAAAATATTGAAAGAGATCACCTATGAGACAACCAAATGCACAAAGTTACTCATCATTCAATGGTGTTTGTTTTTTATGTAATAAATCTGGTCATAAAACAAATGAGTGTAGGAGTAGTATGAATTAGTTTTCTAGTCCCTTCTCTAAACAATCTTATACATGCAAGAAGATAGGACATAAATCTAATGAATGTAGATCACAAGTAAGGATGGTTAGTAGAGTGATGATGAACAAATTCAATAGGGGAAGGATAAATAAATATTTTGATGGCTATTGTTATACCTATAATATATTTTTTGGACACAAAGTGAATAAATGTAGAGCAGGGAGTAACAAAAATAAAAAAAGATAGAGAATTTTTATTTGATACCAATGCAAAAGAACTAGGACATATTTCAAAAGTGTTCAGAACAAAAAAGGGGAAGCAATCTGCTCTAGTGGAAGATAATGAACCTATGAAAAATATTGACAAGGAAGAAATTAAGTAGGAACTAAGAAAGATATGGAAAAAGAAAGAAGATTTTGAGACTATTGATACGTTTGTACCCTCATTTGGTGCAAATGATTCCTCTGCAAATTAGATCTAGCACGGTCTTAGGGGGAGATTTATTAGAAAATCAATTAAACCCCTAGAAATGTGGAGTGTCAGATACTGGCATGTGAATATGTTCTAATAAATTTCTGGATAGAAGTAATGCAAAAGAAATCAAAATAAAAATAGTGTGAATGTTCTTTTGCAGAGTGATTTAGGGTTTCTTAGTAGTGTTGAAGAAAACTTTTGTCATATTTTTGCAATTAATGTGAGTTAGGGAAAATGATAGTGTATAAAGGAAATATTAAGAATCATTTTGATCATCAAATGCATTCAAAGGAATTGTGGAGTGACTTGAAACTACCTTGGAATATTCTAGAGAAATCTTTGTGGACATTGAAAAGCAAGCAGTGGAAGTTTCCCTCTTGGTGCAGGAGCACCTTGGCATTAAATGTTTTTAAAAAGAAAAAATTGAAAATTTTCAATTTTATATTGTAAAGCATTGTAAAAGTTCATGATAAGACCTATTTAATTTTAATTGAGCCTCAAATATATTCTAGGTGGTCAAAGGATGAGAAAAGAAAGAAAAATTGCAAAGAAATTATAAAAGTTGCTAAATTGGTAAAAGGAAAAAATCAAGGAAGTTAAAGAGTGTTAGAGGAGAAAATGAAAGGATAGGTCATTGAGGGAAGTTGAAGATGTATTTATTGAGTGGGAAACATCTTTAAAAATCTGGTAAAGGCGATAAAATATCATTCTTTTGTATTCTTGAAACATTTTACAAAATAAAGTCCCCGTTTCTTGTATTTTTAGTGTTTTTTCCTCTCTTGAATCAGTCCTTCTATGGACTATACAAAAAATTATAAGCTTTATATTTTTTGTGTTAGGTGTTAACAATTAATTCAAGGAGTCTTGAAATAATTCAATTAGATTTAGAGGCTGATTTTTTTAGTTTTTTTCAGAAAACCCAATCAAGAGGGTTTGAGAGTCTTATAAGAAAAATCACCCCATCCCACCATTGTAGAATTATTAGAATGGTGGGATGGATTATTTTGAATGTATTTAGAGTTTTTTAAGTGATTTTTGTGTGGACAAGGATAGAAAAGGCAAGGGTATAAGGTTATTTTGTTGCTCTTAACAAAACTCCTATGATTTTCCCTTGAAGTTTATGGTTACAAGTATAATAATGGGGATCTATCACGTATATAGGCATGGTGATGGTAAAATAATCTTGGGAAGACATAAATAAATTTTTGAAGAGATGTAAATTTATTTTGAGACTTTAGGTGCTTTGGTGGAGCTTTAAGACAACTTTCTTTGTTAAAAATGTCCTATTTGGGCTCTTTACCAGTGGTACAGTCAGATTTTTTGATGATTGTTTCAAAAAAAGTGTATTTGATTTTATGATACCTTATTATTGGCTGAATGGGCCTTTGAGAAAGTCAATGGTTTTGGAAATTTCAAAATGGTTTGCTTAATATACCAACTCTTTTTTTATTGCAATGCTACTAAGGTTTAATGGTTGAATGCAATAAAATGGGATTTCTCTATAAACCAAGATATTGATGTTGGGTAATGATTAGAACCTATTTAAATGTTGATTTTGAAGGTTTCTGAATGTTTGGAAGAATTTTTGTGGTCTAGTTTTATATATTTGATGTTTGACTACAAATAATCCAATGTGTGAGAATGGTGTCTTTGATTGCATAAGGAAGAAGGATAGTTGGATCAGTATTGATGAGTGAGTGTATTGGTTTATTTTAGTCAAAAGTAGGATAATATCAGTTACTTGGAGATTTGGATAAGTGTTTGTAGCATGAATGATTGTTTTGGGTAATTTTTCCTTGAGAATAAAGTTGTAATGAAGAGTGAATGGTTCATATTGAATGGAGGGATTGTTTATAGAGATTATAATTAGGTTTTTGTGTGGAGTTTAGTCTATTTGATTTTGATTAAGGTGAACTAAAATTTGATAAAGATATGTGATACTATATTGGTGATTGTGATGATTGGTAGCCTTGAGATGTTAAGTGAAATGATGAATTTTGTTGAAAAATAAGAGAATATAAGTTGTTTGTTTAATTTTATCTTCTCCATTTGATTTTGGGTCAGAATTACCCTTGAAATTTTGTTGTTTTGTATAGATTATTTGCATCACCTCTTGCAGTTGTAGAGAAAGGTAATAGAAAGAAATATTTGTTGAATTTTAAGAATTTGAGAGATATAATGGAACCTTCTAATAGAAGATCAAGCGAAAATATCCCTCTAAAGTTAAAAGGAGTTGAGATGGATGAATTTGATCATATAAAAATAAAGAAAATGGAATTGGGGTTGGAATCGAGTGAATTACGAAACTTACAAACCCTAGGTTTGGATTTGTGGGGAGAATTCCCTTGGTTTTCTGAGAAATATTTTATCATGTTTCTTTTAAGAAAATTCAAGGATGACAACATTTTATTTGATAGATCCTATCCCATTACAAAGGAAGTGATCAAAGTTGTCATTGGGTTGTGTAGTATTGGAGACCTTCCTAGAAAGAAGACTATAAAATAAAAGGAAGTAGATGAGCTCATGAGAATGGAAAAGGATCCTCAAGCACTGTTGATTAATACTATTTTTTATTCCTCCATTAGGTATGCTACATATGGAATTTTGTATAAAATCTATTTCAGAAATCGAGAAATCTATACTTTAGCCATTGTTGTGTTTTTAGTGCATAAAATGGTAAAATAAAACAAGTAGTTTGATTTATGTGGATTGATTCTTGAAAATCTTGTCAAAAACATATGAATTTCATTGGTAGAAGGATACCCTTTCCATTTTGGGTCCTTGCTTATATGCCTGGTACTTTATTCCTTGGACTCATTATCGGGAAAGAAGGATGTTAAGTGGGAATCCAGGATTCCCGTCACAAGATATATATATAGGTACTTGGAAGACCTTGAAAATAACGAGAGTGTGTGTAAGAACTTTTTCTTATCCTTGCAGAAAGTAATGTGCCCTAGTGAAGTTATGCCTAGTCGATTTCAAGAAGGTTTTTCCTTTGAAACAAAAGAATTGGAAGTTGTTGCTAGTGATTCCCCTCTGGAATTGAAGAAAAGAAAATCTATAGCTGAAAATACCATTGTTATTCTAGAAGAGAAGGGAGAAGGAGAAGAATCTCTACCTAGATTTGAATCTTTTGATCTAGATGACATTCAATCTAAAAGGGAAAGTGAAGAAAATTGGTGGTTTTTGGAGTTCATCCTCTCCTATTGAAAAACTTAAAATTGATGATGCTCTAGTTGATGATCTTCTTTCAAAAAATATTGATGTTTATATCATTTCTTACTCCTTACCAAAAAATTTAGTTGAAGTAGTCAAAGAGAGAATGTTGCTTGAAGGTCTGAAAGGATGCAAGTTAGAAGTCTTGGTTGAGAATAGGCATTCTAAAGCAAAAAATAAACTATTTGAACTTATCTCAGAAACAAAGAAGTGCATAAAATAAATCTCGTATATATACAAATATTGCCTTTGATGGCCTACTACAGTTGATAATTTTAGAAATAGGATTGAAGAAATTGGATCCAAGGTGAACTGTATTAGAAAGAAGTTTGATATTTTTGAAGATAAAGAAGGAAAGAAAAGATTGAGAGTTGGTGAACTACAAGCTGAAATAATCATTGTATCTAGAGAAAAAGGGATGATGTAATAAAGACCTTCTAGCTTTTGAAGGAAATTGTTGAGGTTTGGTTAGACCATCTTTCCTTAATACTCTCTGATGCAGAGGACTGTGAAAGACAATGCTCATATACAGATTGGTCATCTTGTTTCACACTATTGGCTCTATTGGAAAGTACATATACAATAACAAAAAAATTAGTACTTGAATGGAAGAAACTATATCCTATTATCAAAGAGAGGTACAAGAAGTTATTTCAGGTGAAAAGTGTTATTCTGATTTGAAAAAAATTTGAAAGATTGGATGCTGTAAAGTTTTGAAGTTTTGAATTTTTGAATGAATAAGATTTTTTTTAATGTCACCATGTTTATATATTTTTGGAACCCTTTTTCATTGATTTGAAAGGGGGAGAGATGAATTTAAGGGGAGATATATGGAATTGAGATATGAAAGGAGAAATTGTAGAAGAGTTTTTGAATTATTATTTTTGAGCACATGTTACCATCAATGCCAAAGGAAGAGATTGTTGGAAATATGTAAGAAGATCAATCTTATGTTGTCATTGATGTCACCATGTTGGTTCGGTACCTTGAACTAATGTGCAAAACTAGCTTATCTCATTCGGTATTTGATCCAATATTCCTGGTGTTTTTGTCTACATGTTCTCTTTGGTAATCATTATGGATTAAGGTTTTAGGAAAAGTCTTATGATCATTGGAAGCAGGTATATATCTATTCTAGGATATTCATATGGTTGGATGATGCACTGACATCAGTTTTTTAATATTTCTTTTTATTATTAAGTTAATCATGGCCAACCTAATAATCAATAAATAGTTTAACATGAATTATTTGATCTAGCCGACATAATATTACATGACACGGTTGAATTGCTATCGAGGAAGCTTTATATGAAGCCGAAAAGATATCCTATTTGAATATATAAATTGCATCCAATTAGGCCAACCTAATTGATGTGTGTGGATTATCAGGTATATATGCAAAATGGTTTAAAGATGAAGAAGTGATTGGATAGTGAGCAGAATGAATAGTGAGCAAAAGAAGAAGGTATATAAGCATGAATGTGTTGATAAGTGAAGTGTGTTAATAGAAGGGTTAATTTTAGTTTGTTTTCATTTGAATGAATACACTGTGCATCAAAGGAATTGAATTTGTAATTGTGGTGTATCTCTATCAGTTCAATCCTGGTGGTTAGCCATTTTTGTTCTATAATTTTGTAGGTAGTAAGCCTCCTTGTCTAGACAACAAGTCCTTGTAAGTATTGAGCTTCTATATCTAGCAGTGAGCCTCTTTTGTAACTGGTATTGAAATAACTATATATTGTGAGATAATCCTCACCATGTTTTTTCCCTCATTGGCTTTTCCACATAAAAAATCTGATGTCATTGCATTGTGGATTTTATTTTTTTTCTTGTTCTTATCTGTGTTATCCAATAAAGTAATCAAAATTTCTTGTTCAATAAGTTTTAGAAGATACTGATTCACCCCCCCCTCTCAATATCTTGAATATTTAACAATTTCAAGGTCCTAAATTAAAATTCTAAGTGTTAGCTTTCAAGATCTAATAAATAGGAAATTATAAGGGAAGCCTATTAAGCTAAGTATTTCAATCATTTTTCACTAGAAAAGAAATAAATTCACATGAGATCACAAGGATTTAACCTCAAGAGCAAGGAGAAGTGAATCAAGAATTCAAAGTTGGTCTTGGAATAGCATTATGTTTGTTTTTACAAGTATTCAAGCTCAATTTTTCAACAAGATCAAGCATTGTCAAGGAATTATGATAGATGCCTATGGAGGAATGTGATGGATTCTAAGTCTTGGGAGATGCACCAAGCCATTCAAAAAATCCTAATTAATTATTTCCTAAGTTATTCAATATTTTTTTTTCATTCTTCTTTCTTCCTAAAGGAAAATATATTCATATTTATCATCTATTAGGTGATTTGATATCTCCCAAATTAGGTCTTCATAATTATTCATTCTTTCATTTAGGGATCTTATTCTAACAAATTTGAGTAGGTTTTCTTTGCATTTGAGCTCTTGTAACATTAGAAACACTAAATATTAGGGCCTAGACAAAATTTCATGTTTCAGATCTATACATTTTTTCAAGGTTTAATTACCAAACTAGGGGTTTGACCAAGGAAAACCCCCATCCACCACCAAACAACATTTTTTATTTTCTAGATTTTTCATAGATATAGATCTCAAAGAGAAGTTATAGAGTTATAGGAAGGAAGTGCATATTCGGGACTCAAATCTTAGTTTCATTTTTTTCTAGAAAATGAGACTTGGATCCATTCTCCCATGGGTGAATGAGTACCTAAGAGCCTTGTAGAAACAATTTTTTTTATAGGCTCATAGTGTTATCCTTTCTCAGATCTACCTAAAGTTTTGTTTTTTCTCTTAGTTTTATGCTTCATCTACAAGATCTAAGTGGTAACTTGCATTTTGAGTTGATTTTCTATTTTTAGTTGTTCCCCCAAAAGTGTTGTTTGAACCTAACCCCCATCATCAAAGCATAAGGAAATTTGAAGATTCCCACATTGGGTTGATTCACTTAATGATTTTTAGCCAATTCATAGTGGGGATCTCATTTCTTAATGAAATTAGGAAGATAGGTTATATCCTCATCCTCTTTACTTATCCTTCCATTTTGGGAAACCTTAATCTTTATGATTCATTTTGGTGAACTTGACTTTTAAGCTTCATATCTTTTTGATTTTGGAGTCCATCTCAACCCTAGATATGAATTTTCCACTAAGTTGGCATTATATTTATATTATTTTCATTATAATTGGGGTTTTTTAAAAGTGCATTAGTGAACATTACATTTAAGAGTTAAATTTTCATGTTTGCATCACCTAAATTCACAAAAAAAATAGCATTAGATTTGCATTCATTTTGTATTGTACTTTCATCAATATCACTATTCAATCATCTAAGTTTAGATTTACATTCAAATTGAATTCTAAAAATAGTCATCTAGTTCATCAGTTGACCTTATTTGAAATTTCATTTAGACAACCTTATTCTAGGAAAACTTGTTATAGAAACCCCTGTTTGCAATCAAAAATAGAAATCACCTAAAATAAACTCAGATTCTGAAAATTCAACTTTTAAAAACCATGAGAAAGGACCTATTTTCCCATGGGTTAATGAGTCCCTGTACAGACATTTCAAAAAAAAATCTAGGTGATTTTTAGTCTCTATTTTACCTTTCTATTGTTTTTTTAAAATTTGAGCATTGGTTTCCTGAAATAGTCTATTTTTGAATTGAAGTTATTGCTTCTCTAGTTAGACCTTGCAACATTTTGGAAAACATTTATTACATATTTAATTTGAAGAAAATGTTAGATTTATGTACTTTTCCTTTATTTTAAACATCATTTCATAGCTTGGATATATTAGTTTACATTTTGCAATCATTAGAAAGTATAGAAAAAAACCAAAAGCATCAAACAAAATAAAACATAAAATAAATGATAAAACTTGGAGAAATCATAGCCATTTGATTCTATCAAATCTCTTTTTCCAAGTTAACATATCCATCAAGCCCTTTAGTAGTGATGGCTTTTACATGTTAGATGAAGCCCTTGAGGATTTTATCTCACAAGGTTCATCCACTAAAGATTGTTATAATAAACCAAAATAAAGAGATGTTAATGTAATCACACCCCAACTTAACCTTTTCCCACCCTCACATCAACCTCAAGTTAAAAAAAAAAACCCATGCTTAAATTAGAACCACCTAAAAAGAAACCATTAATTCTAGGAGATATATTGAACTTTACAAGGAAACTTGATAGTAAGAATGTTGCACAAATATCAATTAACAATACCATTGCTCACTCATATAATACAAGGAACAATAGGCAACAGAAAAACACTCTTGTTTCATTAGCATTTCCTCAACCTATATTGCCTAGTGCTCATCATTTTCCTTTACATAGTTGAAAGGAGTATGATCTTGTTGAACAACTTTAAAATACTCCTGTTGAGATATCCTTATGGGATCTTATACAAGCCTCACCTAATTACCATTGTATGCTTCAAATAGCTTTGCAACAAGTTGTGGTTCCTCATAGTATAAATCCAAATGATGTATCAAACCTTATTCAAGGAATGATTTCAATTAAAATAGACATTTTTTTTCACCAAAGTGAGTTACCCTCCTTGTAAATTCAAAAACAACATGAATCTTTCATGATAGTAGCTCTCATTAATATGACTAGGATAAAGAGAACCCTTGTTAATAATGTCTTAGACCTTAATGTGTGTAGCATAAACCTCTTGGATAATATTGGAATGGATAAGAGAAAGATTAAACATGATTATTTTTCCATTCATGGGTTTTATGATGTATTAAAACAACTTCTTTGTGTAATCACATCACCTATTATAGTTGGAAAGACCACATTGCAAACTCATGTCCATATTATGCCTAAAGATATTTCATATAATATATTTTTGGGAAGACCATGGATTAATTAAATGCATGTGGTGCCTTTGGCCCTTCATTATATAATTAATTATGTCTACAACAACCAAGTGTAGACAATCAAGGATAATCCTTAACCAAAAATTTTACAAATTGAGAAATATGAAGAAAGTTCTCTGAAAAAATTGATACCAAATTCAAAAGTGGAAATTTTGCAAGAAGAAGATGAATACAAGAATATTGAAGAAATCATGAATTTAATGGAAGATTATTGGAGTTCTTTAGATTTTACACCAACATTTATGAGAGAGTATAAGATCACCAAAAAAAGTCTAAAAAGGGAAAAGAACTCATGGTGATGTCAACACAAAACATGGAAGAACCCTTACAAACATCTACTTCAGCCACTTTAGAAGAAGAAGCAAGTTATACAACAAAATTTGAAAAAGTTTATTATGAGCAACCATTGAATCTAAAATAAATAAAAAGAATTTATGGAAGAGTTTATGATATCTTGAAACAACTTGGTTATAGTGGATAAGGATGTGGTGTAAAAGAACTAGGCATCTATGTTCCTGTAGAGCCTAACACACAAGAAACAAATAGTAGTCTTAGATATTTTCCTTCTAAGATAACAAAAAAAAAACAAAAAACCTTCACTCAATATCAACACCATCATGTGTAGTTATCCTAAGATAACTCTCACTTTAAAGCATCCTGAATTGATTGATACAACAAGTGATGCATTAATATAATATTTTGAAGATGAAAAAATATTGAAATAAATGTTAGGATTTTATGATTCACCAACTCCCCCTAAAAAAAAGGAGTCACTTGTCCTATGGTTTGTACTAAACAAGCGGATCAAGAAAAAGGAAATCAATAATGTTGAAGAAGATGGAAAAGAACATATCTCTAAAGTTTCAAGACAAAATGCACTACCTATAGGAGATATGATCAACAAATCAATGGAAATATCCAATGAAGAAATATTGTTTCAAATAGGAAAATTTCTTGATGAGGATGAACAAGAAGATTATGCAATATTATTACACAAATTTCATGAACTCTTTACTTGGACCTATTTGGATATGTTAGGTATTGATGCTAAGATAATGATACATAACATAGTCCTTGATCCAAATGTTATAACAATAAGATAGAAGATACTAAGATGAATCCTAAGATATATTTATTAGTTAAAGATAAGTTTAAAATCTCCTCTAAGATAGATTTATTCATCTGATTGACTATTCTCCATGGATCTCAAATATTCTCACTTGTAAAACTTGATAATCGTATTAGGATGTGTACAAAGTATTGAGGCCTTAATAAAGAATCTTTAAAAGATGAATTCCCCTTCCTAATATTGACATAATATAGTAGATTCAATTATAGGCCATGCTTTGTTGTCATTCATTGATGGTTTTTCCCTATATAATAAAATCTTTATCAACTCTCAAGGTCAATATACAATAAAATTACTACAACTTGGGGAACATTGTTGGGTGGTTATACCTTTTAGATATACGAACCTAGGTGGAACATATCGAAGAGCTATGAAATTGATGTTTCATGACTACTTACATAAGATTTTTGATTATTATGTTGATTATATGATAGAAAAATATTTAACCCGTCAAGAAAATGTTAACATCCTTCAAATTTTTTTTGAAAGAATGCATAAGTATAACATGAGACTGAATCCAAATAATGTTCCTTCTATGTGGATAGTGGAATTTTTTTAGGTTTTATAGTATCCCACAAAGGCATCAAGGTGGATACAAAGGAAATTGATGCTATCATTAACATTCTACCTCCTAAAATTTTTTATTGGTTGCATACTTTACAAGGAAAAATTCAATCTATCTATCATTTTGTAGCATGCTTGGTGGATATGACATTACCCTTTACACAATTTCTAAAGAAGAAATATAAATTTAAGTGGAATGTGGATTGTAAACAAGAATTTAAAAGTTTTAAATATTACCTCACTACTCCTATTTTACAACCCTTCATGTAAGAAATACCATTTATCCTTTATATAGAAGCATTAGCCCATGCTCTATCAACATTATTGGCTTGACAAGATGATAATGGTAAAGAAAATCCTATTTATTACAACAGCCAAAATTTCATTGACTACGAAACTCAATATACAATTATAGAGAAACAATGTTTGGATCTTGTATTTTCTACTAGTAAATTAAGAAATTACTTATTAAATGCATAAATTCATGTGATGACAATTCTTTTATCCTTTAAAACATCTTTTTGCTAAAAATAATTTATTAGGATGCTTAGCTAAATGGGTTAGTTGTTAACTAAGTTTGATCTTAAATATGTTTCTCAAAAGGAAATCAAAGGAAAAGCCTTAACCAACCATTTAGTTGATGCTCCTTCTCCATTAGTGTTACCTAATATGGACTCATTCCCAAATGAAAGTGTGTTGACTATCGAAAAGGAAACATGGGAATTGTTCTTTGATGGATCTAAGTGTAGAACTGGCTTTGGAGCAAGGATTATAATAATCCCACCCTATGTAAAATCTATTACCTTATCCTACAAATTAAAATTCCTATACACAAATAACACCACATAGTATCAAGCTTTAATTGTTGGATTATGCACATTTTTAGCTTGGTTTTCAATACATTAAGATATTTGGTGATTCTCAATTAAATGTTAAGTAGATAAGTGGTTCATATCAAGTCAAACATGAAAATTTATCTAAGTATAAATATCTTACAATGAATTTATTAGAATGATTTGAATCATATACCATTGATAACATACCACAAAAGGATAAGTGACATATAGATGCAATTGCAAGAACTGCTTCCCTTGTATCTCCTGAAGATCCTTCTATCAATTTCACATTTATAGTCCATATGATCAAAAAGCCATGAGTAGAAGATAAGATCAAACAAGTGTTATTAAATAATATCAAAAAATATAGTGAATGGTATACACCAATGGGTATGTGCAGGATCATGATGCGCCAAAAAGTGGTGATATCTAAATGATATGATGACCCATGTGGCTGACGACTTTTTTTTTACCCAAATTTGATGAAACGGAAAGGGTTTTTAAAGGAGATTCTCAGATTTCCACCAATATAGATTATGCTTTACTTTTAAATTAATAAATAATTATTATTCATTTTCTATTTGAATTACGACTAAAGTCCTGATTGATAGGTTGATTGAAAAACATCTATAAATTTAAAATGATATCATATATTTTGAATCTGAAATATATTTCGCATTCTATGCTTTGCATAATATAGGATTAAAAAAAAAAAAATTGAATTTCATGAAGTTTTGACCAAGTTAAGGTGGTTAGACATACGAGTTTTTATATTTTTAAAAATTTGTAATAAAAAAATTATAATTAATTATTTACTTGGAAAACAATTACAAAAAAATATGCATCACATCAATACATGAGTCCCCTACTTATATATAAAATATTATTAAAAAATATTATCATTTTATTGTGGTTAGGGTGGTCAGACAAACACCTACTTCTTATTTTTTCCCTGAAATTTAACTACTACTGCATTGAAAATTCAAAATTTCACCAAATAATTTTTATTTATTTTTCAATAAACCTATTATTTTAGAAACTACATTCAATTTTCTACAGATTCTATTCTTACATATTTTTGAAATAATATAGATAACTTATTCAAATTTTTACGTCAAGTTGCCTAACTCTAATTTTCTGAATTTTATTGCCACTTATGGACCTATTTTTTCCATGATGATTCTGCACATACCCCAATATTTAACTACTTAAAAGAAGGTACCTTTCTTGAGCCAACAAATAAAAACAATAGAGCTCATCTTCAAAAACTCATATCAAAATACATAATCCTTGTGGATGTGTTATATAGAAGATCATTTGATGGTATTTTACTAAATCAAAAATCCCATAGTCCTTGAAGAAGCTCATGTGGATGTTTGTGGGGGTTATTTTGGAGGAAGATAATTGGTTCAAAAGTTAATTCATATAGGATATTATTGGAGACATATGAAACAAAAATAAAATCTCACATTAAGAAATATCATAAATTTCAAGAACACAACAATTGTATTCGTGATCCTGATTTTGGGCTTCATGCCCAAACTCCTATTTGGCCATTCATGGTTTGGGGTTTGGATCTTATTGGAAAATATCACCACCCTCTTCTATTGGACATATGTTTATAAGCACCACAATATATTATCTCACAAAATAGGTAGATGCTATCCCTCTTCATTCCACAGTAGCTGATGCAATATGTCATTACCTATTCACACATATTATTTCTCACTTTGGCATTCCTTCCACATTAGTTTAAGACAATGGAACTCCATTTAAGAACAATGACGTGAATAATTTTTTTGAAACCTTTCATATTCAACATCGTTTTTCAATACCATCTTATCAACAATCAAATGATCAAGTCAAATCAACTAACACAAATCTTGAGTAAATCCTAAGGAAAATGGTAAGTAAACATAAAAAATATTGTTACACTCAATTAACCTATGTGTTGTGGGCCTATTGTAAAAGTATTAGAAAATATATAGGAAATATGCCATATAACCTTCATTACGGTTCTAAGGAAATAATGCCCTTAGAGTTATAAATTCCTTCATTAATATTTTCTCTTAGAGGGATTATTGATGATAATACCTATAAAGACAAATGATTGCATCAACTTTAAATGCTTGATGAACAACATTCAACACTCTTAAGCATCTCCAAGATTATTCTAAACAAATGCAACATGGTTATAATGATTGTATCATCCCTTGTGAATTTATTAAAGGTGACTTGGTGTTATATGAGAATTAATGTAATGTCAATGCCACCCTAAATAAAAAAGGAAAGTTCAACCCTAATTGGTTATGAGCTTTACATAATTGACAACAATTATGGGCCTGGAACATACACATTAATTGAAATAGATGGTATGTGTTGGTAATACACCTAACATATTATTTGAATAGTATATATATTAAATTAGTTTTGTTATATTAAGTATATAGTATTCTATTTTATCTCGCATTGCTTCATTCATTGACAAAAAAATCTTTGTATGTCTTAGATTATAGAGTAAATATTCAGTAAGTTTGGATTATTATGTTATCTTTCATACTATTCAATTTTATCTTGTGTGTTATGATCATTATATGCTTTTAATGTTATGAAATTATATCATAGGTTCATTTAATTTAACATAGAATACTTAATCATAATGTATTATCTAATGTAAACAATTTTTTTTTAATTAGATGACATACACATTAGATCATGGATACATTTATTAAAAATTCTTACTAAGGATATTTAATAAATCACATCAACATCTAATTTAACATAGACTCATAAAACCAAACATGAATGCTCATATATATTATATCAAAATTTAAAGTACATATCATCAATAATACAATGCTAATATGGCCTATGACTATTAGACCCCTTACGGCCTAGTGGTGGCATGTGTTAAGAAATAGTGGAATTTGACCATGATCTACTGATTGATCTCATGGTTTCATGTAGTCCCTACACCTCTCCAATCGCTCTAGCCTCCTATATGAGTGCCTTGATGCACTGCTACTCTATGTGATCTCTATCTACCTGTAACTTGTTCATCTCTCTCTCCAACCTCGAGAACCTTTGACCACAGGATGGCCTCCATCTCGTTGTCTATTGTAACTTGAGATGATTGGATCTCATCATATGCAACCTATAGTGCTTATATATTTCTTATGAATTTCTCCTCCATGGGCTCAACTAGATTAGTGTGTTTGGTTGTTATCTCATATGATTCCCTCAGTCTCATAAAACATTCAAAGAGATCTGCATGGCACCCAACCAAAGGTGGGGATTGTACTCTAAAGATATATCCTTGTGTGGGGGACTCTTGCATGGATCCTACAAGATGGAAATCCTAAAAGATATTTGTACACATCATGATATATATAAATCATCTACATAAATCTAAAATAATAATAAAAGAATAAATAACACATCATCACCTACGTCTTTGACCTATTAGTCAGAGTATATCCATGTAACAATGGATCCCTCCTATGTAGGAAGCATGGATGGTCCACTACCATTGGCCTCCCCATGCTCAAGAATGTTGATCCTTGCTACAATCACTAAATATGATCTCATGAGTTGGGTAGGAGGTGAATCCCTCCTCTCAAGGGTAGCTCAAGCCTCATCTAACTCATCAAGATCATCACTCATTAATTGGACCTCATCATCCTCATAAGGAAATATATCAATTAGTATTCCCTCGTCATCTAAATCCCCATCAATCTCCTCATCATCTTTATCATCTTTGTGACATGAGAGAGGTCCCATATGGACTGCAAGGTGATGCCTAGGAAAGACATGATTTGGTTATGCTCCAGTTCACCACTACTCATAGGCCACTATGGAACCTATGTCATCAACATCTAAAACTAGCGGTATGTTATGGTCCTCATCCTCTAAATCACTGAAATCAACATAATCAATGGTGAGGTGATGACTATCTCTAGGCCTAGAGGCACTCTATGCTAATCATAGATACTTAGGTCATAACCTCAATAGAAAATGGATCTATCAAAACTATCACACAACACAATCATAGTAGAAGGGTCAGTATGTAATCATGTCACCCTATTATCAATCAATCCCACTGCATCCTAACTAGCTTACATCTCTCATGTTCCCACAAAGGTATCATGAGATATGATCTCCCTAAAATTTAATCCTCATCCAAGTGGTCAAAATTGACTTGCCAGTATAACAAATCTCCATCCTACTAAGAATGTCTAAAGGAGTAGCTATAGGTTTTTGGATATCCCATGACATATATGGTCAAATATCTTGTAATCCTAGTACATGTGATGTTCTCTAAGTACCACACTTGTAAGAGTGTACAATGTACTATATTATCTAGCTTGTGGTACATGAAGCACCCAAGATCATAATATAAGTGTGCTAGCATACTATGACCCCATGCATATATAGTATGATGCTCCTCCATATCACATATGATGTGGGATAATAATTTTATCTAAGTGTGTACCTTACCCATCAATAACTAGCACTAGTTCTATAGTGATTATCATAATATGCCTTAGTAGCAGTAACCATTCACATAGCAGCTATATGATCTTGACACGAGGTTTGATGCTCACCTCTCAGATGGGATAACCTAGGTAGTACTAAATATCATCCCTTGTGTCCTCATTTTTCTATCCTCTACTAAATGGAAAATCTCACCCTAGATAGGTAATCATAGGATTTAGTGAATTTCCTTCATTGTAATGGTCATCTCCCCTATAGGAAGGTGAAAGGTGCATATATCTACATCCCAACTCTTTACTAGGGCTATAAGCATTGTATCATGATACCTCATGGGTGGTATTATTTATACCCAAAGAAAAATTATAAATACATGAATACGAAGACAAAAGAGAGAAAAATCCATGTACTGTATGTCGGATCTTGCCTCATGCCACCTTGTCATCCAAAATGTCTAGTCTTAGAGGCTTGTTTGCAAGCAATATTTAATCACTCTAAACTAAGGTAAAATTGAAAAATGTAAATGTCAAAATGATAGTTAAAAACTTTCATTTTCATTCATATATACTATAATCTATTAAATAAAAGCATATTTTATTAGTACATTTTATTCAAACCAACATATTGGGGGCTAGTGAACTCCATTTTTCATGTTGTTTGTTATGTTGGATTCAAGATATTATCCCCAATCTAATCTAATTGCTATCAATATGTGGTATTCTAAATAAAATACCCAATTTTAAGCATTCACATCATCAAAAACAAGTAATTTGATGAGGTTTTATGGCTATCCTAATTCCACCTCCATAAAGGAAGAAAAATCTAGGGCTGCATACATCTACCCTCAAATTTGATTCTTTGTAGAAGTTTGATAAGAGGTGTAGACACTGAAAATTGGTCTAGGCCTGTGAGTACTACTTTTGACATAATTTTCTAATGTCCATGGTCATGATTAAATAATGTTAATTATTTAATTATTTCCTAAACACATCTTTCTTCTATTAATTAAATAACCTTTCAATTATTTAATTAATTCATTATGACCCTTATTCAACTTTGATTAATTAAATGAATCATATTTGTTTAATTACATTGCTAATTAAATAATTCCCTTTCTAAATTAAATAATTTATTATTTAATTTACCCATTTATAATATTTCAACTATAATTAAATATTCTTTTCGAATTATTTAATTATTTAATTAATCTTGTCGATAGTCAATCAAATAAATTAGTATTTATTTAATTAAATCATTTCAATTTCAAATTTTGAATTAAATTAATATTTAAATCATAATTAATTGTTGCTATCACATTATTATGTCATCCAGTTATCTAATTATTCACTCACCATATGACTCAAGATCTATTTAAATCCACCAGTTACCTCCAGATTCATTATCTGATCGTCTATGCGAACAGACTCTCTGTCACAACCAGTCAATTAACTAGTTCTAACTCATATGCATGAACATATTTATTAATTAAATGTCTTTATTTAATTAATTAATTCATGTGTGCATTCAAACAGATTATTCTTCGAGTTCTAACTTTATCCTTTTCATTCAAAGTCTAATTCTTCTATTTTCAAAGACTTTCAACTTAAGATTAAATTATTTATTTAATCTTGAACTCCTATTCAGTCTATTTTCGAACAGTCTTAACACTAGATTAACTTATTATTCTAATTTAATCTTTATCTTGTAGAAATTACCAACTCATGTTATAACTCACATCGCATGACATTCATCAATCTCGATCATTGATCTCTCTTTCGAATCTGAGCCGATCGTTCAAAAACCCAATTTCTATAAATGACCTATCATTGGCATTATTTCTCCTCCCAAAATCAATACTTTTTAGAACAAATTATAATCTTCGATATTTTGCTTAGACATACATCGAGGCTATGCTTGCATACATACTTAAAATCTAAGGGCAAGAATACCAATACAGAAAAATGGAGAAGGACAATCAAGATAATTTGAAGAGGTGGACTGATATTCGGTGAGATTGTTCCATATTATTGTTTTATTTACTATTTTAGTTCATTTGATTCATTCTTAGTTGTTTGATTTAGATTTATTCATGTTAGATTAGATTTTACCATCTTACTATGCAACATCCAATTTATCTACATTACATTTGGTGAACCCGATGTGAAGCACACTTCAAACTTCGCGACTCAATTTTTGCTTTTCCGTTTTTTGTTTTGCAGGTATCGTATGACAAACCACATCTGACTGACTAAACAACGCATCTGAGTTCGTGAACCACATCTGAAAAACACCACGACACATCTGACAACATGAGCCACATCCAAGACCACCCACAATGCATCTGACTGTCAACATCATGACGCATTTGTGAATTGAAATGACACATTTGCTTGGTAAAAAATTTCAATTTTTTTAACTTTCATATTTTTTATGTTTTTAATCATTTTTCTTTTTTTTTTTTTGCTAATCTTTTGTTTGCAGCTATTTTTAAGAGGATAACATTATTTTTGCAGGATGAAGCATATAATTCTTTGAAAAAACAAAAACCTCTTCTTTTCTACAGGACGAAAGACAAAGACAACCACAAAACTACTAATAAGTTGCATGTAGGACCTTCTGTTGAAGATTGTAAATGTTAAAAATTAACTTCTTTTTTTATAATTAGAAAATCATCATTTGGGATTAAAAAGAACAATTTTTTTTGTGTCTGTAATTATTTAGTTAGAACCTTGATTCGGTAATACCGTAGTATCCTCTCCCCTTGCACATTTGTGAGATCCTGGGTGTAAGAGAAACAGTTACCAACTCTAGAACTTGGCCCTATCTTCATGGGTAAATGTACTCGCCCCAAGATGACTCAAACCAGTAAAATGCTTGTCACCAGCGAATCCCAACCGGTATATAAATTTTAATACTTGAGGAAAGCTTAGTATTATTGAAGCTCCTACAGACAAGCAATTGATTCCCCAGTACCCTTGTGGTGCATCGAAACCTTCAAATCCTAACCTTTGTAGATTGAGATGATATTGCCTCTCACGTGGCCTTCATGAATGGGTGCCTGAATTAAAAATCCAACTTGTTGTAGTTTTTCCAAAATCCCAATCTATTTGCTGGTGTAGCTGGTTGAACCTGTGAAGTTGTCTTACATTCTTATGGTTCATGTGTTGAGATGACATGTATTCCATGGGAGTTTCATGGGTACATTAGCTTGGTTGAATTGTATAAGTGAGTACCATGGAGGTGATCTAGTGGGGTCAAGCTACTATTCATCTACCTTGAATATGTGTAGCTAGAGGAATCCAAGTAAGAAATCAGTAAATACTATCCAACACAGCCTAGGTTGTAATTTCATTCTAGTTTTAAAAAATTCAATATGTCAAACTGAAACACTTTGTATTATGTGATTTTTTTTCTTTATTCATCAAAAACTTGATCACTAAATTGAGTTAGTCATAACATTGTCATAAAAAAACCACAACTGTCAATAGAGTCGCAACTATCATATTTCAAGCCATGTGTGTCTTTGTGAGTCACAACTATTAAATGAAAAATTGCATGTGTCTGTCAACAAGTTTTAGTTTCACAGAGTTTATATTCTAAGTCGCATTTACTTTTTGGGTTGCATCCATTTAGTGAGTCGCATCTTCTTTGTGAGTCGCACCTGTCATATAGTAAACTGCATTTGTCAGAAAAGGTTGCATTTGTCTATCAACATTCGAGACTTAGTTTGGTCATTTAACTACATCTGTAACTTGAAACACATCTATCAAAATGATCAACTCATCTAAAACACGAACCACAATTGATTGTCAACAATGTTTTTTGAAAAACTACAAACTCAGTCCGAAAGCAAAACTGTCTTTTTCACTTTTGTTTCTTACGATCAACCCTAGATAGAAACTAGGAAAAATTTCTCAAATTTCTTGCATTATTAGGTGTCATCTATGTCTTAGCACTAGTCATCCTAAGTCGAAAACATTTAGATACTTCATAGGAAGTTGCATATCGTAGTATAGAACAAATTTATGCGTTATTGGATACATTCATGCTCTGATTTATCATTATCATTGAACCTAGTCACTATTATCCTATTAGTGAATCTTTCCAAATCAATAGTCTAGTTTGGGAAATTCACCTTGTCAGTTGTCTTTGTCCTACAATCAGGTTCCTTGGTAAAGTTAGATCATTTCTTGGATTTATTCCATAGGTGGTAGGTTATACCCATCTTAGAATCATTTACCATCATAGTCTACTCGAGATTTTTCATATTTTCCATCATAGAATACATCATTCTAGTATATGTCATTTTAAAAATATTTAATTTTTAGTGACGTCCTTTATATTCAAAAAATCCAAAAAAATATAGAAATAGGACATATCAGTTATTAGACATAGTTTGCATTACCTAATTCTGAGCAGATTTTCATGGTTGAAACAAGGTCTAAGAAGAATCATAGAGCAATTTCGGACCCTAACAAATTTGTCAATCCATTCGTAAACCAACCATTAGGGAAAGAAAGACCACACAAAAATTTGCTTGAAAAACACGTCACTAGAGATGCACATGGACAATTTTTTACTGAAGACGTAAACATTGTTGTACAAGATCTTGAGTTTGCATCCTTTATGGATGATTTTTTGGCAAATGATCCCCAACAATATCTAGCAAATTTTCTACTAGAAGGTGCCACACTACCATGAGGATTCAATGTTCACACTTTGAAAACAACATCTACTCAACCAACACAAACCATGATGTCAAGTGTCTATGTTTGTCACATTACCGCAATAATACCAATAGGCATACCAAATCAAACATCATCAATTGTAAACAAAACCCCTTTGAACATAACACAAGGTTTACAATTCACTAGGGGGCATCTTCATCAAACCCCTTTGCTACAAACACTATTGGTAAAACATCCAAAGTCGGTACAAATACAACTATACCTTAGAGAAATACTAGTACTGTACCCAACTAGAACATTCCAATGGGAAATATTCTTACACCAAACTAGAACATTCCAATAGGAAAAATTCCTACACCAAATCAGAACATTTTGATAGGATATATCCCTACACCATCACAAAATATTCAACCAGGATATATTCCCTTGCCAAATCACAATCCATCATAGAACATAGAATTTTAGAACACCTATATTGATCCTAACAATGTAAACAACATGTCCTTGACACAAGTAGATGTTCTTCAAAACTAAATGCAAATCCTTCAAGAATAGATGGACAACATGTCTATGTTAGGCAAATGAACTATCTTAGTGCAAGATTTATGTCCATGTCCTTTTGACAAAGCGCTATACATGACACCCTTCCCACATGGATAAATTATACCAAATTTTCCTAAGTATAATGGGAGGAGGAATCCTTTAGAAAAAAATAGAGAATTCTCTACAACATGCATGGACATATCATATGACCCCACATACTTGATGAGACTATTTTTGCGAACCCTCATCGGGATAGCACTAGAATGGTTCTCTAAACTACCACATGACATAAGATCATGGGGTGAATTAGCTGATAATTTTGTTGAAAACTTTGCCTTCAACATAGACAATTAAATAACAATAGATAACTTGTGTCACACCATGCAAGAATAAGGAAAAACAGTCACTACTTTCTTCCAGAGATGGAGAAGTTTAGCTAGTAGATATCTAGTTGAGATACCCAAAAAATAAAAGGTCACAATATTCCTCGAAAATATTCATCCAAAATTGAGAAGTGACTTAAGGGTACATTGTTGTACTTCATTCCTTGACTTGGTACAAAAGGGCATCGTACTTGAAAAATGCCTTATTGACAAAGGATAAATTAAAGTACTAGGAAGGAACCCAGTTGTTCAAAATCAAAATGCTCCCTACGATAGAAACAAGTTCTGGTCTAGAAACAAAAATGTTACAAATGATTGTATTATTGATGCTAAGACCATAAATGTGGGACCAATCATCACACTTAGAGGTTACAAACCCAATCAAGACATGATGAGTAATTGAGATCAAATAAAAAATTATGTCTAGAATTCAAAACAGCAACGACCACAAAGGAGATTTCCTAAACAAGAATTTACCCCTTTGGGGAAACCAATCGAGACAATTTTCAAAGAATTCATTAAACATGATCTCCTAAAACCTATGGAACCGAGACAGTATGATCCTGGACAGTTTAAACCCTCATGGTGGGATAACAACACCTATTGTGAATACCACCAAACAAAGAGACATAATCTACAACAATGTCAACAACTGAAGAATATCATACAAGACTTTGTTGAAGATGAAACCATAGAGGTCAATGGGAAAAAGTATACCAAGAACAATGATCATAGGGTCTTCACAGACCCATTACATGACCATGCAAAAGGAAAGGCCTCCAGTTCAGGAACTAAGAATATTGTATCGATCACTTATGCAAATACCAAGTATGACTATGGCAAAGGTATGATCATAAATCACCTTCGAGCTACAAATGAAAATGTCCATACCATCACCATCAAGAAGCATCATGAATGTGTTGTAAATAAATGAAAGACTAAGATAATTCTTCTAGGTCCTTCTGAGCCACCTCCACAGTCTTCCAAATTTAAGTATAATTTTCTTGATCAACTAGGCAAGACCCCAGCATAAATATCCATCTTGGAACTGTTGACTTTATAACCAAATCATCAATCCATTCTCGATAAATACTTATAGAGTACAACCATCCCTACCAACTTAGATGTCAATCATTTCAAAGAAATGGTAGGATACTTAACCAATTCCCATCATGCCACATTTTCTCAACAAGATTATTCAATTGAAAAGACAGATCATAATGACCCATTGCATCAGATCATAAGACTGGGGAGCAGGTTTGAACCTTTGTACCTTGAAATTGGTTAAGGCATTATGATTCTTAGAAGCATGTGTGGAAACCTCTAAGAGTATAGTCATCAAGGTTTATGATGTTGAGGAAAAATCATCCAAAGGAGTTGTCATAATCGCTATCAGAATTGGCCCGATAGTTATGAACACCAGCTTCCAAGTCTTGGATCTCACCCTTCCATATAACCTATTATTAGGTAGACCTTGGATACATGCAATGAAATCCCTACCTTCCACATATCACTAGTGTCTTAAATTCTTGTATAATGGAACCGAAATCACAATTGATTGTGATCCATATCCTTTTCAATATTGCACAAGCCTATGGGAAATTCCACAACAACAAGTGTCAGTTAATGAAGAAGCTTCATCATCTAATTTCTCCTTGTACATTGATCCATCACATCTTACCAAGTCCATTTCATCAAAGCCACCACCATCCACTCCTAAGGTCAAGATCCAAGACAAGGGCTATGGAGAATATCACATGAAGGAATCCTATTGTGTCAGTCAATTGGTTCCACCTAAGACATATGGTTTACCCATAGTAGATAAGAGACAATCTATAGTCACATTTCATGTTACTCCTACAATGACATTGACAAAATGGGGAGAGTTAAGTGAAGAAGTTGTGGACCAAGGTGATATTACCTCCTGGTTGTACCAGGAATCCAATGAGTACCCATCACCATCTATTCAAATAACTAAGGATCAATATGGAAAAGGCTTTAAGATAATGAAAAGAAAAGGCTATGACAAACATCATGGGTTAGGACTACATTAGAATGGAAGGACTGAACCAATCATTATCTCACCATGACCGAAAGGCCTAGGGCTAGGGTTTCAACCGCTTAGAATAGGATTTCCTAGTACTTCATCACCATTTCAAGAGGAATTAAATGCTTATGAAGACATCGAGATATCTCATGAACCACTTGACCTATTTTATGATAAATCCCCTGACTTGAGTGACTATGAATGGGATTCCCTTTCCTCTACCAGCACCATGAACCTAGATAAGTTATTTGGGGAACTGGACCAAATGATAAAACTTGAACCAAATCCATCTAGCCCCCATAGTAAAAATACCTTGTCTAAAGAAGAATGGATTAAGCATTATTATTGGGAAACCCTTGATCATGCATCTTGGACACCTGATGAACCATCTTCTAATGACCTAGCCATTATAATAGTCCCACATCAGAGTTTACCTACCCATAGAAAAAAGAACAAAAGGGAGTTAGTCCAAAACTTCTATGACCATGTCAACCACTCTATATTCACCTTTTTAGCCTCCATATTTGATAACTCTAATGATGACATGCCCCTCATATATTCCCAACTTATCAACTGGTATCAACAAGGTACACCCATCTTAGACATATTTGAGAATGACGAAGCAATAGCTAAGTTCATGGGACTTTGAGAAGGAATACCTAGAGGGGATCATAAAGTTGGCTTTACGATAGACTTGGATGAAAAAGCATATTTTGGGGAGTCTGTTTACACCTCTAGTCGCAAAAGTGAAATTAAAAATAAAAACAATGAAAATGAGAAAAATGACAAGTCTCTAGGTGAAAACCGAAAGACACCTTTGGATGAAGAAATGGTAAAAATAAAGGACATATCTGAGGGCAAAAACCTCTTTGAGGCACCCAAGGATGGAGGTTTAAAAATTATCCTAGTTACTCAAGAAAATTCACCAATGTTAGTAGAGGAGTCTATTGAGGTCAACATAAATACAGAAGAAAACCGTTGGGTAATATATTTTGTAGTATCCATTTTATCTACATTACAAGAGGATTTTTGAACAACTAATGAATTGGTGTTGCAGGATGCAGTTCCTAAGGTTATGGTTTTGAAGATGGCTATAGTGGGAGCTCCATTCTCACTATTAATGAATGAATCTATATGAGTATCACTTTTATTCAAATTCCTTTAGTTTGCATATGGCCACTAAAGTGGGGGGCTAAATGTAGTGTAGAAAATTTTACTCCTTTCTATGTGAATGTACAATTTCACATTTAGTTTGGACCTATTTTAGTGACCTTGAATTTTTTTTTTAAAACCTCATAAATGGTCCCCTAATATGCTTTATTATTCATCCCAAGGCTTATTTTAATTATTTCCTAATAATGTAACCTACATTAAATAAATGCTATTAATCAACTTAATACCCCAACATAACTTAATTCATGAGATTTTAGGTCAAGAAACCAAATTTTCCCATGGGAAAATGGGTCCTCTTTAAGTTCACAAACTCAAATTTAATCTGTTTTGGTAGTATTTCAATGTCATAAATCCAAATTCTAAGTGTCAACTTTTGAGATCTAATAAACAGAAAACTAGAAGGGAAGCCAAGAAAGCTAACTCTTTTAATCATTTTTCACTAGGAAATAAATATATTCACATGATATCACAAGTATTTACAGCCAAGAGCAATGAGAAGCCAATCAAGCATTCAAAGTTGAAGTCTTGGAGAAGGATTATATTTTTTTTATGCAGGTCTTCAAGCTCATTTTGTCAAAACGATCACACATTGTCAAGGATTGATGATAGATGCCTATGGAGGATCATGATGGATTTTAGGTTTTGAGAGATGCACCAAGTCATTCCACTAAAGATAATGACTTGTTTTCTAAGTAATTACATCTTCTATTATCATTATACTTTCTACCTAAAGGAATTTATACTCATATTTGTGATCTATTAGGCTGATTTAATATCTTGTAGGTTGTTAGGTCTCAAAAACGTAGGTTTGAACCACAAGAGGTTTCCAAGCTCTCACAACATTTTTGGCTAACATACAAGGCCAAATGGTGAATTTGAACCTTCTTCTCCTCTAGAATTTCCAGACCTAGGCGGGTGTACCTATGTAATGGGCAGACTTAGAATGTGTATTTCCTGCTAAAGCAATCTCTTCACAATGGCAATTTGGATGTGGAAAGATGTAAACTTGTGCACATATGTCGAACTATGAATTTCTTTTTAATGAATTTAAAACTATCAATGTATGGGTGAGACCAATGCCTTGTTGGGTATATGGAGTCTAATGAAGATCTAGAAAATGCAACCCATAGTGGTAATAATTCAAACTACTTGGCACACTGATAAGGGTTTATAACCTATATAAACATGCAAATTAATAGTTGACAAACTCTACTTGAGATGAATTTCCAACCCTAATTACATGGCTCTTCTGATTAATCTAGTTAACACTTCTAAGCTAGTTTGATTGACCAGAAGTATTTAGTCTCTACTTGAAAGAACCAATTAATCACATCACATGAATACAACAAATGTGCATAAAAAAACTAAATATATACTTGATATAACAATTTGAATAATAGACAAGCATTATAAAGGAGACAACCACACAATTGAACAATTGCAATCGATACGAAGATTAGGCTGAAAAATCAAATATCTTTATTGTCCTCTTATAAGTTTATACTTGCATGCTGGTCTACCCCCTTCTAAAAAAAACTGATGCAAAAAATTATGACATAGCCCCCTTTTATATTCTTCTTCAGAAAATCTCCCGTGCCTTTTGATATGTGTCCCTTCACATTCTCATAAGAGGCCACCAAACTCATATCAATGGTCATGTTGCTTGAAAACAAAACAAGAGATTAAATAATATGCAACAAAGGCTGATGTAAAAAATTCATTAATTTCCGAGAAAAGTTATCAACCTTTCCATTCGCGGTTTATTTTCCATAGCTTTCCACTTATTTGTGATATCAATCATAGCTCTTTGGGGCTTCCCATGTAGCCAATCCCTGGTTCTAATGTCCTTCACAGCTGGTTCAGAGCTTTCCATGTGGCGTCCTGTCAGGGCTTTCCTTCAACTAATTTTCTTTATTTCATGTCAGGCTCTGTGAGCTTAACACTTGGCATTCCATCAAAGATTTTCTTTGGAAATTGCCTTTTATTTTCAGCCAGGCTCCACATGCCTATCACGTGGCATTACACAACTGCTAGCCTTTCTTTACTTTACATTATCTTTCCTTTGTTTAATAGCCCCATGTCCTCATTGTATCACCGTAACTGCTAGACTTTACCACACATGGTCTTTAACTCTTTTTAGGTTTTTTCCCTTAGGATGTCGCTCACAGCTCGCCTAGAGCTCTCCACATGGTGCCCTATCGGGGCTTCCCTGCAAGATAGTGCTTTTCTTTTATGCCAGGCTCTAGCTGCCTGACACGAGGTAGTTTTTCGTGAGTCTCAACATTCTTAAATAGTTTGCATCTCAATCTTGCAAACTGGTAGGGAACGTTGGTGATTTCATCTCATCACCCAGTCATTAGCATTAACAAATTCTTTAGTGTGAATATTGGACAAAGTAGGTGGGCCCCCTTTACACATGGTGACATCTCGCCAATCTCGTTATCCTAAAATTATGCTTATCTTCATCTCACGAGATGGAAGGGAATGTCAGAGATCACTTTCCATGACTGGGTTAAAACCATTGATCTTTTAGGCTCTAGGTGCTGGGGTGGTGTAGAGAAAGTGGGCCCTCCTTACACGCAGTGCCATATCATGATATCTTGATCCATAAAACACACCCAACTTCTATTTGTGACATGGCAGGGAATGGTTTAGATGAACTACCATGATCTTGGAGAATGCTTAACTTGAAACTACAGTGAATTTGTTCATAAAGAGGGGCCTTGCCTAAGCCGATGGGAAAATGACCCTCGAAACAGAAAATAGACCAACCTGACATTAATGAAAAGGAAATAGTCTGAGTGAGATAAAATCGATGGGACAGGTTACAAGGGGCTGCTAATGAATGTACATGGATGGCATAAGAGATGACTAACAAGACTAGCAACTGGGACAACCAATCAATGCACAATCAGGATGTTCATAGTGATCAAAATACCCAAGACCAATCCAAGGGTGCCAAGCATGAAAGATGTAGGAGTGAGCAAGTATGGAAAATGAAAGGTTCCAATAGTGGATCCAACTGGGGATGAATGCCCCTCATGGGAATAGTGAGAATCCAGGCTTTTGGGAGAGCAGACCAACACCACAAAGGATATGAAAATAAAATAGTGGACACTAAAGGTAGAAAATGGAAGATATGGAAGTGATCGTATACTACTTTACATGGAAAAAATTATTTTTAAAAGAGGGAAATCTGGGATTGTCCATGTACTAGCTAGTCCTACCCCCTTGAATTCCTAGACTACTGTGCATGGAAAAGAATGTTTTAAGAGGTTTGTTAAGAACTGTCCATGCACTAGAAATCCTTAATCCTCTGGCACTCCTTAGGAGAAGAAATTCTTTAAGAACTACTCATGTACAAGAAATTCTTTTTCCTCTCCAGACATGTTCTATAGATAATAATAATCCTCCCCTCCTTTGCTAGTCATCACAAAAGGACCCAACCATAGAGCTTAAAAATTTCCATGCTTTCCCTTCTCTTGGCATTGAGCATTCCACATTAACACAAGATCATTTTCCTCAAATTTTCAGTCTCTATCCATTTTATCAAAAAGATATTTCATTTGTGATTGTAGCTTCACATTCTTCTTTTGAACCATTCTCCCTATTTCATCAAGTTCTGCAAGTTGTTCCATTCTTTCTTCCATTGGTTCAGAAATATCCAAATCCTCTTGCAGAATAAAATTATAAACTAGTAAAATATTTTGTAGTGGCATCCTAGCTTGTGTTCCATACACCAATTCAAATGGAGACTTTCTAGTTTCTCTTTTCACTGTAATCGTATCTGCCCATATAGCCTTTCTCAACTTTGAGTCCCATGCCTTTTGATTTGTGTCTAACATCCTCCTTATTATCTTCAAAATACTTTTATTACTAGATTCTACCTGACCATTTTCTTGTGGGTGGTAAGGGGCAACATAGGAAATAGTAATGCCATGTGTATTGCAAAAGTCTTTGAATTAATTAGATTTAAAACACATCCCATTATCTATGATCACTCTTATTGGTGTGCTAGATCTAGTCATGATGTTTTCCATCAAAAAAATTATCACCACCTTGCTTGTTGCTTTCTTAGTTGGGATTGCCTCCACCCACTTAGTAAAATAATCACTAGCTACCAGTATCAATTTATGTCCTCCACTTGATTTTTCCTCTATTTCTCCAATGAAGTCAATTCCCCATTGATGGAAAGGGGCTTCAACCTAAAAAGGTCTAAGGGTTAGGGCTCCTTGATATTTCAATTTTCTTGAAAAATTTCTAACAAGCCTCACATTTCCTAACATGTGCAAAGGATTCATTAAAAACTTTAGGCCAATAATAGCCAGCCCTGATAATCTTATGTGCAGTGGTTTTGGTAGAATAACGAGCTCCACACACCCCTTCATGCATCTCCCTCAAGACATGTTTTTCTTGTGATTCATCTAGACACAACAATAGCACTCCATCCCTATTCTTCCAAAATTAGTCCCCTTCTATAAATACATACTTAGAAGCTTGCAGCTTCAAATTTCTCTTTTGGTTATCATTCAACCCCTCAAGTAATTTCATGTTTTGGAGATAATACATTATGTTTGTGTACCAAGAAGTATGTTCGATACTTGTAACTCCATTCTCCTCACCTTCTATATTGAAAATTTGGTTTGCTTGAATGTTTGTCTCTGCCATCAGCCTAGCTAAACCTTGTCCCCTTACTAGCTTGGTAATTTGAATTTTCATATTGAACTCTTGGATTTTATTAATCCATCTGCATATTTTCCTTGTCACCTTTGTCTGTACTAGGATATCTTTCACAACTGCATGTGGGACATAGGTAATTAATTTGGCTCCAACAAGATAAGGTCTGAAAGCTTTTGCTTCTTTGACCAATGTAAAGGCTTGTTTTTCCATGATATCATATTTCAATTCTGACCCTTGCAAAGACTTGCTAAAACAAGATATAGGTTGCTCATGGCCTTCATCATTCTTTTGTAACATAATAGCTGCTATGATGTGAAATGAGGCAAAATAAAATATTTGAAAGGGTTCGGTAAAATTAAGGGACTTTAGGATGGGGGATTCTTTGATAGCTCTTTTGATAGATATACATGCTTTTATGGCTTCTGCAGTCCAATTTATCTTTTCTCCTTTTTTCAGCATCTTGGATATAGGTTTAACAATTTCAGCAAAATTTGACATAAATCTCCTCACAAAGTTAATTTGACCAAAAAAGGATTGGATTGCCTTGACAATTTTGGCAATGGGGATTTTGTCTATGGCTTCTACTCTCTCAGGGTCTATTTTGATCCCATCTTTTGATACAATATGTCTCAAAATTTTACCCCTTGTAACAACAAAGTGATTTTTTTTGGGATTAATACTAATACCATATTGCAAAGATTTGATAAATATTTTCTCTTCAAGCACTGCTAGACCTAGGCAGGTGTACCTATGTAATGGGAAAACTTAGAATGTGTATTTCCTATTAATGTAATCTCTCCACAATGCCAATTTGGAAGTGGAAAGATGTAAAATTGTGCACAAATGTATAACTTTGAATTTTTTTTAATGAATTTAAAAGAATCAAAGTATGGGTGAGACCAGTATCTTGTTGGGTATATGGAGTCTAATGAAGATCCGAAAAATGCAACCCATAGTAGTAATAATTCAAACTACTTGGCACACTAATAAGGGTTTATAACTTGTATAAACGTGCAAATTAATAGTTGACAAACTCTACTTGAGATGAATTTCCAACCCTAATTACATGGTTCTTATTTATCCAATTAACACTTATAAGCTACTATGATTGAATAGAAGGATTTAGTCTCTACTTGAAAGAACCAATTGATCACATCACATGAACACAACAAATGTGCATCAACAAACTAAATATATACTTGATATACAAATTTGAATAACAAAGAAGCATTAAAATGGAGATGACCACACAATTGAACAATTACAAGAAGTAGTCGATACCAAGATTAGGATGCAAAATCAAATATATTTATTGTCGTCTTCAAAGTTTATACATGCATGCTGGTCTACCCCCTTCTGAAAAAAATGGATGCCAAAAATTATCACATAGCCCCCTTTTATATCCTTCTTCTGAAAATCTCTCGTGCCTTTTGATTTGTATCCCTTCACATTCTCATCAGAGGCCACCAACCTCATATCAATGGTCGTCTCGCTTGAAAAAAAAACAAGAGATTAAATAATATGCAACAAAGGCGTATGTAACAAATTCGTTAATTTCTGAGCAAAGTTATCAAAATCTCCATTCGTTGTTTATTTTCTATGACTTCGCACTTGGTTGTGATATCAATTGCAGCTCTCTAGGTCTTCCAACATAGCCAATCCTTGGTTCTAATGTCCTTTGCAGCCAGTTCAAAGCTTTCCATGTGGCGTCCTGTCAGGGATTTCCTTCAATTGCTTTTCTTTATTTCTTGTCGGGCTTCGTGAGCCTAACACGTGGCATTCCATCGATGCTTTTCTTTGTACGTTGCCTTTTCTTTTCAGTCAGGTTCCACATGCCTACCACATGGTGTTCCATAACTGTTAGCCTTTCTTTACTTTACATTATATTGCCTTTGTTTAATAGCCCCATGTCCTCATCATATCACCATAACTGCTAGACTTTCCTGCATGTGGTCTTTAACTCTTTATAATTTTTTTCATTTAGGATGTCACTCACAGCTCGCCTAAAGCTCTCCATGTGGCACCTATTGGGGCTTCCTTGCAGGATAGTTCTTTTCTTTTATGCCAGGCTCTGGCTACCCAAAACGTGGTAGTTTTTTGTGAGTCTCAGCATTCTTAAATAGTTTGCATCTCAATCTCATGAACTAGTAGGGAATGGTGGTGATTGCATCTCATCACCCACTCAATAGCATTAACAAATTCTTTAGCATGAAGATAGGAAACATTAGGTGGGCCCCCTTTACACGTGGTGACATCTCACCAATCTTGATATCCTTAAAGTATGCTTATCTTCATCAGAGATCACTTCCCATGATCAGTTCAACATCGTTGATATTTTAGGCTCTAGGTGCTAGGGTGGGGCAGAGCAAGTGGGCCCTCCTTACACATGGTGCCATCTCATGATATCGCAATCCATAAAGCATGCCCATCTTCTATTTGCGACATGATGAGGAATGGTTCAGATGAACTCCCACAATCTTGGAGAATGCTTAACCTATAACTGTAGCGAAGTTGTTCATAAAGAGGGGCCTTGCCTAAGCAGATGGGAAAATGACCCTCAAAACATAAAATAGACCAACCCAACATTAAGAAAAATGAAATAGTCTGAGCGAGATAAAACTGATGGAGTAGGTTACAAGGGGTCAGTAATGAATGTACACGGATGGCATAAGAGATATCTAACAAGACCGACAACTGGGACAACTAGTCAATGCACAATTAAGATGTTCACAATGATCAGAACACCCAAGACCAATCCAAGGGTGCCAAGAATGAAAGATGCAAGAACAAGAAAGTATGGAAAATGCAAGGTTCCAACATAGGTGATGAAGGAGACTTCCAACCCTCATTCACAAACTCACAATGACATCTTATGAAATTTAGAAAATGATTGACAATATCATAAAAACATGCAAGAAGGGACTTAAGCTTCTCTTTCAAATAAACCAAATCTAAAACTACATATTATTTGCAGCCATATAGGATGATGAAAATCATTCCAAATCTTATTACAATCTGACATAAAACTGAAATATAAAAACAAAAATTAGATTCAAATTGTTCTCCCTCAAAATTTCTTCTTGCACCAATTTCTAGTTCCTTCAACTTGCAAACTTCATTTGTAAACCTCTACTACAATAAACCATAATTCACAAAAAAAATTCCTACTAAACAAATATCCTCAAACCCACAATAAACCTTTTATAACAATATCCACAACCCTCCCAAGAAAATAACTATGGCTGCAACAACAACCTTTCCACTCTTGCCAAGAATGGCTACCAAAACCAAGACCAAATTGCTTGTATTCATAAAAAAAAAGCTCCCACAAACCTCTACAAAAAAAATCATGACCAATTTGATAAGAAACCTCCAAAAATTCATCCCAAAAACCTTTAATAATATTAAAAATTCTTTTCTAAACCCACTCCCACCAAAATTGCCAAAATTGGAGTCCTATCCTAGATTTTAGAGCAATTTCAAATGTAGCTCTTTCCAACTCACTTTAGACACCCACCTTTGTATGCATAAATTGAGGGAGTTTCTAAATGAATAATTCAAACTTATAACTCCCTCAAAAACCACACCCAAGTCCATGTTTTGCTAATTTTTGAAATCGATAATTTTCTAAAATTCCCTCCTAAATTATCTCCACTCCCAAAATTTGTAATTGAATAATAAAAGAAAATAATTTAATATTTATTTTAGTTTCACCTTGAAAATTATCCTATTAAATAAATCACCTACCAAACCTTAGGAAAGTAAATTAAAATATTATTTTTGATTGATGCAAGATTGTTGGTCAACCATAGATGCTCCTACATCAAACACCCAAGGTAGGATTTTTTTTGTAAAAATAGATTCAAAAAATGGAGTCGAGTGGTATGCAAGAAATCCTCAAAAAAATCCATCATAGACACATCTGCACCAAAAATCTTTTATTTTTCCTCTTTTTCCAGCATCTTGTGAAATCAATATTCATGCTCCTCCAAAAAATATGCACTCGATTCTATTCTCCTCTCATGGAATCATATCCACCATGAACCATCCTCCTCATCCTAATACCATAAATTCTCATCTCTTCTCTTGTGGGATTCAACCCACCAAAAAATAACCACCTCCACCAAGTTTCACCTGTATCATCCTCTATAATTGCTACACGTAAATGTGTACTATCCATACACTAGTTTGAAACTACATATTCTATGTTCATCCTTGCAAATAAAGGTAAAATAAACTTAATTTTTTCTACATTTACCTCATTCTCTTTTTCTCCCCCAACATATTTTTCTTCATCCTTTTCTATAGTGATACTATTTTCCATCCATTCTTCTTCTTTTTCTAACAAATCATCTTCATATTTTCCATTCACTGCAACATCCTTGCACTCCATCATTGCAACTTGAAGTTCCAGAGTTGTATCTTCATTTTTCTCACTTTTGGCACCCTCTTATACATTCTTCTCCTTTCTTCTCACTTCTTTCACTTCCTCAATCACTTCTACAACATATTCTTCATCTTCAATTGTTGCACCTTCTTCTTTCCTCTTAACCTCAGCTAAAATTTTCTCACCATATTCCTTCATGCTATCCTCAAAGCATAATATAATATTTTCTACATCTTGTTCAACTACATACACAACTATAACAAACATATTGTCTTTCTTATTTGATATTTATTCACTCACTTTCCACATACTTTCAATATTTAACCTCTCATGTATGGACTACCTCACATTCAACTATCAGTCTACAAACCACACACTCTAACTCTAGGTCCTGGTGTAACTGCCTCACATTCAATGCTCTGCCTGCACACTCTGGAAATCTTCCTTTGATACCATTAATGAAGAATACCTCCAACCCTCATTCAAAAAATCATAATTACATCTTATGTAATTCAAAATATGACAGATAATATCACAAAAATATGCTAGAAGGGACTTAAGCTTCTCTTTAAAATTAACCAAATCTAAAATTACATTTTATTTGCAACCATATAGGCTAATGATAAGGATTATAAATTTGATTATGATCAGATATAAAACTGAAATATGAAAAAAAAAACTCAGATTAAAATTATTCTCCCTCAAAATTTCTTCTTGCACCAATTTCTAGTTCCTTCAACTTGCAAACTTCATCTATAAACCTCTGCTGCAATAAATGATTATTCACCAAACTATTTCCTACTTCACAAACATCCTCAAACCTGGAATAAAACTTCAATAATAATATCCACAACCCTCCAAAGAAAAAAACCATGTTTGCAACAACAACCTTCCCATTCTAGATAAGAATAACTACCAGAACCAAGTTTGAATTGCTTATATTCATACAAAAAAAGATCCAAAAAAACTCTCTAGAAAAATTTATGACCAAGTTGAGAAGAAACCTCCAAAAATCCATCCCCAAAACCTTCCATAATATTAAAAATTCTTTCCTTAACCCACTCCCACCAAAATTGGAGTCCATTCCTAGATTTTAGGGTAGCTTCCAATTTAACTCATGCCAACTCACCTTGGACACCCACTTTTGTATGCATCAATTAAAGAATTTTCTAAATGAATAATTCAAACTAATAACTCTCTCCAAAACCATGCTCAAGTCCATGTTTTGCTAATTTTTGAAATTGACAATTTTTAAAAGTTCCCTCCTAAATCATCTTCGCTCCCAAACTTTGCAATAGAATAATAAAAAAAAAATTATTTAATATATATTTTAGTCTCACCTTTCAAATTACCTTATTAAATAAATCACCTACCAAACCTTAGAAAAATAAATTAAAATATTACTTTTGTTTGATGCAAGATTGTTTGTTAACCATGGATGCACCTACATTAGTAGGTCTTCATCATTATTCATTATTTAATTTAGGTATCCTATTAAAACACATTTGAGTAGGGTTTCTTTGCATTTCAGCTCTTGTAATCTTAGACACACTTAATATTAGGGCTTAAAAACACTTTCATGTTTCATATCTATATTATTTATCAAGGTTCAATTACCAAACTAGGGGTTTGACCAAGGAAAATTCCCATCCACCACCAAACAATTTTTTTGTTTTGTAGTTTTTTCATAGGTATAGATCTAAGAGAAAAAAATTAGAGGTACAAGAAGCAAGTGCAGATTTGAGACTCAAATCTTAGTTTTATAATTTTCTAGAAAAGGAGACTTGGACCCATTCACCCAGGGTGAATGAGTCCCTAACAGACTTGCAAAAACAACATTTTGTAATAGCTACACAATGTTTTCCTTTCCTAGATCTACAAGATGTTTTGTTGTTTCTCTTATTTTTATGCTTAATCTATAAGATCTAAGTTGTAACTTTCATTTTTTAGTTGACTTTCTATTTTTAGTTTTTCTCCCAAATGTGTTGTTTGAACAAAACTCCCATCCTCAAAGATAAGGAAATTTGAAGACTCTCACATTGGGTTGATTCACCTAAGGATTGTTAGTAAATTCATTGTGTGGATCTAATTTTCTAATGAAAGTAGGAAGATAGGGTCTATTCCCATCCTCTTGAATTATCTTTCCATTTTGAGAAACCCTATTTTTCTTGTTTCACCTTTTCACAACAAATAATTGTTCAACCTTGCATACCAATCTCTAAGATCTTGTTTGAGTCCATACAATTCTTTCTTTAATTTGTAGACTATGTCACCATCTTTTGATAATGGAAAATATTCTTTTGTTGAATGTACACTTCTTCCTCAAAGTCACCATTCAAGAATGTAGACTTCACATCCATTTGATATATCTTGGTATATTTATGTGCTATAAAATCCAAAAAAAATCCAATAGCTTCCATTCTTGCCACTAGATCGAAATTTTCCTCAAAATTTATTCCTTCCACTTGTGATTAGCCCTTGCACACAAGTCTAGCCTTATTTCTAAGAATATTTCCATCCTCATTCAAATTGTTCCTAAAAAACCATTTAGTTGCTATCACATTTTTTTTTGGTCTTGGAACTAATTCTCAAGTCAGATTCTTCTCGATCTACTCTATCTCTTATTTCATAGCTTTGATCCAATTTTCATCTTGGCATGCTTTAGTTATAGTCCTAGGTTCTACCTCAAAAATTAAACAAACGTCATAACATTGAAGGAAAATTCTAATTCTTATGATAGTTTACATGAAAATTAGTCAACATATCTCCTTAAATGTTATGACATGTTTCTAGAGAATTTTCCTTCACACATATTCTAGGATTAGTAGAGTTAGTTCCAAAATTTTAAGTAATCTTCAACAAGAATTCATCACTTCCATCATCCAAAAAATTTGATTCCTCATCATAAAAAAAGCCATTGTTCTTTTCAACATAATAACTCTTTTTGATAAGTATACCTTTATGATCCTCTTATTTGTCACTAGTAACTTTGATTGGACATTTAGATGCATAATGAACTATGATTCCACAATTGAGAAATTTAAAAGGTAGCTTACCTTTGCATTTTCTAGTTCCTTTCTTCAATCTTCTCACAAATTTTTCTTTCACATCATCAAGATCATTTGAACTTGATCCATCATCTTTCTATACTTTGTAAACTCTAGAGTTAGTTTCTTTATTTGCAACAGCTTGAGAGAACTCTCTCATTTCAAAAGAAGTAAAAACACCAAACATCTGATATCTACAATAATTATCCAAATTCTGAGCTTCTTCAATAGTAAAATATTTAGAGCTATAAGTTTTATGTAGAGTTCTTAGTACCTTTTTCATAAATTTTCTTTCCTCTAGCTTTCCACCAAGACCATTAATGGCATTGAAAATTTCATCAACTCTCAAAATGTAGGTAGTAATATCATCTTCAAACATCCTTAGGGTTTAAAATTTTGCTTTATAGTTCACATCTTTGCTTGTTTCACCTTGTCATCTCCTTCTTAAATACTCTTCAGAATTAGCTAGACTTATTTAAAAGATTTTATACTTAACACTTTTCCAAGTTCAAAATCAGAAAAACCACTCAGGATATCATTCCTTGCTTTTCCATTATTTTCATAATCCTTGATCTCATTATCACTTGTAGGACCATTTTTAGGAATAGTATATTCTTTTTTCAAATTATTTTCATACTCTAAATCCAAGAGAGACTAGAAATGAATCCATCCTATCTTTCCAATAAACATAATTTGTTCCATCAAGAATAGGAGATTTGACACCCTTCTTATGCCCAATATCATCTACCTCAAGTAGTTTATATTCTTCCAACTAATTTTAGCTATGATACCAATTGTTAGATGCACATGACAACTGAGAGGGGGAATGAATCAGTTGTATACTTAAAGCATTCAATCCCTCAATATCATTCAAAACCCTTATAAACCTTTAAACCCTTATCATGCATTAGTAGAACGTAAACATATGAAACAATAATACAAATACATCAAAACACATTAGAACACAAAATTTATGTGAAAAAACAATGAAGGTAAAAACCACTATGAAGATTATCTTACATGTATATGAATTGCAACACTGAATACAATTAGGCTCATTGTCAAGGGGTCACTTCCCAAAAAAAGAAGAAAGTGTCACAATGAGAAGGAATCATTCTCCAAAATAAAGAATAATTAAACAAGATTCTTAAAAAGAGATTCACTATCTCAAGGAAATAGGAGAATCCCACCACTACAAATTTATATCATCTACAACCTTCAACTCACTACCTCTAGAAACTTCAAGCACACTGAAATGTGGACACCTTTTTCTCACTACATCTAGATGTCATAGACATTTAATATTTCACTCATATCACAAAATATTATAACATTTACATCTTTCACATACCACACTTAATTTGCAACAAATTACCTTGCATTTATACTACTTGTGACCTAAACAATCTCAACGATATGTATGCACCTCAAACATGCAACACCAAATAGGTTGACACCGAACACTTTCACAATGTAAATAAGTGAAGGAAATCCATGCCAAGGGTTAAGTAGGACCAAAATATATATCAAAACACTTCTCGACGCTTCCAAAAAATGAACATCTCACCAAGTAGTGCTAGCTTTCTAGGTTAGCTAAACCTACACTAACACTAAAAAGAAATGACAAACATGCCTATCCAAGTTCAAAAACATCTTGTGGACCGCACAATAACACTCAAAAATAGCTAAGAATATTCCACATCATTATAATATTCTAGACTATTTCTACAACCACCTAAAACTAAAGAACAATTTCATTATATACAACTAGATACAGTAGCACATACATCCGACTGACTAACCAACCTTGTGGAACACCTCAACACCTAGAACCTAAAGGGAAATTAGATATAGACAATATTGTTGGAATGATGGATGCACAGGTGTCCTTGATGAAGCTGCAATCTTCAATGGAGGACCTTTGCCAGGAAGAAATATTCAACCACAAAGAAAGTATGATAATAGGATTCAAAATAGAGATTCTATTATGATCTATCAGATATTTTACAAAGAGTACATATGCCTGATTATATAGGCAAGTACTAAACTTAGAATACAAAGGATGTTGCCAAGTGTTAAAATCACACTTCATGTGACAACAAGAAACCCTAACCAACTACCTAGGGAATGATAACAAGATGGAGATAAGTTCTAGAAAAGAAAACTCATCTTCTAGAAGGGAATCTTATCTCAACAACATTATTAAATGATTAAATGCAACCTAGGACTAACATGATTAATTAAGACCTAAGTTAACTTATGCTAGTGTAATAATTAATTAATTACACTAACACCCCCCCATAAGTACAACTTAGGGAGGAAACGGAAAATGCAATGATTATGCAAGATGATGGTGAGCCCCACTAATGGCCATTTTAGGTACCCATGTACAAAAGATGAAAATGCAACTATCTCCCACAAATGAGGAAAAGGGGGAAAACCCTAGTGGGAAGAAAACCCCTCTCTGAAAAAGGAGATGAAATGCAGAAAGGTGATGATTGGAGGACTCAACATTACCCCCCCAAGGAAAAAAATAATCACATGGATACAATATAATAAAAATCCCCCCCATAGGAGGGAAATAGAGAGACTAAATAGCCCCCCCAAAATATGTGATCAACTACAAAAAAGGTAAGTGTATGTAGACAAAATATGATCCAATGTCGACAAACAACTTGTCTCCCTTTCAGAAGAAACAAAACCATGTACAAGTGCAGAGATGCTTCCCATTCCGGATAGGAATTGAAGGAAGGAAGGATGTAGATGAATGCTAATGATGTCTCTGAAAGCTGCTCATGTGTCTCCTTTCTTGATGAAGATGGAGATGCCACAACCCACTCAAGTACATACCCAATCAATGTAGAAGGTGAAAAATCAGGATGATGCAGAAACTGATGTTGAACATGATCCAAAGACTGTATTGTGATGTTCCTTCCATCAAAGGAATAGATGGAGACTTGATTGCCCCCCATAATGAAGTGTCCTCAAAACCACTGAGAGAATATTGAAGCCAATCCAATGGTAGATGCAGAAGAAACTCCGATGAAGATGGAGGAAGTCTCATATATGAAATCTCTACAGAGAAACCAAGTGCCCCCAAGATAGTCTCAGGATTCCCAATTAAGGTTGAGACAATGAAATGTGGAGACTCAAGGGAACTCTCCAAAGTAAGATCTGAATAGAGGAGTGATATTCCCTCAAGAATGTCCTCCAAACCTATAGAAGTGGCCAAGTCAGCAATCCATGAAGAAAAGACATCATGTGATGTCAAGTCTGGAAAATGGAATGTAGCCATCCTGGGACTTCAGTTGACTGTAGAATATTCTAATAGAAAAATTCTGCAAAATGGTTTGGATCACTAGAAAGTAGACCAAATTATCTTTCCGACAATATCCTGTTTGTCAAATTTTGACACCGTGGTGCGAAGATATGGCGATTTGAAAAAATCTGCCCTATTAGGGCCTGAGAGGCTAAATAGGTGCAAAAAGTAAGCACCTCGGGCAAAAAAAATGGAGCCCTTGGTTGTTGATAGGATCACAAGCTTTAAGTCCTACAAAAAAAATAGACTGCTGCTAGGCGGAGCGCCAGTGGAGCAGCGGTTGGGCAGAGCGGGCGGGGCTGGGGCAGCCCCACTGGGAGCAAGTGGGGTCATCGGTCAATGTGATGGGCCGATGTCGGCCAATGTGACGGAAACTCTAGTGATGTCAACTGGATGTGACAGGCACCAATGGTGGGAATAGATGGTGAATGATGTCGGCTAATGTGATGAGGCCGACAACCTTTTGCAGACAGGTTGATGGACCGAAAAATAAATGTTTTTAAATATTTAAAAAAACATGCCGAAATTTGTAAACTTGCAGAATCAAATACCGATGGGAGAAAAAATATAGCCCCCATAAATATTTATGTATGCCGACTATCAAATAAAATACCAGGTCGCCCGCATAATCAAATTTTTGCAAGAACTATATAAAAAATAGCCGGTTTTGTGAAATAAAAAATGCCTAATGACTTAAATAAATTTTGCCATGATGGAGGACTGAAAGGGGAAATTTTATTTCTGCAAAAACTATATGGATTGTACACAATGCAAAAAACCCTAAATACCTCAAATGGCTCCTAGATGAAATATGCCCAAATTGGACAAATGGGTAGGCGATCCTAGGGTTTTGAGGCCTTCTGAAGACAATGGTGAGCTCAGATCTAACTCAATCTTCTCCAGAAATCTGTTTGGTCCTTGGGTGGAACCAACTAGCCTATAAAGAAAACCCTTATGCTTGCAAAGAATCTCACTAGCCAAACTTTCTTGATCCTATGATGAACCTTCACTCGAATAGCTCTGATACCATGTTGGAATGATGGATGCATAGGTGTCCTTGATGAAGCTACAATCTTCAATGGAGGACCTTTTCCAGGAAGAAATATTCAACCACAAATAAAGTATGATAATGGCCTTCAAAATAGAGATTCTATTATGATCTATCAGATATTTTACATAGAGTACATATGCCTGATTATATAGGCAAGTGCTAAACCTAGAATGCAAAGGATGTTGCCAAGTGTTAAAATCACACTTCATGTGACAACAAGAAACCTTAACCAACTACCTATGGAATGATAACAAGATGGAGATAAGTTCTAGAAAAGACAACTCATCCTATAGAAGGGAATCTAATCTCAACAACATTATTAAATGATTAAATGCAACCTAGGACTAACATGATTAATTAAGACCTAAGTTAACTTATGCTAGTGTAATAATTAATTAATTACACTAACAAATATAAGAATGTTCTCAAATCCATAAGACAAGAAACTTCAATGTGGAGAAATGTAAAGAAATCTCATTTCTCCCAAGCAACCTTCTTCACAAACAAACATACTATGAAAAATAAATTTCACTTTTGCACGATCAAAAACTTGAAACTATAGAAATAATACCTTTGAACACCTCTATTCATCACATCTAAACTACAAAATCATATTTTCAACCATGAAGAAATGTGGATTAAAATAGAAACCACCAATTAGGCACATTGTAAACTCTTTTATTTAAATTTTCTCAAAATAAATTGGAAACCAAGTGAACCAACCACATCAACAATACTACTAACACCTCTTCAACATATCGACAACATCTGAAACACTTCTCATCAAATTCAACACATCTATACTACCAAAAATCTTCCTAGCTATATGGGAGGTTGACATCATCAACACTATTATTTTTCCAACACTCTATTCATACAAGGGGTTGACATCAATGATAACACCCAAAAAACTCAAGGTTCCATCATCTCACACCTTAAGTGGGATGCTATTTGTGTATCTTTAAATTACTTGATCAATTTTTATATTTGATAAATTACATATGGAATGAGATTTCCTAGATGTGTATGTTCTTCACGGATAGGTTTTACACATGGACCTTTTGATTCTATTTCATGGTTTGGATATGTTGATGGTATGAAGTTTACTTATTAAGATGTTTATACATTAGTTTTGAGGTATGGTTAGTTTGATATGCTAGAAAGTAGTTGTGGTTTCTATTCTAACTATGTTTATTATTTCTTGACAATTATTGATGCATATTTGTTACCCTTGGATTTGATGTTTATGTTTAGGTAACAATTGTTTGGAAAGAGTTACGCTAGTGTATGATAAATTGGTAATCAGAAGAGGTTGGGTGCACAAAGAGAAGAAGTTTTATGCAAAGAAAAATTCAAATAGGAATAGGTACCCATTTTTAGAAGATGGATAGTTTTTTAGGAATGAGGACCCAACAATCAAATTAGAAAATATACCAATTATTCTTTGGGATCCCATCCTAAATAAGTACTTATTATAAAAATATAACACATACCCTCTTTAAAATGGGTACCCATTTTAAAGAGGTTATCCATTACAAAAAAAATTGAAATCTGAATGTGCCTTTTGATTTGGTTTAAGGCTCGGGAAAGGCATGACTACATAACCCTTAGCTTTGTACCTACAATTAGAAGGTCATAGAAATACCAAGATAAAAAGGTGACATTGGCAATATGGCTGACATGTTTTCATTCATAATTCTTTTATGAAATTAAAAAACATTATAGATGGCAATGAGTTATTTTAAAGTATGTAACCCTTTTATGATTGGATTATTTATATATTTTTTAATTAATTTCTTAGAATTGGTTCATAAACTTTAAATGTCAATTTTTCAAAAATTTTAATAACTTTTAATCTGATTAGTTTCCTACAAAAAAATCTACATGGCATCAATATACATAGAATTATTTACATAATGAAAAAAAATAAAAAAAAAATTATATTAGGTGAAATTATGATGGTCATACATGAGATTTTTCTAAAACAACAGTTAGGGCAAATAAAAAATTAATAAAAAATATTTAGAAAAAAATTACTAAAAATATCCTCATCAATATTTAGTATAGTACACATCTTTCCCCAAAATTAATTAGAAAATTAATTTTAAGTAGGTCAACTTATCGTGTCTATACACATGCATTTTATGTGTGTAGGTGAATTTTCCTAGTCTAGAAATGCAAAACAAAAGGAAACGCAAGAAAAAACACAAACAACACCTCATTGATTACCTTAGTTGAACTTGAACAAAATAAAAAGGAAATGAGTTATACTTTCTCCAAGTTGATGGGTTGGTTGGACTTGCTGATAATTTTATTTGTGTGCTCCTTTCAATATAAAATTCCTTAAAACCTAGCTCTAAATGATCATGAGATCACGAGGAATACAATGGTGCAATTGGGTATTGTGATGGATGCTCAAAATGGATGTAAATGGTGCTGCAAAAATGGAGGTTTTTGGATTATTTGATGCTTGAATATTGCTTGAGTGTGTGAATGCTTGAGTGAATGTTGATTGTTGATTAAAATGGGAAAATTCCTCTATTTTTTGGGGAAGTTCCCCTAAAACAATGGATGGTTAGGATGAAGCCACCATGGACAAGATCAAGGGCTAGGGTGAGTTGAAAATTGAGAAGTCCTCACATCTCTCCATGTGGAGGGTGAGGTGTCAAAAGAGATATGAGGTGGAGGTACTTTATTTTATCTTGGGAATGGGACAATATCTCCTCATAAAGGAGGTCCTTGTCTCCATGTGGGTGAGAAGACATCAAAGAAATTAAAACTTCCTTAAAAGGCCTACGGGGAATAAATGTGAATTTAAAATTAACAATGGGAAGAGGTTGTCCTATCCAAAAGGAGAAAGTAATTAATAAAAGGCTAGCTTGGGGTATGCCATAAAATTCATAAGGATTAGGTTGACCTAATCAAGTGATTAGGTTGTGCAAATAGGGGATTAGATGAATTAATGGTAGATTAAGGGAAAGTGGAGAGTTATGGAGGATGTGACACTAATCTTGATTAAGGGGTGTGCACATCCTAATAATAGGTTAATTAAATTAGCCTAGATTAGGGAACGATTATGGAGGATAGGAGAAGGAGAGAGAAATGATGAATTTAAAAATTGAATTAAATTTATAAAGGCAAATGATTAAATTAAACAAATTGGAATATTTATTTAATTTAGAGAGGAAAAGGGGATAAATGATAAAGAATTTTATAATTTAACTAAATACCTTAGGAACTTAGGAAAAGAGGGAAATTAATTAAATAATAAACTATTTAATTAAGGTTGATGAGGGATGTGGTATAGATGAATAAAAGGGTAGGAATTTGATCATACGGGGGTAGTCAAATTCCGATGTCTACATTTTTTTCCCTCTTCAAAATACTATTAGGATAATAGTGCTTTGAAGAAAAATAAAATACAAACAACTCACTAGAAGAATGGACTAGAAAGTGATGCCCCAATGTAGGAAAGGTGGTGTATTCTATCTAATCATATAAAATGAAGGGAGATGCCTTGGTGTCATGGGAGAAAGGAGAGAAGAAAGGAACAGAGGAAAGTGATAAGGTATGCCCCCTCGAGAGGACAAATGGAGAAGAAAAAGGGGCCCTGGGTGACTTCTTGATATGGAGAAATAAAGGGTACCATGTGATAGAGCACAAAAAACCATGAAGAAAGGATTTTGAATGGAGTGAAATTGACAAACAGGGTGCAAATGTTGACCTACAGAAGAAATGAGATGGAGGAATTGAAATGAGGTTAAATAAAGGGTAAATATTACCCAAAATTTAAGAGCCTAAAAAGGTGAAAAAGTTAAAAATTATAAATAGTCTATTTAAAATTTACTATTTACCATTTGCACACTTGGTAGTTGACCCAACAAGAGAGACAGAGAGAGAGAAAGAGACTAATGAGGATGGTTGACAGGTCGAACAAGGATGAGGGATTCATGGATGATGAGATCATCCACTGAGGTGAGGAGGTGCAAAAGTTCTACCATGAGCATGCAGTACCCCACTAGGTAGATTTTGAAACCCTAGCTTGTGATTTTAGCTGGATTTTTAATAATTTTTATGCATTTTCATTCGAGGTTTTAGGGATGATGAAGGTACAGACATGCTGTGATTGGTGAATTTTCCCATTTGTATGAGGAATTCGCTCATTGCAAAGGGTATTTTGGGAAAGTGCGAATTCACCTTGTTTAGGGGAAAAATCACCTAGGGAAGGGGCAACTTCGAAGTCACTAGACAAACAGGAAAATTCACCCGTAAAAGGGCAAGAGGAATCAAGGGGAAAATTTGCAAAATAATAGGTGAATTTGAGGACAAAATAGAGGAAGGGAAAATTCATTACAAAAATAGGCGAGTTCGATAGACTGAGAAGAGATGGGAGAATTCGCCAATAGGTGAATTTGATAGGATAGAGAGAAGGGAAAATTCAATGGGAGGGTTGAGAAAGGGCGAATTCGCCACCAAAAAGGGTGAATTTGATGGGAGATAGAAAAAGGGAAAATTCGCCACCAGAAAAGGGTGAATTTTGCACTAGAAAGAGTGAATTTGACAAGAAGATGGAGAAAGGGAAAATTCACCACCAGATAGGGAAAATTTGATGAGAAGATGGAAAAAGGTTGAATTCACCACCAAAAAGGGCAAATTTGACAGTGTAGACATCAAAATTTGACCACCCCCATATTGTCAAATTCATCCCCTTTTATTCCTCTATCCTGCATCCCTCACCAACCTTGATTAAGTAATTTATTATTTAATTAATTTCCCCCTTTCCCTAAGTTCCTAAGGTATTTAATTCAATCATTAAATAATTTATCCCATTTTCCCCTCTAAATTAAATAAATATTCCAATTTGTTTAGTTTAGCCATTTTCCTTTATAAATTTAAATCAATTTTTAAATTCATTATTTCTCTCTCCTTGTCCCATCCTCCATAACCCTTCTCTAATCCAGGTTAATTTAATTAACCTCTGATTAAGATGTGCACACCCTTAATTAGGATTAGTGTCACATCCTCCAAAACTCTCCACTTGCCCTTAATATGTAATTGATTCATCTAATCCTGTGTTTGCACAACCTAATTACTTGATTAGGTCAACCTAATCCTTATGTCGTTTATGGCATATGCCCAAGTTAATTTTTTATTAATTATTTCTCCTTTTGGAGAAGGCAACCTCTTCCCAATGTGAATTTTAAATTCACATTTATTCCCCTAGGCCTTTATGGAATTTTTTATTCCTTGGATGTCTTGTCACCAACATGGTGACAAGTACATCCTATATGAGGAGATTTTGTCCCATTCCCAAGGTACAATAAATTACCTCCACCTCATCTCCTCTTTGACACCTCACCTACCACATGTCAAGATGTGAGGGCTTGTGAGTTCTCAACTCACCCTACCCCTTGATCTTGTCCATGGTGGCCTCATCCTAACCCTCCACTATTTTAGGGGCACTTCCCCTAAAATTAGAAGAATTTTCCCTTATTTGCATCTCTATGATTCATTCAATGAACAAGCATTCACACACTCAAGAAATCAAGCATCCAAACATCCAAAAACCTCCATTTTTGTAGCATCATTTGCATCCATTTTGAGCATCCATCACTATACCCACTTCTACCATTGCATTCCTCACCATCTCACAATAATTTAGAACTAGGTGTTAAGATATTTGACATCAAAAGGAGCACACAAATCAAACGATCAATAGGTTCAACCAACTCATGAACTTGGATAAGGTATAGCTTTTGTTTCCTTTTATTTTGTTCAAGTTCAACTAGGCTAATTGTTGAGGTGTTTTTTGTGTTTTTCCTTGCATGGATTCCTTTCATTTTGCATTTCTAGACTAGAAAAACTCACCTGCACAGAGGTTTAGCACGCCCAATGGGACCCACGTCACGGTTCTACACTTTCATGTTTGTTGTTGTTGGAATTTTTTAGGTTCAAAATTTACACACAGAGGTGAAACCACCCTAATGGGTGAATTTTCTTGTTACAAAGAAGAATTTGCAATCAATAGAGGCATTAGCGAATTTTCCCTTTTGCAAAAAGGGAAAAACATGAAACTAGGGGCAAGTTCACTTGAACCAAGGGTGAATTTGTGAAACGTTCCATACAAACAAGTGAATCTACAATCAAAAGAGGTGAAATTAAATTTTCCTATCCTCATAAACTAGAAAATTTGATTAGTAGAAAAGGGGAATTTTCTCGACATAGGGGGGAATTTGAGGTGACCTCAAAACTTAAAGTTTTCGATTTAGAATTTCCACATGATTTTGGCTTTTGGGTACTCATAAGTTAACCTGTCTATTTGTGAGTGTGCGATTTCACTGATGAATTATGTAGCTTGTCCTCACTCATCCAAGACCGGAAGTGCTAAATTACTAATGAATTTTTTGCAGGACGATTGGTCCAAGACCTATTAGTTAGTTTGTTTGTTGGTTTCCATACTAGCTAGACACACATAGAATTAATTAAAGGGTCAATTGAAAAAATTTGTTGTGCTTGGGAGTAAGCTACTAACATATCATCTCCTCTTGCACCTTTAGGTGATCCTGGGTGATGAGAAATCACAACTTTCTCTAGTCCAATCCAATCTACCTAGGAGGTTCTAATGCATCTAAGCTCTCACCTTGCACTAAGTGCGAGCCTAGGGACTAGCTAAAACATCTAGTATCTTCTTCATTTAGTAGGACCTACCTGAGTTTTCATCACTCAAGGGATGATTCCAACCATGTGTTATCGGTGGGGTATATAAAGGGGGGAGAACAAAATTTGTACCCCAATCTAGTCACATAATGTCTAGCGAAGCATCAAAGCTAGGGTGATACCTAGATAAGATGTGAATAGTTGGTTCGAGTTTCTAGTACCTCCCTAGGGCTCCCAAATCATGCTTGTTATGGGATCACGTTCATGGTTGTGCCTCACGCACCCTCCTGGTGTTTAGAGGATGCACAATATTCCTTTATATAGCCTAGATAGAGATCTATTTTTTAGTTATGACTTGGTGTAGCACAAGGGATGCACACCATAACCCAAAGTTACTCACCACTTATTCCCTTAGGTTGAGATAGGAATCCTCATGGTGGACTATGATAGTCCTTGAGTGATAGTGTGAAGATGAGCCCGTGGAATTTGTTGATGGACCTATTCCATTGGAATGCTATCTATCTTCCTTTGTGAGAAAGGGTGCTGTAGAGAACCACCCCAATATCATAGAGTATTAACCTTTGGTTTTCCCTCAAGGTGGTGGGCCTACATCAAGTTTGTAAACCCTTATCACTAATTCTAGGACTATGCTGCCTTGAGTGTCTTCATTGTGTGATACCAATGCTTTTATTTTCAATTGAGTTATTCCAACCTTTCTTCCTATTTTTTGTTGTGTCTTGTATCCTTTGATAGTCAGCCCATACCTTCAAAGGTAAATTTTCTTCATATAGAGGAAAATTTGTGCTTTAGATAGGAAATTTTGTGCTATGAAAGGGTGATTCCGTGTCTAAGTCAGTTTTAAGTCATCCCTTCTTAGGTGACCCCATTTCTACCCATTCCTTAGAATAGGTGAGTTTTTCCATCCCTTATGCGATTTTTTCAATCTTCACCCATCGAATTCACCTATTCCTATAGAATAGGCAAATTTTTTGTTGTCAGGGGTGAACCTACTATCCACAACAATGATCCCATTTTTTGATCTAGGTCCTTCTATTTGTACATTACCTTAGATACATGAACCTATTATCCATAGGGGTAGAGTTATTTCTTCCTATGTCTTCTATTTGTACCAAGTCAAGATTTAGGGGAATCTATTTGTCCATCAAGTGATTCCATTTTTAGGTGAGTCTATCTTGATCTGTACTATTCAAGACATAGGTGAACTTGTCTGCCTATTAGGTGATTTTGAAAATCAAGTCCACCCATTTCCCTTTGGCATTCTGAGGTTTTGGGAGATCCTATTTCCTTTAGAGGTGATTTTTTCAAGAGTTTAGGCAAAAAATTTGTCACATAGGTGAATTTGCATCAAAATTTCACCCCTCCTTGTGTACCCCTTAGAGATAGGTGAATTTTATTTTTAAATTCACTTGATTCTTGTTAGTCCTTCACACTTGGGTGAATTTGAGTCATCTAGATAAGTGAGTTCCATCAACATATAGATGAAATTTCTTGTCTTGAATAGGAAAAGTCATGACCTTAAGAGGTGAATTTTTGATACATAGAGGCATATGTGCTATCCATACAAATTCCAGAGAGTGAATCCTTCTAGCCACTGAAAGCCTCTTGTTTCTTGAGTCCTTTTCCACGATCAATTTTTTTTATCACTATCCATCTTCTCATAATTGACACTTTAGTCCATCTGCATTTCCAAAAAATTATCAGATTCTCAATCAAATCACATAGTTGCATCTTAGAACATTTGTAGGCTACATTTTCATCACTGGTTCATCAATCCCAATTCCCTCCACATTGTTTTAGAGGTTTTTATAAAAGTTGGCTTAGTTTTATCACTCTAATCATCATCATCCACATCTTCTTAGGATTTTCATCCGTCTTGAGTCACTAAATCATCTTTGGCCCAGTCAATCTACATCCATCTTGAGGTAGATTTAGTGTCATAATCATCCCTCTTGCAGTTCAATCCAATCAGTCAGCACCTTCTATCATCTATTCAAACCTTTGAACTTAGTTTATAAGCCATTTCATCAACTTAATCTTATTGATTATTCGATCATATATATCATCTCATCCCATCAATTAATCTAATTGAATCCAATTACATCCTTTATCTAATCTATCAATCAATCAATCAATTCATTATTATATCCAACCAATCGCTTAATCCTCACTTAGGCCATCCTTTCACTACATCTTAGAGCATATTGTCATCATAGTCAACTCATAGTTTTTCATTTTCATGTCTCTTACCACTTGATCATAAGAAAAAAGAATCGTGGTAGAACAAAAAGCTCAAGGTACCTAGCCTAATGTACTACATGATCCTAATAATGGTGTCTCATCACAGTCCGATACTCAGGTTCACACCCCATCACCTCCTACTGATGAGAGCATGGTCAATCAACTCGAGGTTACAAACGATGAGTATCTCATCAATCTCATCAATCTCCAAATGATAGATTGTCTCCTTAATGATCATGGGAATAAAATCCCCACCACATTGATCATGAAGGGCATTCAACCATCATTGGGATTTGAGTTATCCAAATACGTCAATATGCCACCGCCTATGCCTCATGTATCTCAAGATCCTCAAAATTCACAAAATTCTCCAAAAAATTATTATATCCCTAAGGGCCCATCTGTGGATTATTGGTATTAGCCTAATTTTGGTAATGCCATAATGTATCAGGTCACACACCCTCCCTAGATATCGATTATCATCATGGGAGAATCGCCTAATCCTTATGATCCCCTTGCCTATGGTATGCCACATAATTTACCTCCTCCACCAACTTCAAATGTCCTGCAAGGTTCGACCCTCATACCATTCACACCGCCTCTTCCACCTAATCAACCTAGTCAACCACCAGTCAATGCTGGGGGCAATCCTTTTTGTTGCACTACCACCACCTCTAGGATTGATAGTCACTTCCAATTTACCACCACCTCCATTTATCTCTCAACAACCACCTAAAAGAAACATTCCATCTTTGTAGCCACCATAGGGAAATCCACATCAAACACCACAACAAACCCCTCAAAACACTCCAATTTAGTCTCAGCCGCATCAACAACAACCTTTGTAGTAAAATGTCTTGATTCCTTCTCAACAACAATAGCCACCCCCACATCAGTAGAAGGTTAGCCATCACAACCCCCTCATCAACCTCAAGTTCCTCCACATTTACAAATATCACAACAAAATCCACCCTTCCAACAACCGCAGGTCACTCAGCAACCTCAAATCTCAACTTGGTTTCTTTACCACCAACCACTTCAACAACCAAAAATCCTAACACAACCTCAATAATCCCACTTGAAAATTCCTAGCCATATGGCTTTTTATTTATACCATCCGCAAAGCACTTTTTATGTGCAACCTACTGCATCTAATCTGAACCCAAGTTATTCCTATCACAATCCACCACAATCTCAATAGTAGTCATCTTACACTACCCCTTCACAACCATAGCAAAAAAATTCCTATCAGTAGCCTAATACACAAAAAGAATTATATGCATCCCAACAATACACTTCCTACAACTATCATTCTAATCCATATTATACCTCATAACATCAGCCACCCTACGAACAATTGTCATATCAACAGGGTGCTTTGACTTTGTATTATCAAGCACCTCAACCATATCAGCAAGGGGCTTCCCCTTCTTATTACCAATTTTTTCCCTCCTATTATTAATCCTATACTAATATACCATCACAATCCACCTATACCAACCAACATCAACCAACCCCTTTATATATGCCTCCACCAACATACGATCAAACCATGTTTGCTCCATCTTCATCCTACCAATAATGTTATCTTTATAATCAATCCAATTCATCAAATCCATCTTCATCAGCACTTGTTATCAAGGAGTGAGAAGAAGTAAAATCCCCATTAAAAGACTTACAAGCAGGGACCTCTAAAAATTCTTTCAAGTTTGAAGAGATTTGTCACTATCTATTTGATACCTCAATCTCACACATTCCTTTTCCTAAATTTTTTGAAATGTCAAATTTTGAGAAGTATAAAGAAACTAAAGACCCAAAGAACCACCTCCAGGAACTCTATTCACATTTTAAAGAGGTCCTTCATAATGATAGTTATCTCATGTGGTTATTCCCTAGGAGTCTAATGGGGGTGGCTCTAGATTGGTTTATGGGTCTTCCAAAGGGATCCATCTCTTTTATTGTGGATCTTTCACATAATTTTTTCACACAATTCTCCTTCAATTTGGAGAAGGATATTGATACCCTAGATATTCTTAAAGAAAAACAACGTGAGGGTGAAACCTTTTCAAGCTACCTGTAAAGGTGGCATATCTGGCTAGTCAAATTAAATCTTAACTCAATGTGAAATACTTGGTAACTCTTTTTGTGTTAAATGCTCATGCAAACATGAAACATAATTTTAATCTTCATTGTGTCACAACCATTTTGAAATTTATATAAAAATTTCCTATCATTGAGAGAGCACTCATCACTAAGGGACATATCAAAAATTATAATCTAGATAAGGATAAGTCATATGGAGATAAGTCCTATTATTGGAACAAAAACAAGAATGTAGTCAATGATGGTGTCACTGACACCAAACATGTGAAATTAGAAATACCTCACAAATTCCACAGTATACCCCTCCATAGAAATCAATCCCACATGCTATATTTATTCCACAAGTTGCACCTCATCCTCCTCAATAATCCAATCAGAATAATCAAGGCAAAAATAAACACTCTTTTACTGCTTTGGGAGAGCCCTTGAGTGTTGTGTTCAATAGGCTTCTTCAAGCAAATTATCTGGTCATGTATCTTGTGACTAAGACTTTTGATGATTCTAAGCTAAAGCCATCCTGGTACAAAGAGAATGAGTATTGTGACATTCATAAGATCATATTCCATTCCACAAACAAGTGTTCAAGACTTTAAACATATGTCCAAGATCTCATAGATCATGGAGATATACAAGTGTATGCTAATCAAGAAACTTCATCAAATGCTCAACTATAGAAATACCAAAATGTCTTCTCAAACCACAACTAGGGTTCTAGTACATCCAATGTTGACCTAGGGTTAGGTAATAATAATAATCAAAACAACGACACCAATAATATCAGCTATAAAAATGTGCCTTATAAATATGATGATGTAATCATGTGCATTAGCCAGGTAGAGCCTCATGTATCCATGAATTTTGTTAAAGGAAAATATCCACAATGCATTTTTTCAACCCATCACACCCACATCTCCGTCCTTGGTCCTTCCACATCAGCCCAACAAGCTCCTATAAGTTTTCAGTATAATATTCTTGATCACCTAGGAAAGATGTTTGCACAAATATCCATCTTAAATTTTCTCAAGTCTTCTCCTATCCATCAAGGAATCCTAACCAAGGCTTTTCAGGATACTCATGTGCCTAATGACATACACCCTACTCAATTCCAAGCCTTAGTAGGACACCTATCATCAACCTATCGGTCGGGCTTTATTCAAAATGATATGCCTTACATCGACTCAAATCATAATCGTCCCCTTCACATTGAGGTCCTTGTAGCCCATCATAAAGTAAAAATTTTCTTGGTAAATAATGGCTTTGCCATAAACCATTGTATATTGAAATTCATAAAATAGTTTGGATACACCCATGCTTAATTGAACAATCAGGTTATCACCATAAAAGCATATGTTAATGTAAAGAGGGATTCTAAAGGCATCAGTTTACTTCCAATTCAATTTTTCCCTATTGCGTATGTCATGTTCCTGACCTCTGCCTTCCATATAATCTCCTCTTCAGTCACCCATGGATCCATGTTGTGCAGGCTATCCCATCCACCTACCATCAATGCTTGAATTTCCCATTCATTGGGATAGAAGTAACTATACATGTCGATCCACAACCATTTTAATTTTTTTTTTTTTTGGAAGCTTCCTTCCCCCACTCTCATTACTATCGAGGAGTGTAAGTGGGGGCACCTCAAGCCTCATCCTCCAATCAATCCCATAATCCATCTGCTAATAGTACATCCACCACATCTACCACCTCTGACTCTACCATCACCAAGTTGAAGATCATTGACAAGGGTTGTGGAGAATATGAAATGAAAACTAATTTCAATGTGGTCATAATGAAATCCTCTCCCTGCTCATAGGGCAACCATCTCAGTCAGCATCAAGAGTAGAAGAAAGGATAAAAACCATCACTTCCAAGAACATGGGTTCAACAACATTCAGATATTTGGGTACACTCAAAGAATATATGGAAAATGATATCAGCCCATTGGTCTACTAAGAAGAGCCTAAATCATCACCTCCCCACATAGAGTATTTTCAGGAGGTTTTTCCTTATGCTTCAAGGTAGGCCAAAAAGTGTAACTATTAGGGAGGTGGTCTTGGTGTAGAAGAACAAGGAATATTATGGCCTATTGAACCATCTGTGCAACCCAGAAGAATAGGAAAAGGATATGATTCAAAACAAAAGGGTCTTGTAGCATCAACTAGTGCCTCTAATAGAATTAGTATGTAAAATGTTCCCCTTGAGGACATACCTGAAGAAGAGTCTATCATACTCACATACAATGACGTAGATCTTGCATCCATGTTCAATTGTCTATCCATCTTTTCCATTAGCCTTTCCCTTCACCATCCTAATCTTATTGACTAGGACCTACAAGGTAGTGAACCTATCAATACCTTTCATTCTATGGAAACCTACATAAATCTCATGATATTGGGGGAAGATGAACACCCTAACTCCAAAATTAAGAAGAAGAAAAATAGAAAAGGGTCATCTAGTGAAAACCTCTCTAAGGAAATTCTTGTCTCATCAAAATCCAAAATAAAGGGTGTATCCGATAGTGAAAACCTCGTTGAGGTGTTGGAGGATGGGGATGTTCATCTTGTTGGATGTTGTGTTTTTGTTTCCCACCTTCTCATATTGTACTTCTCTACTTCACATTATTCTTTTCTCTCCCAAGGTTTTTCACATTGCACTTCTCCCCCTTTAACATCAATGGAAAAGGTACACAAGATTTTAATCACATATCTAAAACATTTGACTACTCCCCCTAAGTAGAAACCACCACTATATCAATCCAGAATAAGATATGACAATGAATTCATGGACTGATGCAAAGACTTGCATCTTTTAGTTCTGATCAGGAGGGGAAATCACCCCTAACTTGCCTCTGAGGTAATCAAAACTATCCTTAAGCAATGGCTTAGTAAAAATGTTTACAATTTTATCCTTAGTAGGTACATACTCTAGTTTGACTTCTTTGTCACTCACTTTGTCTCTCAAGAAGTGATGTTTGATAGATATATGCTTTGTCTTTGAATGCAACACTAGATTCTTAGAGATGTTTATGGTGCTTGAATTTACATAGAATATGGGGATAGGCTCTTCATACTCAATTTTTATGTCTCTCAACATCTACTTCATCCATATTATTTGAGTACAATTTTTTGCAACAACAATATACTCTGCCTGAGCAGTAGATAGAGAAATGGAATTCTACTTTTTATTTAGCCAAGATACCAGCTTCTTTCCCAAGAAGAATGCACCACCACTAGTACTTTTTATGTCATTAGTAAAGGAAATCAAGATAAGATCATCATCTTTAGGATACCGAAGACCAAATTCAATTGTCCCTTCTAGATATATGAAGATTCTTTTCATAGTAGTCACATGAGATTCTTTTGGATCAGCTTGATATCTAGCAACCATGCATATAGAATTCATTATATTTGGCCTAGTATGAGTCAAATAGAGTAATCCACCAATCATTGACCTATATCTTGTTTGATTTTCTTTAGAAAAAACATCATTTTGAGTAGGTTTGCATCCAGTTACCATGGGTGTACCAACTGGCTTTGATTCCTCCATGCCAAAATTCTTTAGTAGCTCTCTTACATATTTGGACTGAGATATAAAGATTCCATCTTCTAACTGAGTGATTTTTAATCCTAAAAATAATTTCAATTCTCCAATCATTGACATTTCAAACTCACTTTTCATTTCATCAGAAAAATTCATACATAAATCATCATCACCTTCAAAAATGATGTCATCAATAAAGACTTCAATAATAGATTCTTTATTATGATCCATCTTGAAATACAAATTTCTATCAACAATACCCTTATTGAATCCATGCTTCAACAAGTATTTATCCAATCTAGCATACCAATCTCTAGGAGCTTTCTTCAATTGGAAAACCATGTTTTCCTTGTTAGTCAGTTGAAATCCATCTAGTTGTTCAACATATACTTCTTCTTGTAGCTCACCATTTAGAAATGTTGACCTTACATCCATTTGATAGACTTTGTAGCTCTTAAAAGTAGCATAAGCAAGAATAACTTTACAACTTCAATTCTAGAAATAGGGGAAAAAGTTTCTTCAAAATCAATACCTTCCATCTATGAGTACCCTTTGCAAATAGGTCTTGCTTTGTTTGTAACCACTTCACCTAGTTTATTCTACTTATTCTAAAAGACCCATTTGGTTCCAATCACATTTTTATTCTAAGGTCTAGGAACAAGATCCCATGTATCATTTTTCTCTATTTGCACTAGTTCTTATTTCATTGCTTCCATATAATATTCATCTTTACATGCTTCATTGGCTTATTTGGGATGAGTCTTGGAAATTAGACAATATTCTTTTACAATTTTATTTGTAGTTTGCACACCTTTTTTTTGTCTCCTATAATTTGACTTTTAGAATGATTTCACCTTACATACCTTGGAACTTTAGGATTCTCTCTAACTTCTAGTTCTTTTGTTCTTTCTTTTGCACTTCCACTAGTTTATGCTTCTTGATTCCCTTGATTCACTGGAACAATTTGAAGTTGATTTTGTGTCTGAACATTCTTTCCATTATCAGTACTATCATGTTGGTCATCTAAATCATATCCAATATATCTGGATGGTCTATCAATATCTTCATCAATTCTGACATTTACACTTTCAACCATTTTCTTCAATCTTTTATTAAAGCACTGGCAAGCCTTGCTCTTAGTAGAGTAACCTAGAAATATTCCTTCATCACTTCTAGCATCAAACTGCCTATATCATCATCTCTCTTCATGTAGCATTTTCTTCCAAATATTTTTAAATATTTAATAGTATGATTATAACCAAACCAAAACTCAAAAGGAGTCTTACCTGAATTACCATTGACATCTACCTGATTGATAGTGTACACAACAATTCTTACAACTTTTCTCCAATATAAATGAGAAACATTTGCTTCCAAAATCATAGTTCTAGTAGCATCTCGAATGTTATGTTATTTCTTTCAACAACTCCATTCTTTTGGGGGTCCGAGGAGAAAATAACTATCTTTTGTTTCCATGCTCTTCATAGAATGGATTGAATTCTGGAGAAGTGAATTCACCACCTTTGTCTGACCTTAAGAATTTGATGTTTAGACCTATCTCATTCTTCGCCATAGCTTTGAAAATTTTGAACTTTTCTAATGCTTCATATTTTTCTCTCAAGAAAGCAACCCATACCATCCTAGAATAATCATCAATAAGAAACATAAAGTACCTTTCTCCTTGAAGACTTCTAATTCTAGAGGGACCACATAGATTTGTGTGCAATATGTCATCTAAGGGGGAGAATCATATTTTGAAGAAGATAATTTCTAAGTTCATATTCTTCTTCCTCAAACATCATCATACCGATAATAGAAAAACTCCATACCAATGTAGAACACTAAGTTATTGGATGCTATATTCTTCCTTGTCGATATCCAAACTATCTGTCGATAGGATTGAATGACTGTATGCGTATGTGATCAACGATTAGGGTTGGCATTAATGACAACACCAAATGATACTGTAGTGTCTCTTGCCAACAATCTCCCCCTTTGGCATTGATGGAAACACTTAGTGAAAAATGATTAGGTGCCAGATTAGTAACAAGATAAACTTCACTGCAATCCCAAAATTCAAAAATATAATTCGTAGGAACATTAACAACTCCTTAAATTGTTGGATTTTTTGGTTGTGTTTCTAATATGTGGTTGTCATTGATGGAAACACATGCTATGAAAAATACCATCAACACAACTAGCTCTCCTTCACATATTGTACTTCTCTACTTTACATTATTCTCTTCTTTCTTGCTCTTCTCTCCCAATATATTTCATATTGCACTTCTCTTCCTTTGACATCAATGGAAAAGGTACACAATATTTGATACCAATTTTTGGCAAAAAACGAGTAGACAACTGAGAGGGGGGTGAATCAGTTTTCATAGAATTTAAAAATTATTTAACCTTTTTAACATTTAATCTTAGATCTGATAATTAATAGAGAAAGCAAGAATCTACAACACACCAGAAACACATGAATACCAATATTTTATACGTGGAAACCTTGTTAGGGGAAAAATCACGGTGGATGTTAGTCCACAAGATTATAAACCTATTAAAATTATAATGAAGAATGAATAAGGAATGCACATGCATTCAAGCACACTACCCAGAGCTCATTGCTCAAAGAAAGGCTCACTGCCTTACTAAGACATTCAGATTAAAACCATATAAAGAGTATGACATGAGAAATTAGCTTCTTCAAAAATTTAATGATGTTTGAGGATGAAGTAGCTTGTTCACCCCCCCTCTATGTCTTATTGAAAACACTAATTCACCCCTCCATCTTAGTGTAGCTTGTTACCAACAATCAATATAATCTTGTAGACTAACATCCAAGAAGATCTGGTCAGAATTTTTTTGATTTTACTAGTATTGAAGTTGACTTCATGAATGAATTATTTCACAGATGTATAAGGAGTAATTAATTAAATGTTTTCATGCTCGATTGTGTTTGGTTGGGTCCCCTCTATGTATTTATCAACTTTGGAGGATGCGTATACAAATTTAATTAAGGATATCACTAACGGTGGCAATTATCTATGTGTTCTATTGAAGCTGACAAAGTGTAAATGAATTCTATGTTGCGCATATATATATATATAAGTTCATTTGTACCATTTTCAATGATGCATGAAGTTTTTGTTGATGCGATTTGTGAATTAGAGAAGAGTAGAAGGGATACATTAGACAATTTCACCTGCACATAGAGAATTTGTGTTGTGACTATGAGCAGAAGTGCAAAATCAATCTATAGGACAAAATATTGAATATTGTGCTTCAATACAACCGTAATCAGGAATTTTTAGATTCTATTTATCTTAGTTCAACCTCTCAGATGGTTTTAATCTGATTTCCATTGTAAGGTAGTAAGTATTTCTTTGGAGCAGTGAGCTCAAGGCAGTGTGCCTGAATGAAAGTTCATTCCCCTTATTGTAATCTTCATTTGAGTATACTTAGATTAAATGATGGATTTTCCATGCACCATGTTTTTTTGGTTGTTATGGTTGTGTTGCTAATATTTGGCTGTCATTGACATCATCACTATTAGCACTTGATGATTTAAAGGTTGTATATGTTGAGGATATTGAGAAAATTATAATAAACATGTTATAGTGTGCCTTTGATGCTGAGAAGTTTAGTATGGTGTAAACCTCAGTACGATGATTTCCAGGTGTTGTAATTTAATGGGTTTGTTTCTAAGTCTATCTAGTTTATACCTCAGAATTTTTAGTTGTATGCATCAATATTTGTGTAGGTTATGTGTTTCAATGTTCCTATAGTCATTATGTTACTATAACAGTTGTTCTTGGAAGAAGAGGATGAAATTCTTGTAATTCCAGTCATTGCATATGTTCCTACGATTCTCCAAGACGTTTCTAGATTGTGCCCTATATTTTTTTCACATTCACGTTGTTTGGTGCAATCGTGATCAAATATTTTCCTGTTGTATGTATGAGTTTTCATGTTCTTGGCTGACATGATGGTTGTAGCATGTTGTGAATACATGTGGATTAATATTTTAATGCTTGGCATGTTTGAGGGTTTTGATTTAGGTCCTCATTATTTTGTGACCAACATAGGTTGGTGCACATTGAGATTTATTCATGTGTTGGGCTGACGGTTTCTAATTTATTCTTTTATTTATGGCCGAAAAAGTTTTTAATGTAAATCCTTGAATTGGATATATAAGAGCAGTTTTTTTCTTCATTTAGAAGGTGTGTTTTGCATGTATGTGAAGTGTATGGGTGAAGTGTGTATGCGAATTATGTGAAAAGGAGAAGATCATTCGAGTACAAAGTGAAGTGTGAATAAGTAATATTGTGCATAACCGGAACTATCATCAGGATTTTGAAGAAGCTAATTTCTCAGTTCATATTCTTCAGATGGTTTTAATCTGAATTTATTTGTAAGGGTATGAGCCTTTATTTTAGTAGTGAGCTCTAGGCAGTGTGCCTGAATGCATGTGCATTCCTTATTCATTCTTCATTATACTTTTAAGAGGGTATAATATTATGGACTAACATCCATCATGGTTTTTCCCCTAACAAGGTTTCCACCTATATAATCCCGGTGTTCATGTGTTTCTAGTGTGTTTTTGATTGTTTATTTCTTTGTTAATTATCAAATCTAAGATTAAAGGTTAAAAAGGTTGAATAAGTTTTAAATTTTGTGACAACTGATTTGCTCCCCCTCTTAGTTTTCTACTCTTGTTTTTCCAACACATCTTCCCCTTTTGGAACTCATTTTTTTGAACGGTCCTCTATATTGATTGAAGAAAATCAAGAAGTAAACATGGGAACATAGGGGGATCCTAATATTCTATATGTAGCCAAGTCCTTATCAGAGTAAGAGCACACTACCATTGTCAACTTGCTTAAAGAAGGAATCCACAAGTAGCTCTCCTTGTCAAGAAAGAGCTAGAAAAGCTATTAGAAGTGAGGTTTATCAAGCTGATGGACTATTTAGATTGGATATCCAACATAATGCCCATTTTCAAGACAAATGGAAATATCAGGAACTGTACAAATTTTTGGGACATCAATAAAGGCTATCCTAAAGATGATTTCCCTCTACAAAACATTGTCATGTTAGTAGATTTTATGGCAAGACATGAGATGTTATCCCTTATGAATGGTTTCTCTAGCTATAATCAGAATGAAACTGTAGCAGAGGATTAACATAAAACCACCTTCACCACCCCTTGGGGCACCTTTTGCTACAACGTCATGCCCTTTGGAATTAAAAATGTGAGGGAAACTTATCAACATGCCATGATATTTATATTCCATTACCTCATCCATATAATAATGGAAGATTGTGTTGATGACTTATTGGGGAAGTCTAGAATGAGAGAAGAGAATCCTAAGATCCTAAAGAAAATATTTGAGCATTTAGAGCATTATAAGTTGCATCTCAATCCAAAGAAATGTGTATTCAAGGTCACATCTAGGAAGTTGTTGGGTTTCATCATCTCCAGGAGGGGTGTAGAATTTGATCTAGAAAAGGTTAAAGCTATAATGGAAATGACCCCGCCACATAATCTCAAACAACTAAGAAGCCTCCAAGGGGAGTTAAAATCCATCAGATAGTTCATAGCTCAATTAGCTAACAAATTCCAATCATTCACACATCTGCTACGTCAAGACACCACCTTCAAGTGGGATCTTGAATGTTAGCTAGGCTTTGACAAAATAAAAGAATATTTAGCTCATCCACCCATCGTGATGCCTCATATCCCAAGTAAATGGATCTTTTTGTACATCTCAACTACATCAGTTGCACTGGGGGCACTATTAACTCAACATGATGAGTCTTATAAAGAGCGTGTAATTTATTACATTAGTTGAACATTGGTGGGTTATGAACTTAATTATTCTCCAATGGAAAAGGCTTGTATGTCAATTGTCTTTAGTTCACAAAAACTTCATCATTACATACTCAGTCATCTTGTCAAGTTGATATACAAAGTTGATCCACTTAAATACTTGTTATCTACAACTTCCTTGACTAGCCAAGTGTGCCATTTAGATTAGCATTCCCATTCACTAACAATATAGCATAGTATGAAGCTCTCATCAGTGTTCTTAGGATTTCCATTCAATGGAATATCACTTGTCTACGAGTTTTTGGTGATTCCCAATTGATTGTTAAAAAGGTCAATGATGAGTTTCAGATGAAGAATGACAAATTATTGCACTACAAATACATGGTAGATGCCTTTAAAAGGTACTTCAGATTCATCCAATTTGAAAAGATTCCCAAAGTTCAAAATAAGGTAGCAGATGCAATGGCTACAATCAGTTCCTTTATTGATATTCCTAAGGATCGAACGGACTATGAGTTCCTCATCGAATAGCTTCTAATCCCAGTGTATGACATCCCTAAGAGTAATATGGTGTGTGACATTGGAGGTCAAAAATCCCCTTGGTACCATGAAATTTACACCTATCTTTGTGGCAATATCCTCCCACCCGATCTTACATGAAACAAACATAAATCCTTCATCCAATGTGCCTCTCGCTATACCATCATAGGAGATATGCTTTATCATCATAGATATGATGCAAATTTCCTTAGGTGTTTGAAAGAATTAGAAGCTCACACTTCATCAGAAGAGGTACACAGTGGTGTCTATGGGGCCCATTCAAATGGCATGGCCTTTCCCAAATGGATTCTCATATTGGGTTACTATTGGCCTACCATGGAGCATGAATCTTACGAGTTCATGAAGAAATGTCTCCCCTACCAAAAGCATGCAGATTTGATACATGCTCCTACCAAAGATTTGCAACCAATCATAGCACCATGGCCCTTTTTATAGTGGGTTTTTGACTTGATTGGAAAGATATACCATCCATATTTTGACAACCATACCTTCATCCTCACCACCACTTAATACTTCACCAAGTGGGTGGAAGCAATTCAACTCTCAAATCAGTGGTACTCAGATCTCCAAGTTCATCCTTTACCATATCGTCTGTAGGTATGGAATCCCATCCACCATCATCAGTGACAATGGAAATCCTTTTAAAAATCAGTTTATGAAACACCTATGTTAAATTTATCACATCCAGTATTATTGGTCCACCCCTTATTACCCACAAGGTAATGGTCAAGCGGAAGGTACCAACAAAACCCTGATCAAGATTCTTAAAAAGGTGGTTAATAATACTAGTAGAGATTGGCATCTCCATCTCCATCCCACCCTTTGGGCCTACTGTACATCCATTCACACCCCCACTGGCACCACTCCATCCTCTCTCATTTATGGTGTTGATGCTATCTTGTCAATTGAAGTCCAGATCCCATCACTTAGAATATCTCTAAAGAATATCATAAGTGATGAAGATGCTTAGGTTGCATAAATTAGTTAGTTGGAACTCCTAGATAAAAAATGGATCAAAACATACAATCATTTACAAGTACATCAACATCGTCTTAGGAGGAGCTACAATAAAAAGTTCCATCCTTTCTAGTTCAATGTTGGTGATCTAGTCCTCAAGGAGAATCAACGTACTCAGCAATATCGAGACAAGAAAGGAAAGTTTGTGGAAAATTGGCTAGGACCCTATGTTCTCACATCTAAATATGGTTTTGGCACATATAGGCTTGCTACACCTAAAGGAGAGACCTTAGAATATCCCATCAACATCATGCACCTCAAAATGTTTTATACCTAAGTTAGCTAGGTTGTCCTTTCCTGAGAAAACATAAAAGGTAAAAAATAATTAAAAATACAAAAACATTTAAAAAAAATGTCCAAAAAAATCAAAAAATAGTAAAGAGAAATAATTCATCTTATGGTGAAAACCACTCTTCATAGCGCCTTGGATAAGTACGTTTGGTGAAAACTTGCAAGATGCGCCATTCATAGAGGGCTTAATCATTATTTACCTTGTGTCCTAGGTACTTTATGCTTACACCCATCTTATCCTCACATCCTATCCTATCATCCAATAGATCCTATCCTTCCATCAGCATCTTGTCATCCGTCACCTAGTAAATTGTGATCGAGCATTGGATGATCCAAATCTGCTATCGCAAATCCTAAGCTTTTATCCTTAATCTAAGCTTGTCATCACCTATATATTATGTCCCATTATCGGTCTTGTGTCATCACTTAGGATCTTGCATCATGTCAATCTTCATTAGGTGTCATCCTATGCCTCCATCTTTCTGCTTTGATTAAGGTGTGACTAATCAGATTCGTTGTTCATGACATGATAGGAAGTTATTAAAATTTAAGAGTGACGTTGATATATCAATTTATCAAAGAGTTGGTAGAAAAATCTCTCTGCCCAAAGAAAATATCCTTATTATTTTCTAATATCTAAAATAGTATGGTCTGTCAACTGATTTGGATTTATTCATGTCAGTACCTCATCATTCATTTGTTGGGTTTGATCTTTCATTTCAAGTATTTTGTCAAATTACTTTGCCCCTATGCTTTCACATAGGAAAGGTCAATAATTTGATCAATCCCTAGGGCATTTGGCCATACATTCTTTGCCATCCATCATGGTCTCCATTGTCCTCTTTCTTCTTTTATCCATGGTCAATTTCCAGTATTTTATTGAACTATGAGGGCTACGCTTTCACGTAGGCAAGGTTGATATTTGATCAACCCACGAGCCCTTAGGTCTTTAGGGTGTGTCTTGTTGTCTTGTCATGTCATCAAGTATGTCCCTATCCAGCTGGTACATACAACAAGGATCACTAGCATCATAGGGTTCAATTGGTTTCAAGTATCCTATGTCATGTCGATCATCTAGTTTAGTCTCCATCTTTGGTCTTAATAGGATGTATCATTCCTAATCAAACCACATCAATCCCATCCATCCTTTCAATCTTGTGGGAAAGTACATTTGAAATTTGATTATGATATTTTTACCCTTGTGACATTTTTTTTATCATTTGAGCTTCCTATTTTACCTTGTCAAGGTTACCACAATCTATCATATCATGGTGTTCTTTTACAAGTCAATATAGGGGTGTATCTTGAGCATTTTTTCTTCTTCTATCTTCTTGGTTGTCCCACATAGTACCCACCAAGATCCCTATGGTCTTGTGTTATGCTGGTACATCCTTTGCACTTGTGGTTATCCCAATGCCTGGCTAACCAAAGTTCTCGTGACTTTAGGGTGTTGGGATAACCTTCTTGTCTATTGTGTTTGTTTCAAGCATTTGACACTCATTTACCTTGGTTCCTCATACCCTGGAATCTTGTGTCTTGTGCTATAGCAAAGATCAGTGCTCCTAAAATTGGAAAATAGAATTAGGATTACATTTTATACTTTATAATCTCATTGCATTGCATTTATCCCCCTATCTTCCTTTAGCCTATGACTAGTGATTTTGGTTGTGCAAAAAATCATCTCCCATGTCCTTTTCTTCTTAGGATTTATATTATTTTGATAGGTTTAGTATCACATCCACCATGTCACCCCTCATCCCTCATTTTGATAGTGATTATAGGGAAAGTACTTACCATAAGCTGAGGAAACCATGATATGTAAATAAAGTAGGCCTATTAATGCCTTCCATCACTACACATGCCCTCATTTACATTCATGCTCATGATAATTTAATTTAGATATTAATTTTTGTAAGGAATTTATTTACCCCCATCGTTCATGTAGGCTTGCATGTCATTTATAATGACAACAGTACCAAGGTCATCCCTATATTCAAATCCATGGTCTATGACATACACAATGAGAAAATCAAATGAGATTGATACATAACTATAAGGAAGAGAATGGACATCATAGAAATAGGTGAATCCAATAGTTAATTAATCTTGATCTATGTCATATTAAATGCAAAGAGTACAATTTCATCTCAAGTTCACTTATTCCATGCCCTCTCACATTGCATTATCATTCCATTATTAATTTTAAGTTTTTTAGATTGACATAAATTTTTTATTCTAAGCATCTTAAGTTAGGTTCATTTCATTACATATTATTCCATCTCACTATATACATTACATTACACGTATACATCACATTTTTCATTCATTACATCCTATTACATCCTTTTTCATCTCTTTGCACCATGAAATTAAAAGAAAATTTATTATACAGTATACATGCATGCATCGCCACTTGCATCGCAAATCATTTGTAACATGATCAGAGCATATAATCCATCACATCCTGCATCACAAAGTATTAGGAATAATGCATTTCATCCATATCATCCACATAAATCATCATAGATGTATACATATATCATAACCATCTACATATCTCATAATAGATCATGTCCATATACACATCCATAGAGTAATAAAAGCACAGTGTAAATAAGGGCCATCACATACTATAGAAGTCTCAAATTCACAAATTCCATAATTAAATCCATAATGAATCATAAGTACATGTATATCATCAATCATCAAATAAAATATAGGTACAAAGTACTATTCAAATATAGGGACCACATCAATGAATAGACTGATCTATGTCTAGTCTGCACTGTGGAACCTATGGCCTTTGTCCCTGTCCCCTCTCTATACACCCCGCACCTCTCAAAATTAGAATCCTATCAACCCTATGTTGGTTGCGTCTGATCTTTGAGGGGAGTCTAGCATTGATCCTCAATGTGGAGTAGTCTCTCGATAAATTCTATACCCTTATGTATGTGTCCCTCCTAATCATGATAGTGATGGCATCTATGGTACCAATCGAATGTATGGAGGTACATGGTGTGTAGGATCTAGAACCTCTCTAAAATAAGCTCCCATGTAGTAACTAGACTCTCTTATGTACTCATCCCTCTCTATTGCCTGTATCCTCATTTTGTCCCAGTCTACCCTGTACCTATCTCATAACCCAACCAAGTATCTCTTCTTTTGATCCCATGCATCATGTGCCATCCTTAATTGGTCTATCTATGTTTTCATTAGTGACATCTCATGTACTACCACATCCCTCTCCCCCTATAGATTTTGTACCTATGCCTCTACTTCCTTTGCCCTCTCTAAGATGGCCCTTGTTTCTACCATCACCACCTTTACATAGTCTATCCTATCCTAGAGCTCATCCCACTCCTTCCTCAACTCATCCCTCTCCCTCCTCATCTCATCTCTCTCTTGTTGATCCTCATGTATATCCCTCTACATATTATTCATCTCCTCCAACTTCCTTGACATCCACAAGGGATGCATAATACCTCTCTTCCATACCCTCTACCCAAAATTTGTCCATTTCTGCCTCTAACTCCTTGAGCCTATGCTCTGCAATCCTGAGTCTTGCACGAGCTCCTATCAGTAGTACTATCAAATCCTTAGGTGGTGGTGGCACATATGGTGCCATTGTGAGTGGATCCACCTATATAGCCTCTACATCCATGGTTTGATGCTGCTATCCTACATCCTCTATCTCCACATCCTCCTTGCCTCTCATCCAATTTTGGTGTCCTCTTATACCCCTTTGTTGTTGTCATGATAATATCCTCTTGTCCTCTGAACCATAGCCTAGTGCCCCTACAATTGAGTGCACTATTGTAATCTATCTTGGTCTATGCTTTGTCCACCAAGAAAAGTATCTCATTGTCATTCCTACATCTACCACCCCTGATCTCCCTAGATATGACACTAGTTGCGATTTTTCCCACATATTTCTAGCGAAATATTCTATGATCAAATCACCCCATAGTTTCTCCCAGGTAATCTAGTGAAATATTTGAGGCCTCGGCAGGATATCCTACTACAATTTGAATTGTCTCATCACCCTATCTAGTATGTGGAGCTCAACAATGTGTGGGTCTCTCCCAATTTGGTAGCATAATAGGAAGAAATACCCCCTATGCCTCATCTCATCCACTCTCCATCTAAAAAACCACTATTTGTAGGGCCTCCATATGATTTGATCCCCCTGCAGATCATCCAATTTCCTCCTCAATCCCTCCAAATCAATCACATCAAATTAGTGCAGGTGCTAGTCATACTTTGTCCCATACCAGTATGCTATTGCTAGCATCTCATCCTACTCCCCTAATATCAAAACCCCTTGCCTTGCCACACTAATGTGCTCCCAGGCCCATACCTAAAGCAATGCCACATGTGTAATGTTGAGGGCCCGCCTATACCAAACCACATTCATGTCCCTATATAGTTGTGCCAATAAGCACACCCCCCATGCAAAATCCCCCTCTCTTCTCTCCATAATGTGTCAAACAACCTCAATGGTCTTGAGGCTACAAAATCTCCCACTCCTATCTAGTGATAAGATCCCACTAATCATTCTACAAAGGTATAACAACAATGCATGCACCTCCAATCCCAAACATACATATGTAGTAGTGCTCAATGTGCTCTAATGTTCAGGTATCCCAACATATGTAGTAGTATCACCTATGCCAAAAATGTGTGGTCATGGAAATTCAGTGCCATGATGGTCAACTCCAACACTATTGATTGTCTCTCACACATACTTAGTGTCTTGATCTTCTACATCCACTACAAAACATTCAACGGGATTGGAGGTTCTCATACCACCATTATACCTCTACAGATTGATCAGTGGGATCCTACTATCAGACAATAGCAGGAGATTTTGTAGCCTCAAGATCATTGAGGTTGTTTGAAACATTGTGGAGAGGAGAGAAGGGCAGTTTGCATGGGGAGCATGTGTATTGACACAACTATATAGGGACATGCATGTGGTCTGCTATAGGTGGGCCCTCAGCATAACACATATGAAGTTGCTTCAAGTATGGGCCTGGGAGCACATTAGTGTGGTGAGGCCAGGGGTTTTCATAGTAGGGGAGTAGGATGAGACATTACTAGTAGCATACCTATATGAGATAGAGTATGGTTGGAAGTTACACTACTTAAATGTGAGTGATTTAGAGGGATGGGGGAGGAAATTAGATGATCTATAGGGTGATCAAATCATGTGGAGACCCTACCAGCAATGACAATTTTCCAAATGGAGACCATATGAGAGGAGGCATAGGGGATATTTATTCATAGTATGCTACTTGATCGAGAGAGGCTCACACATTGTTGAGCTCCACAAAAATGACAAGGTGACGAGATAGTTTAGATTGTAGTAGGATATCCCTCTAGGGCCTCAGAGATTTCACTAGATTACCCAAGAGAGGCTATGGGATGATCTGATCATAGAATATTCTTCTAGATATATGTGGGAGGACTTGCATCTATTGTTGTATCTAGGGAGAGTGGGGGAGATAGATGTAGGGATGACAATGAGATACTCTACATGGTGGACAAATAATAGACCAAGATGGATCATGATAGTGCACTCGATTATAGGGGCACTAGGCTATGGTTCAGAGAAAAAAAGGAGATTAGCATGGTAGTGACGAAGTGATAGGAGAGGAGGTTGACAATAGAGGAGAGATATTGAGGATGTGGAGATGGAGGAATTAGGAGAGAAACACCAATGTATGGATGTGGATTCTATATAGGAAAAATCCGCTCATGATAGTATTGTATGTGCCACCACCACCCAAGGATCTAACAGTAATACTAATAGGAGCTTGTGCAAGACTCATGATTGTTAATCATAGGATTAAGGAGTCAAAGGTAGATAGAGACATGATATAGGAAGATATTAAGAGGCTAGATGAGGTAGAAAGGGATTATTTGTCTCTCGTAGATGAGTCATCAAAGATGTTAGAGGAGAGAGATACCATGAAGAGGGTGAGAGATGATATGAGGAGGGAGAGGGATGAGCTAAGGAGGGAGCAAGATGAGATAATGAGGGAGCGAGATGAGCTAAGGAGGGATTGAGATGAGCTCCAAGACAAGAAAAAATATTTAGAGGTAGTGATGGGGGAGACAAGGGCTGTCTTAGATAGGGTAGATGCAATAAAGACATAGGTACAAGTTTTATAAGGGGAGAGGGATGTGCCAGTGCAATAGATTTCATAGATGTAGGCACAAATAGACCAGTTAAGGATGACACAAGATGCATGGGATTAGGAGAGTAGATACCTGATTGGGCTATGAGATAGGTATAGGGTAGATCAGGACACAGTGAGGGTACATGCCATAGAGAGGGATGAGTACATGAGAGAGGCCAGCTTCTACATGGGGGATTGTTTCAAAGAGGTTCTAGATACCACACATCGTATACCTCAATATATCTAAGTGGTACCAAAAATGCTAGAACCATCATGCTTAGGAGGGACACACACATAATGATACAACAATTATCAAGAGACTCCTCCACCTAGAGGATCGGTGCTAGACTCCCCTTAGAGGTCAAATGGAGCCAACACATGATATATAGTACAAAGGTGATACAATATTGATTTTAACAGGTGTAAGGTGTATAGAAAAGAGATAGGAACAAAGGCCATAGGTTCTACAACATATACTAGACATAGATAATTCCATATACTAATGTGGTCTCTATATTTGAGCACCACTTTGTACTGGTATTTTATTCAATGATAGTTGATGGATATGTATTTATGATTTATGATGGACTTTATTATAGACTTTGTTATGGACATGATATTTTGGAATTTATATGTTATGATATGGCCCTTATTTACACTATTCATTTATGATGTGATGGATGTTTATTTATGGATGTGTATATGTATGTGATTTTTTATGGGATATGTGTTGCAAATATGGTTCTAACTGATGTTTTCATTGATGCTGACATATTTGTGTTGTCATTTACATCAAATATGCTTCGCTATGTGCTCTACAGTTCCTTACTGATAATATTGGGTTGGTGTGGACTTGAAAATTTGTTTAAGGACATCATAGGGTAATATATCCTAAATTACAACTTCTCGTTTGATGGAGAATGAAAGTTCAGTTCATTGGTTTGTGAAATGGTCTTGCAAAGTTGTTTATCTATGGACTGGGAGAAATGTATCTACTCTGCATTTCTTTTCTGGTTTGGTTCAAGTCTTGTGGATCTAGAAGAAGGTTTATTATGATGTCACCTATGTCCCCTTAAGGTTTGGTGCTCCAATGTGAATATTTGAGTGAGTCTTCGGTATGCTATGTTTCAAGACTGATACTTCAATAAAGAATGGTCCACTAATCTACTCCACATTTATTTCATATTGAATATCTTTCTCTTTGTTTTGGGAGTTATTTAGATTCATTTCTAAAGATTCTATGTTCCAAATTGGGCCTCTGGTATGAGGATTTGGATAAGTTATGTTCACCAGAGTAAAAACTATTTTATCTATACATTTGGTGGTTTGCAAAGAAGAGATTTGGATTGTGAATGAATATTGCACCTAGAAATATTTTGTCGACAAGATAATATGGTGTCAGTGAGAGTTTTAGAAATGTCTCTTCGAGATGAAGGTGATTCTGGTTGTGGAACCCAGTAAGGTGCACGTAGAAGTGAGATATTGTGTGATGAGAAAAAATTAGAGGAAAGGAATGTGATAGTGACCTGGACTGATAGACTCCATCATAATAGGGTGTTGAGGTGTCTTCAATCAATAATTCATTATTTTGCATCCTTGTTGCAAAACAAAATGATCAAGGCACAAAAGTAGAAGATCGACCAATAGTTTTCAAACTTGAAGATGTTACAACGGTCTTGTTGGTGTAAATAGGGGTTTCAAGTCGGTGACTGATATGTGAATGAGATCAGATCACCTAACTGACTGACATGTGAGAATTTAATGAATAAGATGCCAAAAAGGAGATGTGATCGATCAAGATCAAATCTAATCGAATGAACATATGAAGAAACTAAATGTAGATCAAAGTTATAGGTCAACAAGAAAGATAAATTTGGTAAATTCTTGATAATGAGGTTGATTGGTGTGCATCTCAATTTGAGATATGGAAAATCCAATTGGATTCCATCATTAATGAACATAGCAATATATGGGTGACTCGATGGTCTAACACTTGCTGATGAATATTACAAGTGAAAAACCCTAACAAGGGTTTTTGGCACTTGTGAAATATATGAAGGCATGAGTTAGAGAAAGTGAAGGTAAGTGTGTGCTCACAAAAGAGAAACAGAGATAACTATAATAGGGAAGAAGTATCATTAAAAAAAAAGATCTAATTAGAATACTGTGAGAGTGGACAAAGAGAAAATATGCTATGTTGAATTGATGCATCATAAGTTGAGTAGAACCATGTTATGCATAGTTGATTTAATATCTTTGTAAGAGGTTGTAGCCTCCACTAGTACTAAGTAGCAACTCAGTTAAGGGTGTTTTAGCATCCTTGAAGTTGATGCTTCTAAAACTGGGAGTTGAAGCTTCCTTAGGGTTGTAGCCCTTAAAACTTGTAACAAATTTTTGATGCTTGTGAGGTTGGATTAGGATAGTAGTTCCTAGAAACATTACTCACCGTGTTTTTTCCCATACTAGGTTTTCCATGTAAATTCGGTGTTATGTGTTTGTCTCTCTCTTGACTGTGATTGGTTTAGTTGTTTATGCTTTGAACTCCTCATCAGAGATATTTATATTATTTTTGCTAAAATTCACTCAAGGTTTAAAAAATATAACATCTACTGATTCAACCCCCTCTCAGTAGATCATTCTATTCTAACAATTTGTAGATGGTTATGATATATGTATGCATCTATGATGATTTATGTGATATGCTTATGTGGATGATATGGATGAAATGAATTATTCCTAACACTTTGTAATGTAAGATGTGATGAATTATATCCTATGATCATGTTACTAATGCTTTGTGATGTAGGTGGCGATGTGTGCATGTACACTGTACAATCAATTTTCTTTTAATTTAATGATGTGTACCATGGAGATGCTATTGTGATGTGGTGATGAAATTGAAATGTAATATAATGCAATGAATGAAAAATGGGATGTATGCATATAGTGAAATGTATGTAACCTAACTTAAGATGCTTAGAATAACAAATATTTTGCAATCTAAACAACTTAAAATGAACATGATACTAAAAAATGAAAAATGAGATGAAATAAAATTAGGATGCTTAGAATAACAAATCCAGGTCATTCTAAACAACTTAAAATGAATATGAAAATGATGATGTGATGTGGGATGAAAGGAAGTGCAATGAACCTAGGATACAAGATGAGATGATGTTAACACCTTTTGGTATGAAGTTATACCCTCTGCATTTAATATTATGTGGATCAAGATAAGGTTATGTTCAGGATCATCATGAAAAAAATAGGCCCTTAAGTGGTGATGAAATTTCAAAAAATCAGAGTTAGGCAACATGGCATAAAAATTTGAATAAGTTATCTATATTATTTCAAAAATATGTAAGAATAGAATCTATATAAAATTAAATACAGTTTCTAAACTACTAGGTTTATTTTTTTTAAAAGTCTATTTGGTGAAAATTTGAAATTTCAATGTAGTAGTACTTAAATTTCTAGGAAAAAATAAGTAGGTGTCTATTTGACCACCTTAACCCTAATAAAATGATAATATTTTTAAATAATATTTTAGATATAAGTAGAGGACTCATGTCCCAATGTGATGCATATTTTTTGTAATTTCTTTCCATGTAAATAATTAATTATTATTTTTTTTATTAGAACTTTAAAAAAATATAAATACTCGTATGTCTCACCACCTTAACTTGGTCAAAACTTCATGAAATTCATTTTTTTTAATCCTATATTATGTGAATCATAGAATGTGACACATGTTTCAGATTCAAAAAATGTGACACCATTTGAAAGTTGTATATGTTTTTCAATCAGCCTATCAATCAAGACTTTAGTCATAATTCAAATAGAAAATGAATAATAATTATTTATTAAATTCAAAGTAAAGCATATTGTATATTGGTGGAAAGCTGATAATATCCTTTAAAAACCATTTTCGTTTCATTAATTTTGGGTAAAAAAAAGTTGTTAGCCACATGGACCATCATATCACTTACATATCGCCACAATTTGGTCCATCATGATCCTACACATACCGATTAATTAACAATTCGATTCACCTATTTCTATGATGGCCATGCTTTTCCTTATAGTTATGTATCAATCTCATTTAATTTTCTCATGTTTCACATCTTAGACCATGGATTTGATTGCAGAGATGACCTTGGTACTATTGATGTTATAAATGACATGCAATCCTACATGAACGATGGGGGTAATTAAATTAGCATGGGAATGAGTGTAAATAAGGGCATGTATAGTGTTGGAAGTAATTAATAGGCCTACCTTATTTGTGTATCATGGTTGCTTGAGATTATGGCAAGTAGTTTCCCTATTATCACTATTAAAATGGGGGAAGATAGGTGAGGTGGTAGATGTGATACTGCACCTATCAAGAACTGTTTGAATCTTGAGAAGAAAAGGAGATGGAGGATGAATGTTTGCACAACCAAAATCACTAGTCATAGGCTGGAGAAAGAGGGGGGATAAATGCAATTCTGATTCTATTTGCCAATTTTAGGAGCACTAATTTTTTCTATAGCACAAGACACAAAATGCCAAGGTATGAGGAACCAAGGTAGATTAGTGTCTAATGCATGAAACAAACACAAAAGACAATAAGGCTATCCCAACACCCCAAATTTACAAGGAATTTGGTTAGGCCAGGAATCTGGATAACCACAAGCACAGAGGATTCCCTGACATAACACAAGACCATAGGGATCTTGGTGGGTACTACATGGGACAACCAAGAAGTCAAAAGCCAAAAAAAATATCAAGATACATCCCTATGTTTATCAGTCAAAGAACACCATGATATGATGGATCATGGTTACCCTAATGAGGTATAATAGGAAGCTCAAATGGTAAAAAAAATGTCAAAGCATCGAAAGATCATAATAAATCTCAAATTTCCTTTGCCATAGGATCAAAAGGGTGGATGGGATTGATGCAATCTGATTAGGAAGGATGCATAATATTAAGACTAAATATCGAAACCAAACTAGATGATCGACATGAAATAGGATATTTGAAATTGAATGAACCTTATGATGCTAGCAACCCTTGTTTTAAATACCCACTTTATAGGGACATAATTGATGACACGACAAGACAACAAGACACAACCTAAAGACCTAGGGGCTCAGAGGTTGATCAAAGATTATCCTTGCCTACGTGAAAGTACAGAGCCCTCATAGTTCAATAAAATACTAAGAAATAACCATGGATAAAAGTGGAAAGAGGAAAATTGAGACCATGATGGATGACAAAGAATGGATAAATAAATGCCTTGGGGGTTGATCAAATGATCAACCTTTCCTACGTAAAAGCACAGGGGCAATGTAGTTTGACAAAAGACCAACAATTGACCATGGATAAAAGTGGAAAGAGGACAATGGAGACCATGATGGATGACAAAGACCGAATGGATAAATGCCTTAGGGGATGATCAAATGATTAGGCTTGCCTACATGAAAGTGTAGGGGCAACAGAGTTCGACAAAATACTAGTGATGAAAGATGGGACTAGACAAATGAATGACGAGGGACCGAAATGACAAGATCTGAATCAGTTGGTAGACCATACTATTTCAGATATTGGGAACTAATAAGGATATTTTCCTTGGGTAGAGAAAATTTTCTACCAATACTTTGATGAATTGATATATCAACGTCACTTTTAAATTTTAATAACTTCATGTCATGTCATGAACAATGAATCCAACTGGTCACACCTGAATCAAGTTAGACAGATGAAGGCACAAGATGAGACCTAATGAAGACCGATACAATGGAGGACCCCAAGTGATGATGCAAGACCAATGATAGGACATAATATAAAGGTGATGACAAGCTTAGATTAAGGATAAAAGCTCAAGATTTTTGATAGCAGCTTTGGATTGTCTAATGCTCAATCATGATTTACTAGGCAACAAATGACATGATATTGATGGAAGGATAGGATCGATTGGATGCACGATAAGACATGAGGATAAGATGGATGGAAGCATAAAATAACTAGGACACAAGGTAGAGAATGATTAAGCCATCTACAATTGGTTCTTGTTGCAAGGTTTTGACCAAACATAATTATCCAAGGCACCACGTACACTATTTTTTACCATAGGACGAATTATTTCTCTTTACTATTTTTGGATTTTTTTTGAGTTTTTTTTTTTTTGTATTTTTGACGATTTTTTACTCTTTTTGTATTTTCTCACAAAAGGACAACCTAGCTGACTTAGGTATAAAACCTTTTTAGGTGCATGATGTTGATGGGCTCTTCTAGGGGTTCTCCTTTAGGAGTAGCAAGCCTATATGTGCCATAACCATATTGAGCTATAACAAAATAGGGGCCTAGCCAATTTTCCTCAAACTTTCCTTTCTTTTCTAAATCTTGCTGAGCATGTTGATTCTCCTTGAGGACTAGATCACCAACATTGAACTAGTGAAAATTTAATTTTTTATTGTAGCTCCTCCTAAGATGATTTTGATAAACTTGTAGATGATTGTATGCTTTGATCCATTTTTTATCTAGGAGTTCCAACTGACTGAGTCATGCAATCCAAGCATGTTCGAGATATTCTAAGTGATGGGATCTCAACTTCCATCGAAAAGATAGCATCGGTGCCATAAATGAGGGAGTATGGAGTGGCACCAATGGGGGGTGAATGGATGTGCAGTAGGCCCAAAGGGAACAATGGAGATGGAGATGCCAATATCCACCAATATTATTGACCAATTTTTTAAGGATCTTGATCAGGGTTTTGTTGATAGCCTCCACTTAACCATTACATTGTGGGTAATAAGGGGTGGACCAATGATGTTGGATGTGATAGGTTTCATAAAAAAATTTCATAATTTTTTTTTTAAAAGGATTTCCATTATCAGTGATCATAGTGGATGGGATTCCATACCTATGGAGGATATGGTAAAGGATGAACTTGGAGATCTAAAAACTGGTGATTTGGGAGAGTGGAATTGCTTCCACCCACTTGGTGAAGTATTCAATGGTGGTGAGGATGAAGGTATAGCTTTTAGATGATGGAGGGTATATCTTGTTGATCAAGTCAAAGCCCCACTATGAAAAGGGCCATGGTGCTATAATTGGTTGCAAATCTTAGGTAGGAACATGTATCAAATCTGTATGTTGTTGGTAGGGGAGATATTTCTTCATGAACTTTCAAGAGTCATGATCCATGGTGGGCCGATAGTAACCCACTCTGAGAATCCTTTTAGCTAAGGGGATTCCATTTTAATGGGCCTCATAGACATCATTGTGTACCTCCTCTAATGCAGTGTAAGATTCTGATTATTTTAGACACTTAAAGAGAGTTCAATCATACCCATGATGATAAAGTGTATCTCCTACGATGGTATAGTGAGAAGTACATTGGATGAAGGATTTAGGTTGGTTTTGTGTAAGATCAAGTGGGATTATATTATCATGAAGGTAGGTGTAAATGTTTTTGTACTAAGGGGATTCAGAACCTATGATGTTGCACACCATCTCACTCTCAGGGACGTTGTATGATGGAATTAGAAGTTGTTCATCAAGGAACTCATAGTCTATTCAATCCTTAGGCATATCAATAAGGGAACCAATTGTATCCATTGCATCCACTGCCTTATTCTAAACTCTAGGGATTTTCTCAAATTGGATAAAGCTGAAATACCTCTTAAAGGCATCTATCATACATTTGTAGGGTAATAATTAATCATCATTTATCTAAAACTCATCATTGAATTGTTTGTCAATCAATTGGGAATCACCAAAAACTCAGAGATGAGTGACATTCCATTGAATGGAAATACTAAGACTAGTGATGAGAGATTCATATTTTGCTATATTGTTAGTGCATGGGAATGCTAATCTAAATGATTTTGGTATGTAGTTACCTTGAAGGGTTACAAGTAAGACACCTACTCCAGCTCCATTATGTGTATAAGACCCATCAAAATAGAGCATCCATGTATCTAATTCTTCTACTGTGAGGACTTCTTCATCCATAAACTTTACTACTAAAGGATAGGTGCCAACCAAAGAGGAATTGACCAATTGATCTGCTATGACTTGTCCCTTGATCACCTTATGATCTATTACTCTATGTAAAACTCACTTAGTAACATGAGCCACTTGGCCATGTGCCTAGTTAGGGAAGATTTGGACAACAAGTATTTAATTGGATCAACTTTGGATATAAGCTTGACATAATGACTAAGCATGTAATGATGAAGTTTCTATGAATTGAATACAACTGCCAGGAAAGCCTTTTCAATTGGAGAGTAATTGAGTTCATAGCCCACCAATGTTTGACTGATGTAATAAATTTCATGCTCTTTAGAAGACTCATCATGTTGAGCCAATAGTGCTACAAATGCAACTAATGTATCCAAAATGTATAACAAGAGAAATTTACCTAGGATGGGAGGCATCAAGATGGGAGGATGAGCCAAGTATTCTTTTATTTTGTCAAAGCCCAATCGACATTCAGGATCCCATTCGAAAGTAGTGTCTTTTTTTAGCAGATGTGTAAATGATTGGAATTTTTCAGTTAATCAAGATATGAACCATTTGATGATTGTAACTTCCCTTGGAGGCTTCTTATTTGTTTGATATTTTATGGTGGTGGAATTTCCATTATAGATTTAACCTTTTCTCATTAAATTCCTTTCATAGGTAAATTTGTAAAAAAATGAAATTCTCAAGTATAAATGTTTTTAAAAGGTCATAAATAATGTTTTTGAAGTGTCAAATAGGTCACTAGGTGGGAAAAAGTTGGGAAAAGCAAAACTTGCAAAAATTGTCAAAATGATGAAAATACAAAAAGGCAAGAATATGAAGAGTCAAGTGGTAAAATGGAAAGTTTATTTAGATTAGGGAAGATTTAAATATTTTAAGAAAGGCATTGTATCTTTTTTTTCATTGAGAGGGAAGTTTTGAATAAGAATAAAATCATTTAGAAACCCTTTGCATGCTTAAACTTTGCTTTTTCTATATTTTAGACTAGTAAACCGTGTTTTCAAGTTGATGCATGGATTTTTATGGACTTATTTTCATTTTTCGGTCATTTTTATTATTTACCTATGAGTCTAATTCATTTTTATTTTTGTCTCATCAAATTTCATTGAGTTTTGAGTGTTTTATGACCATTTTACTGAAGGTAGGTTGTAGTATTAAGCCTTTGGGACAGCGTAGCAGCAAGTTTTTGAGGAATATGTTACAAAATAACCCCACTTGAATGTAATATATGTTAAATAAGGTCTAAATGGGTACTCAAAAATGTATTTATGTTTTCGAGAATCAATCTGGTTTGAAATTTTCACTTGATTTAGAGTTTGATTTCCTTCAAGCAAAAGTTTGGATTTTTGGTGCAAGTAATTGGAAATCTAATAAAATAGAGTTATTATAATATGATATTGGTTTATTTCCACCAAAAAAATGATTATTAGGCAGCCTTGGAAGTCTGGTTACAATTTGGAAGTAGGAATACTTGGTTTGTTGTCATGATGCCTTGTGGAATTAGTTGCAACGATGAGTGAATTGAAGCATGTTGAATGAACGAATAGTTTCAGCATTCTCTAATCAGAAATTTAATTTTTTTCTATTAAAATTATAATTATTGAGATGCTTTCAGGTCTGGTAAAGGTTTAGAGTCAATTTTTGAAGAGTTGGTCCTTGTAGCCATGAAGAAATTTAGTGAAATTGAAATGATTTTTTGGTAAAGGATTGAATGAGTTTTGTTTGATCTTCTCATGATAATGTTTGGGTCTGATGAACCCTTGAATTTTTTTTTTTTTGAGTATATTATCTACATCAAGGTGGTATCAGATCTTAGGCTCAAGGTTTGTGTGACAAAGAAATTTTAAATTTTAAGTAAAAGTGAGCAAGGAACCATACAAGATGCCTCCTAGGATGGGTAGCACAATAGTTGCTAAGGAAATTAGAGCCTTGAGAGAAAGGATGAAAGTTATAGAAAGAAAGGAAAAGAGAGATAAGGGTATCATTTAATTGAGTGACCTTTAATATGGGGGTGAAGAGGAAAACCCTCAAGGAAAACCCCAAGAGGATTTGGGGCCTAAAGACAAGAAATTCTTGCAGGTGCTTAAGGCAACAAGAGGTGAGGCTCAAGAGGTAAAGATAGAGATTCATATGTATTGAGGCAAGATGGATGGAGAAGAATTCATAGAGTGGATTGATTCGCTTGACAACTACTTTGAGTTTAATGAGACTCCTGAAGACAAGAAGGTTAACTTTGCTAAGACAAAGCTTAAGGGACCAACTCTAACCTGGTGGAACTACACTCAAGAAGAGAGAGTAAAGAACCTTAAGCCCAAAATCAATTCATGGGACTAGATGGTTTTAAATATCAAGAACCAATTCTTACCTATTTATTATGAAGTAAAAATCTATAGAAGACTACAAAGCTTGAAGTAGAGAGAGTTGGATGTGGCTTCTTACACAAAGGAATTCCATAAATTTACCACGAGGTCAAGGCATATGGAGAATGAGAAGGAGAGAGTGCCTAGGTACCTAAATCGATTGAGGGGTGCAATCCTAGATGAAATTAGTTTGATCACTCCTGGGAAAGTTGAAGAATGCTTCCAAGTGGCAAAAAAGGTTAAATGGAAAATGGAAAGAAAACAAAGGGTAGGTCCCAACCAATAAGCTTAGGATGGCAAATGGAAAGGCTAATGGAAAAGATGGATAGGAAATAAAACATGGATGCAAGATCTACGTCATAATATGTGAGTATGATGAAATATTCTTCAAGCATTTCCTCAAGGGAACTATTGTCCACACTAACATTATTAGAGGCACTAGTTGATGCCACATGACCCTTTTGTTTTGTATCGTAGCCTAGGCCTATTCTTCTAGGTTGCATAAATGATTTAATAGGTCGGAATATCCCTTGTTCTTCTACACCAAGACCACCTCCCTGATATTTACCCATTTTTTCCTACCTTGAAGCATAAGGATAAACCTCCTAAAAATATTCCATGAGGGGAGGTGATGGTTTAGGATCTTCTTAATAGACCCACTGGTTGATATTGTCTTCCATTTATTCTTTGAGTGTACCCAAATCTCTAAATTTCATTGAACCCATGTTCTTGGAAGTGAGGTTTTTAGTCCTTTATTCTACTCTTAATGTTGATTGAGATGATTACCCATATGTGTGAGGGGAGGCTGGCATTGTTCCCACATTAAGTGTAGTTTTCATTTCATATTCTCCACAACTCTTGTAAACGATCTTGACCTTAGTGATGTTGGAGTTAGAGGTGGTGGATGTATTATTGGTGGATGGATTATGAGATGGATTGGAGGATGAGGCTTGAGGTGACCCCACTTCAACTCTTAGACAATAATGAGAGTGGGGAAAGGAAGCTTCCAAAGCATGACAATATTTGAATGGTTGCAGATCAACATGTATAGTTACTTTCATCCCATTGAATGGGAACTTCAAGCATTGATGGTAAGTGGATGGGATATCCTACATGGAATGGATCCATGGGTGGCCAAGGATGAGATTGTATGGAAGGTGGAGGTCAATAACATGACATGTGGTATACTGCACAATAGGGCCAACCTAAATTGGAAGACCAATGATGCCTTCATAATCCCTCTCTACATTGTCATATGCTTTTATGGTGATAACCCATTTGTTCAAGTTATCATGGGTGTATCCAACCTATTTTATGAACTTTAATGTACAAAGGTTAAGGGAAGAGCCATCTACCAAGAACCTTTTTACTTTATGGAAGGCTACGAGGAGCTCAATATGAAGGGAACAAGTATTATTTGATTCTATGGAAGGTTTATCCTTTTGACTAAAGCCCAACTAATAGGTTGATGAGAGGTATCATACTGAGGCCTGAAACTAAGTAGGGTCTATATCATTAGGAACATGAGTATCCTATAAAAATTTGGTTAGGATTTCTTGATGGACATGAGAAGACTTGAGAAAATCCAAGATGGATATTTGGGCAAAAACATCTCCTAGGTGGTCAACAATATTATACTGAGAACCTATAGGAGTTGGCTAGGCTGATGTGGAAGGACCAAGGATGGGGATGCGGGTGTGATGGGTTGTAGCAACACATTGTGGATATTTTCCTTTAACACAAATCATGGATACACGAGGCTTTACCTAGATAATGTACATAATTACACCATCATAGTTATAAGACACATTTTTATGTTTGATATTATTGGTATTGTTGTTTTGACCATTTTTATTACTTGACATGGGGTTAGCATTGGATGTACTAGCACCCTATATATGGTTTGGGAAGGAATTTTGATATATATATAGTTGAGCATTAGAAAAGGTTGCTTAATTAGCATCCACTTGTATATCTCCATGATCTATGAGATCTTGGACATATGTTTTAAGTCCTTGGCACTTGTTAGTGGAATGGCTTTTGATCTTATGAAAGTCACAATACTCATTCTCTTTGTACCAGGATGGATTTGGTTTAGACTCATCAAAAGTCTTAGTCACAAGAGACATGATTGGATAATTCACTTGAAGAATCCTATTGAACATGACACTCAAGCACTCTCCCAAACTAGTAAAAGAGCATTTATTGTTGCCTTGATTATTTTGATTGGACTATTGGCACATATATAGCATGTGGGATTGATTGTTGTGGAGGGGTATACTATGGAATTTGTGAAGTATTTTCTACTTGAACATGTTTGGTATTAGTAAAAACATCATTGAATAAATTATTGTTTTTGTTCTAGTAGTGGGACTTATCTCCAGATGACTTATCCTTATCTTGACTATAAATTTTGATCTATCCCTTAGCAATGAGTGCTATCTCAATGATAGGACCTTTTTTCTATGACTTCTAAAAATGTTGTGACATAATGAAGATTGATATTGTGTGTCATGTCTGCATGAGCGCTTTCCACAAAAAGAGTCATTCTTTCTTTCTCACTGAGTTGAGATTCCATTCGACTAGCCAAAGCATGCCACATTTGCAGATAGTTTGCAAAGGTTTCACCCTTAAGTTGTTTTTATTTTAGAATATCTAGGGTATCAATATCATTCTATAAATTGAAGGATAAGTGTGTGACTAATTTCTCTGAAAGTTCCATAAAAGAAGAGATCGATCTCTTCTCTTTGAAAGACCCATAAACCAATCTAGATCCACCCCCATTAGACTCCTAGGGAATAACCATAGGAGATAATTGTCATTGTGGAGGACCTCCTAACAATGTGAATAGAATTCCTAGAGGTGGATCTTTGTATCTTTAGTTCATTTGTACTTGTCAAATTTTGGTATTTCAAAATGTTTGGGAAAAGGAACGAGTGAGACCGAGAGATCGAATGGATAAGGACAAATCTCTTGAAACTTGAAAGACATTTTAGAGGTCCCTACTTGTAATTCTTCCAATGTGGATTTCAGCTCTTCCCACTCCTTAATATCAGGTATTGATGAAGATTGATTTGATGGATTGGATTGATTATAAGGAGCATATTTTTGGTAGGATGAAGATGGGGTAGAAATTGTTTGATCATATGATGGTGGAGGCATATATGGAGTTGGCTGATGCTAATCAGTATAGGATAGATGATAGGATGGTATATTTTTCTAATAAGAAGACGAAGCCCCTTGTTGATATGGAGGAGGTGCTTAATAATATGAGGTGGAAGCACCATGCTGATATGACAACTATTAGTATGGTGGCTACTACTGTGAGGCATAATATGGATTGGATTGATTGTTGTAGGCAATGTATTGTTGGGACACATGTAGAGATTGTTGAGGATTAGGCTATTGATAGGAAGTGTTTTGTTGTGGTTGTGAAGGGGTAGTGTAAGATAGTTGTTTTTGAGATTGTGGTAGATTGTGATAGGTGTAACCAAAATTCAGATTGGATCCAATAGGTTGCACATAAAAAGTGCTTTGTAGGTGGTATAAATACTAAGTGATGTGGCTAGGAATTGACTAGTGGGATTTTTGAGGTTGTGTTGGGATCTGTGGTTGCTGAAGGGGTTGGTGATAAAGACATTGAGTTGGGATTTGAGGTTGCTAGGTGACCTATGATTATTGGAAGGGTGGATTTTTCTATGATATTTTTTGATGCAAAGGACCTTGTGGTTGATGAGGGGGTGGCTATTTTTGTTTGAAGGAATCAAGATATTTTGTTGTGGAGGTTGTTGTTGGTGCGATTGAGACTAAATTGCGGTGTGCTATGGGGTTTTCTTTGGTGTTTGTTGTGGATTTCCTTGTGGTGGATGTGAATAGAATGTTTCTTTGAGGTGGTTATTGGGAAATAAATGGAGGTGGGGGTAAACTGGAACTAGGATTTGATCTCAGAGGTGGTAGTAACATTGCAAAAGGATTGCCCCCAACATTGACTGGTGGCTGACCAAGTTGATTAGGTTTCAGAGGCAATGCAAATAGTATGGGGGTCAGACCTTGAGGGAAATTAAAAGGTGGTGAAGGAGGTAGATTCTATGACATACCATAAGCAAGGGGATCATAAGGATTAGGTGATGCTCCCATGACTGTAATAAAAATTAGGGGAGGATGTGTGACTTGATATATTATGAAATTACCAAACCCAGGTTGATACCAATTATCCATAGGTGGACCCTTGAGGATGTAAGAATTTCCCAGAGTATTTTGTGAATTTTGAGGATCTTGAGACATGGGAGGCATCGGAGGTGGTGTATTGACATATTTGGATAACTCAAATCCTAATGTTGGTTTGATGCCTTTCATGATCAATATGGTGAGGATTTAATCCCCATGCTTGTTAATGAGATGATCTATCATTTGGAGATTTATGGGATTACTGAGATACGCATTGAATATGACCTTAGGTTGACTGACCATGCTCTCATCAATAACAGGTGATGTGGTGTGAACCTTAGTATTGGATTGTGATGAGCCACCATTATTAGGATCCTAAGGGACATTAGGATGGGTACCTTGGGATTTTTGTTCTACCATGAGTTTATTTTCTTATGATCAAGTGGTAATGAGCATGAAAATGTAAAACTACAAGGTGACTAGGGTGGCACTACACTCTAGGATGTAGTGAGGGGATGACCTAATTGAGGATTAAAGGATTGACTAGATTTGATGATGAATTTATTGACTAATTGATCGATTTTACTCTATTAGATTGATTGATGGGATGGGATGATGATATGATTGGATGATCGATTGGATTGGGTTGATGAAACTGATGCTAGACTAAGTTAAAAGGTTTGACTAGGTGGTCTAAGGTGTTGATTGATCAGATTGAACTACAAGAGGGATGATTACAAAACCAAATCTACCTCAAGATGGAAGTAGATTTATTGGGCTGAAGATTATTTATTGACTCAAGACAGATGACAATCCTAAGAAGATGTTGATGATTATGATCAAAGTTAGACACATAAGCCAACCTAGATAAAAATCTCTAAAAATAAGTCTACAAGATTGGGATTGATGGATTGATGATGAAAATGAAATCTAGGAGGGTTTTAAGATGCAACTATGTGATTTAATTAAGGATACAATGAATTTTGGAAAATATAGATAGACTAAAGTGATGATTACGAGAAGATAGATAATGATAAAAAAAAAATTGATCATGACAAAGGACTCGCAAAACAACAAGATTTTAGTGGCCAAAAGGATTCACTCTCTACAATTTGTATGGTCAACACTTATGCCACTATGTGTTACAAATTATCCTTTTTAGGTCACAACTTCACCTATTTAGGGAAGGCAAATTCATCTCTTTGTTTGTCAATCTCGCAAATAAGGATAACTCAAATTGACCCAAATCTGAAGGGCTGACAGGAAATAGGTGAATCGGTGAAGAAAATTTGCCTATATCTAAGGGAGACACAAGGACAAGTGAAGTTGTGATGCATATTTTCTTATGTGACTGTAATTTCACCTAAACTCTTGACAAAATCACCTCTAAAGGAAGCAAGATCACCCAAAACCTCAAAAGGCCAAAGGAAAATGGGAGGAATTGATTTTCAAAATCAGATAACGGGGAGGACAAATTTTACTATTTCTTGAATTGTACGGATAGAAATAGACTCACCGATAAATAGGATCACCCCTCTAGGTAGTAGGTTCACCCTTGAATACTATTTTTTTTCCTATTTTATGGGAATGGGAAAATTCAATGGGTGAAGACTAAAAAACTTGCCCAAGGGATGGAAAAAATTTATTATTTTAGGGAACGGGTAAAAATGAGGTCCCCTAAGAAGGGAACCATAGGAAAATACACCTCTGACCAAGAAAAATTTTCCTAAAGGGATGAATTAAAACTAACCGAGACACATAATTAACATTTTTTTAAGGAAAAATCACCTAGCTATAGTGTAAATTTTCCTATGTAAGATGAAAATTCACCTTTGAAGGCAAGGACTAACCATGGAAAAACAAGGAAGACATAGAAAACAATAGGAAGAAAGGCTAGACTGACTAAACTAAAAAGAAAAGCACCGGTATCTCATAATGAAGACACTCTAGGCAACACAATCCTTGAATTAGTGATAAGGGTTTACAAACTTGATGTAGTCGTACCACCTTGAGCAAACAACCCAAGGTTAATACTCTATGATACTAGGGTGGTTCTCTGGAAAACCTTTTCTCGCGAAGGTGGATAGCTAGTGTTCTAATGGTATAGGGTCATCAATAGATGCCACAAAATCACCTCCACAATATCACTCGAGGACTATCATAGTCCACCATGAAGATTTCAATCTCAACCCAAGGGAGTACATGGTGAGTAACTTTGAAGTACGATCCACATCCCCTATACTAAACCAAGCCACGACTAAAACATGAGTCTCTATCTAGGCTATATAAGGTAATCGTATGCATCCTCTAAACACCGGGAGGGTGCATGAGGCACAACCATGAACACCACCCCATCACAAGTGTGATTCAAAAGACCCAGTGAGGTACTAGAAATTCAGATAAACTCTACATGTCTTATCTAGGTACCACCCTAGCTTCGATGCTTTGCTAGACATGACTTGACTAGATTGGGGTACAAATTTCATTCTCCCCCTTTTATATAACCCACCAGTAACACGTGGTTGGAATTGTCCCCTAGGTGATGAAATCCCAGGAATGTCCCACTAAACAAAGAAGTTACTAGAAATTTTGAGTGGTTCCTAGGCTCACACATAGCACAAGGGGAGAGCTTAGACAAACTAGCACCTCCACAGTATACTGGACTAGACTATATCAAGCTATGATTTGTCATCACCCAAGATTTCCTAAAGGCACAAGGGGAGTGGATACGTCAATAGTTTACTCCCAAGCACAACAAACTATGTTAATCAATCCTTTAATTAATTCTACATGTGCCTAGCTAGTATGGAAATCAACACATAGACTAACTAATGGGTCTTCAACTAATTGTTCTCCAAAAAATTCATTAGTAATTTAACACCACCGGTCTTGGAAAAATGAAGGAAAGCTACACAATGTTTTAGTGAAATTGCACACTCACAAACATATAGGTTAGTTGATTATTACTCAAAAACCAAATCATATTGAAGTTGTAACTGAAATTTTAAGTTTCAGGTTCACCTCAAGTTCGCCCCTATGTCGGGAAATTTATCCTCTTCTACTAATCAAATTCACTTGTCAATGAGGATGGGTGAATTTTATCTCACTTCTGTTGATTTCAAATTCACTTGTCTATCAAGAACTTTAATGAATTCACCCTTGGTTTCAAGTTCGCTCATTTTTGCAAAAGGGTGAATTCACTTATGCCTCTATTGGTTGCAAATTCACCTCTGTAGTAAGCAAATTCACCCGTCTGGGAAATTTCACCTTTGTGTGTAAAGTATGAACCTACAAAATTTAAACAACAACAAACTTGAAAGTGTAGACCTGTGATGTGGGTCCCATCGGGTACGCCAAACATGTGTACAGGTGAATTTTCCTATTCTAGAAATGTAAAACAAAAGGAAATGTGAGCAAGGAAAAACACAAACAACACCTCAACTATTAGCCTAGTTAAACTTCAATAAAATAAAAAGCAAATGAGAGTTATACCTTGTCCAAGTTGATGAGCTAGTTGGCCATGTTGATCATTTGATTTGTGTTCTCCTTTTGATGGAAAATAGCTTAAACCCTAGTTCTAAATTATTGTGAGATGGCAATGAATGCAATCATGCACGTGGTTATTGTGATGGGTGCTCAAAATAGATGTAAATGGTGCTACAACAATGGATTTTTTTGAATGCTTGGATGCTTAATTGCTTGAGTGTGTGAATTATTGAGTGAATGTTGATTGTTGATTCAAATAAGGGAAAAATCCTCTAATTTTAGGGGAAGTGCCCCTAAAATAATGGATGGTCAGGATGAAGCCACCATGGACAAGATCAAGGGATAGGGTGAGTTGAGAACTCACAAGCCCTCACATCTTTCCATATGGAGGGTGAGGTGTGTTGGTATGTTTTTATCCCACTGAACCCTGAAATTCTCTAAGAGGTAGCCATTCTATATGTTCAGTAATCATCAACGTTAGTGGCCAACATGACACGTAGAGCTTCTCAGGCCCCTACCTCTACTCTTTAGGCTCTATTAGACCAAGGAGGGTCTTCCTATTTGTGTTCATCTGATGTTAACTATCACAAGAACACTTCTAGATAAATTACTATTGATTTGTGAACATACAATACTTATCAAAGGTTTGGCTAACCTTTAAACAAATAACCATATATTTGCTAGGAGTACAAGTACATATGAGATTTTCATTTCAAAAAGAAAATGATTTTATTAAGTAATGTTTTAACTTTAAATCAACAACTAGGAATGTTTTAATTCATTGAATTATAAGAATCCTTAACATACATGCTAGTGCCTCATCAAATTGGGTAGAAGGAGTCAAGCATAAAATACTTTGTCATACAAAAAATATTTAAACCTAAAATGAATGGACCATTCTCATAATGCATTACATCACAAGAACTCACTATATTTAAATTATTCATCCTTATAAAATCCTTAGAAAATTCTCACAGGCCCATGGCTCTCTTTAAAGTATTTAATTAATTCTTTGAGTTAAAGAAAGAATCAAAATCACACATTCAATTGAAACATTGAAGATAAATGAAACAATACTTGATATTTTAATTTATAGCCTACAAGAACTGTACAAAGGAGAGCACATACTTTAATTTTCTAAATTTGTTTCAATATCAGTCATTTGCATAAGATGCTTAAGACTATTTCATACATGGCCTATATCCAAGGCGATTCACCAGTAGATTCATCAAGAATTTTGCATTATATTTACTTGATGTATCCTATTTAGACCTTCTGGATTCAAAAATTTGACCACTGTAATGAGCCTTTAAATCTCTTTTATAGTATAAGAGAGCAACAAACATCAAGCTCATTATAGTTACATTTCACCAAAATTTCATTTCAACATAGAATTTCCTCTTCATTTCAAAATTTCCTAGACGGTTGGATGCAATCATTTACCAAAAAGGGGAATCAAAATTTGTAACAACCCACATATCCAGTCAATGTCACCATACTCAAATAAAAATACCATTATGGCCTTGTTGTCCACATCCACATTGAACCATAAAAACAACTAGCACCATCACCAGAACAAAAGTTGGAAAAACAAGAAAACAACACCATCACGTAGAACTTGGAGCAACACCACGGCCATGGTACGGATGATCATTTCATGTTTTTCACCATAGAGGGATGGAAAACCACCACCTCATCTTCATCAACACACTTCCTAGTACCAAGACTAGAACCATCACACAATGCCACCAAATTAATTGAAGAAACTGTGAGGACCTCCTCGTTTACACCAGCCATCTTAGTCAGAGCCTTGAGGAAATACCAAGAGAGCCATGATTGTATCTCAACTTGGCCTTTGATATCCTCTCCTTTCCAAATGCCACCACCTCTGCTCTTGTAACTTGGCCTTTGAGCTGAGAGTTGCACCTAGTAACGCCTGGGACATGCTTCATACTTTCCTCCTTTAGGATAAGGGTTCTCTACTCATGTTGTGGCACTTATTCATGAGACCTTTGCCTATCTACCCTGGCAGACTTGCATACAGATGATGGAGAAGCAGTCGACTTGCACATTTTGCACTAAGACTCAAAGCTTCATAGGAGCGATTACCAATTACTATAGGAGCATAGAGAAATTTAAAAACTTAAATGCAATGTTGAAAATGAAAATTCATCATCTATATTTATTGAGAAAATTGATGTTGTTGATCTCAATGCTCCAAGAAAAACATGAGCAAGCAAGTGATTATTCGCTAGCATTTTTTTCACAACCATTAATTCCTAGGTACATGGAAATCAACGTACAATTCATCATGATTGCCAAAAATTAGCCCTTCACATGCATGGAGATCAGGTTAATATCCATCAAAGATCTTGTACCATTAATGCTCACCATTTGTAAAGCTCAAATAACCATCACATGGTCGGCTCTAAACTTTGAATATAGGTCATCGATGCACTGATGCATTGGTTCCTAGAATGAATCAGATTAAGTCAAAGACATTTTAAAACTCCATGCTATCATATGGAAAAATTATCAGCCAATGTCGCTTCACCCAGTTAGAACATATGTGTACCACCCATGGGCCCCATCAAGCCTCCTTGTGTTGTCAACAAAGTCCACATGTTTTGATCATGCATATCACACATGATGTTAGGTGAAATTATTTTAATACTCTTCGTGACACATGTTCAATTGCCCAAATTAAGAGCACACAGTACATTAGACCTTTTGATCCATCACCAACTAAGACCATGTATATAGTGGGAAATGGATCCCACTTGAATTGAAGGATGTGTGGTGCAATCGCACACACTACACAACCCAACCAAAATATACTTTTTTAATACTATGCATCTTGTGCGTATGGGCATGGATTTTGATCATTCAATCTGGTGGCTCAATTTTTTGCATGTGCACACATTATTTGTTATAAGGAAGGGACCATGGACTAGGTGATGGGCAATGACCCCTTGAAAAATTAAAGACTAAAGACATAAGTCTTAAAAAGGTGAAATATTTTGGGCCGACCATTAAATATTTAAAATTTAACAACACCCGGTGACCAGTGGGCGTATACAAAGGGGTCAGTAAAGATAATTGGTGCAATTCCATAAGTTATAACTAAGATGACTAGATACTAGGTACATCAGGTCAACATGGAAATATAATGCAAGGGTTCAATAATTTTGAAAAAAAATGAACCTGGGTAATAAACCCCTAAACCCTAACATACAACCATTAAGCACAAATGGTGACAATGAATAAAATTGTGCATGGAACTAGCTAAAATTTGTGAAATTTAAAAAATCTCTATTAGTGTCTCCAAATCGAGGATGCATACCCCTAGTGGGTATAGTGAAAATCCAGATCTTAGGTAGAAGCAAACCAACCCAAAACAACAAACTAGGAGCTTGTCCAAACAAGACAAGCAAACACAACAAGAAAATAACAAACCACACCTATATACAAAATTCCATTGTTAAGGGACTTCATCCAATTCCATTGGAATCAATCTTTAAGCCCGATGGTTGAAGACCATCCAAGATTTGGAATCACACTTTATCCTTGTCAAAGGCCCTTCTTTCACATACCTCCATTGGATGAAAACTAATGTCAGGAAATTCCCAATAGTTTATGTCATTTTGATAGATAACAGTTGTCTCGCATGTCTAAGAACTTCTTTGTCTACTAGCCTTAGGCTTGTTGAGTTGAAGTGGAAATAGGAAACATCCATATTCCACCTGATCAAATTCACTTTGCATATCAAATTTGAAACCTTCAATAACACTGTGCATTAGACTAGGAAAACAATCCTTTGAAAAATCATAAGTGAAAGGGATAGATGCAAGAAATTATTCACCCTACCTCACATAGATGCCATCCTTGTTGAGTGGAAGCAAATTCATAATGATACCCAAGAGATGAGGAGCATCAACAAAGAATTCCACCGCACACTCATGTTGGCTGACATCATATTTGACACAATTTAATTCCCCTACACATTAGTTATATTTCAATTCATCTTTTGTGAGCCACAATGCCAATCCATGATGTACATGTGCATTAGAATACACAAAAATCTCAAAGAAATTTTCATTAGACTCAACATCTACACACTAAAAAAGGACACCCTTATCCTCATACCCTTCATCACTATTAAACCCAAAGTACTCTTCTTCTTCTTATGACTGAAGTATTGGAAAGCCAATTCCATGAGGATAATTATATTCTTGGGAGGCACACTCAAGAACTTTGATCTCCCTTTGGTCTTTAACCTCATCCTCCATAATAGTACAATGTGAAATTTTCATAGGCTTTCTCATAAATAAAATTGCTAGTGCAATTATCACAACCATGTTCTGACCATACTTCCAAAGTATCATCTAAATCCTCAAAAAGTGGATTATCCTTGCACCAACCAGGGGATTCATCATTAACAATTAACATTGATAAATGTTCATCAAAAAGGAGATTATCTATTACGTTCATTTTGGTCAAGGAATCATCAGCTCCCTTTCTATAAGGAGGCAAACCCAATAGCCAATCATCATACTCAAAATCCTTGCAACACTGTGAGAGAGGGTCTCCCTTAATTTGGTAAGGGTAATCATATTCAACAAAGGAAAGACATGACTCAATACCATCACAACCATCACAACATGATAATCTATCAATAGTGAGACTGCATTCAGATCCCTCAGACTGAATTCCATAGTTTATGCCTTCAATGTATTGATCATTGGCAAGAAATTGATCATCATCACACTAGAATCATTACCATTGACCAAATGACTTATTGGTAAAAGTATTTAGACCTCATCCAATTCTTAATTCTTTAATACCTCCCAGTATCTTGATTAAAACACATCATATCTTCCATCACAAGAGGAGTCCTCCTCTTGATCTTCATCACTATGGTAATGACATGACCCTAAATTATTGGTAAACAAGTTGCAATAATTATATGATGATTCATCTCGTTCACCTGCTTGCACTATTTATTTATCCTCCTAATTAGGAATATGACCATTATTATTTAGAAGAATCTACTGGTTTATATGGTTTCTCACAATTCCTTCCACCAATCTTATCCTGTCAACTACTTGGCCTAGACTTTCAGGCTTCAGTTCCTTTGGCAACATACTTGTTCTTGACTGGTATATTTCACAAAACTAGTTAATGCACAATGACTCTTTAGGCCTAACACTTTCTATTATTTCCAAAAACACATCCAAAAACCTATGGAACAATTCATGGGAAAATTCACCTTGTCCTCTCTTCATATCATATAATCTTTTAGCATGAGAAATATGGTCAGCACTACTTGCATCTAGTGGATAGTTCACTTGAGGTTTACTCTAATCAACACACTAAGATGATGGATAAAGTGGGATAATAGGAGCCTTATCTTCTCTGCCTAATTTTTTATTGATAGATTCACTGATTGTATTTGCACAAAATGTGTCAGAATGACTAGCATTAGCAGTCAGTCATCCTTTCATCATTGAATAATTTATATTTTTCAATATCCATAGAAATTTGATATGCTTGGTACAGTGTTGTGGGTTCTTTATCCCTTAACATATAGCTCATATTTTTTTCAAATTCTTCTAAGTACACAACCAAAAATTCAACATCATTTGGCCTTATAATTTTAGGGACCTCCCTTATGATCTTTGAAAAATCTAAGATTAAAAGAAGGGATCAGATTGCCCTCCTCTTTGTGGATGTCCATAAAACTTTTCCTAACCAATCTTGGGTTTACTCTCTCACCAAATTGTTCCATGAATTCTATTTCAAAATCAAACCAAGAATTTATTGAAGTTTTTGGTAGAAAAGAGAATCAATCCCTTGCATCCCCTTTCAGAGATTGTACAAACAACTTTATGACAACATTTTCAAAATCTAATTCATAATTACCCATCATGTCAATGAACTTTTGCAGATGCCTACTTGCTGACTCATCCTTTGTACCATTAAACTTCGGTACCTTCTCTCTGATTTAATATGGCTTCTCATTTCGATAACCATGAATATTGATAAAATCTATAGCACTATATCTTTGAGTACTAAAATTTCCTTGATGTGACAAAGGATTTCTATTATGCATTGTGGAACTCATATTTATATCAAGATAGGAAATTTTATAAGGAAAATTCACCTTACCTTTACAACCCTTGTTAGATTTGTCAAAGAGTAATTTAAATTATCTTTGTACCTAATCTTTTTAGACCTTTATAGTATAATCTTCTAACTATTTCTCTTAATATTTTAAAACATAACATGCTTATTTATTACAATTTAAAGAATCTCATATTACATTCTAGAAACATGTAATATTCAAATAGTATTTACCTCTATCAGCTCTTATTCACCAATTGGGAACCAATTATATTTCTATCCTTAAACACTTCTCATAAATAACTATATTTAGAGGAATGAAATTCAAATAACTATGAAGTCTTTAAAAAAGTAAATCTTATTTTGGGTTTCCTTCACTAGCAGAGTCATTAAAAAAAAATTGAATCTTACTGCAACTAAAAACTTTGCAAGCTTAAAACTTCTCAATATCCAAACAAACTATCCAGATTCACCAAATGATTGACTCTATGATACTAAAATCTATTATTGGAATTCTTTCTTTTATAAATATCTCAGAGTTATCCCTAATAGATTCATCATTCTATTCATCTATTTTTATCCCACTGAACCTTGAAATTCTTTAAGAGGTAGCCACTATCTATGTTCAAGAATCATCAATGTTAGTGGCCAACATGATAGGTAGAGCTTCTCAAGACACTACCTCTACTCTTTAGGCTCCGTGAGACCAAGGATGTTCCTATTTGTATTCATCTAATGTTCACTTTCTCAAGAAAACTTCTATACATAGATAAATTCCTATTGATTTGCGAACATGCAGTACTTATCAAAGGTTTGGCTAACCTTTAAACAAATAACTGTATATTTTCTACGAGTGCAAGTACATACAATATTTACATCTCAAAATTAAAATGATTCAATTAAGTAATGTTCTAACTTTAAATCCATAGCTAGGAATGCTTTAATTAATTTAATTATAAGAATCCTTAACAAATAGGCGAGTGCCTCATCAAATTGGGCAGAAGGAGTCATGCATAAAATACTCTGTCATACACAAAACATTTAACCCTTAAATGAATCGACCATTCTCATAATGCATTACATCACACAAACTCATAGTATTTAAATTATTTCTCCTTATCAAATTCTCACAGACCCAATTCTCACAAACGCATGTCTCTCTTTAAAGTGTTTAATTAAATCTTTGAGTTAAAGCAAGAAATAAATTCACACATTCAACTAAACCATTGAAGATAAATGAAATAATACTTGAAATTTTTAGTTATAGCCTACAAGAACTATACACAGGAGAGAAAACACTTTAATTTTCTAGATTTTATTTGATATTATTCATTTGCATAAGACTATTTATGACTATTTCATACATGTCCTATATTCAATATGATTAACCAATAAATTCATCAAGAATTCTACATTATATTTACCTACTATACCCTACCTAGACCTTTTGGATTCAAAAAATTGACCACTACAATGAGCCTTGAAATATCTTTTATAATATAAGATCATGACAAGAATTAAGCTCATTGCAGTTATATTTCACCATAATTTCATTTCAACACATAATTTCATCTACATTTAAAAATTTCGTAGATGGTTTGATACAATCATTTACCAAATAGGGGAATCAAAATTTGTAACAACCCACATAACTAGTCGGTGTCACCATACCCATATAAAAATTACATTAATGCATTTTTTTCCACATCCATGTCAAACTCCAAAAACAACCAACACCAATAGTAGAACAAAAAGTGGAAAACCAAGAAAACAACACCGTCACCTAGAACCCGGAGCAACACCATGGCCACGGTACAGACAACCACTTTATGTTTTTTCCATAGTGGGAGGAAAAACCACCACATAATATTCATCAACACACTTCCCAGAACTAGAACCAGAACCATCACATGGTTCCACCACAATAATTGGAGAAACCATGAGGACCTCCTCATTCACACCAGCCATCTCAATTAGAGCCATGAGGAAATAGTTGTAATTAGATTCAGTCTTTGAATCATCACCACCAAAGCTACTAGAGATGTTAATAGGAAAATTATTTCTACCCTGAGAGCCACAATTATATCTCAACTTGGCCTTTGATCTCCTCTACTTTCTAAACACCACCACCTTTGTTCTTGCAACTTGGCCTTTCAACTGAGAGTTGCACTTAGTAATGCCTAGGATAGGATTCATACTTTCCTCCTTTAGGATATGAGCATCTGGAAGGGTTTTGTGCTCATGTTGTGGCACTTCTTCATGAGACATTCACCTATCTACCCTAGCAGACATTTTTAATATTGTGTATCTTGCATGCAAGGGCATGGATTTTGATCATTCAATCTGATCGATCAATTTTCTACATGTGCACATATTATTTGTTATAACGAAGGGGTCATGGGATAGGTGATAGACAAAAACCCCTCAAAAAATTAAAGACGTAAGACATAAGTATTTAAAAGGTAAAATATTTTTGGCTGACCATGAAATATTAAAAATTTAACACACTTAGTGACCAATGGGCCTATGCAAAGGGTCCGGTAAAGAAAATGGGCACGATGCCATAAGTCTTAACTAAGATGATCGGTGATTGGGTACAATGGGTCAACATGGGAATATAATGCAAGGGTTCAATAGTCTTAAAAAAATTTGAATGAGGGTAATAAACCCCTAAACCCTAACATACAACCATTAAGCACAAATGGTGACAATGAATAAAACTGTGCACAAAACTAGCTAAAATTTGTGAAATTTCAAAAGCTCTATCAAGGTGTCAAAGGAGAGATGAGGTGAAGGTAATTTATTGTACCTTGGAATAGGATAAGATCCCCTCAGAAAGGAGTTCCTTGTTTTGATTTGGGTGATAAGACATCCAAGGAATTAAAAATTCCTTAAAAGGACTAGGGGGAATAAATGTGAATTTAAAATTCACATTGGGAAAAGGTTGACTTCTCCAAAAGGAGAAATCAATTAATAAACGGTTGAATTGGGGGTATACCATAAATGGAATAAGTATTAGGTTGATCTAATCAAGTAATTAAGTTGTGAAAATGGAGGATTAGATGAATAAATTATAGATTAAGGGCAAGTGAAGAGTTATGGAGGATGTGAAACTAATCTTGATTAAGAGGTGTGTACATCCTAATCACAAGTTAATTAAATTAACCTGGATTAGGGAAGGATTATAGAGGATAGGACAAGGAGAGAGAAATGATGAATTTAAAGATTGATTTAAATTCATAAAGGAAAATGACTAAATTAAACAATTGGAATATTTATTTAATTTAGAGAGGAAAAGGGGATAAATGATAAAACATTTAATAATTTAATTAAACACCTTAGGAACTTAGGAAAAAAGGGAAATTAATTAAATAATAAAAAGTCCGATGAGGTATGCAGGATAGAGGAATAAAAGGGGAGGAATTTTACCATACAGGGGTGGTCAAACTCCAATGTCTATAGTATAATCCTAAAAAAAGACTTTTAAAAAGTGGTTTTTATACATGAATATTAAATTAATTTGTATCATGTGGGTATTGGAATAAATTACTTATTTAAAAACTAGAGTCAAAATACTAACTTTATTATTACTAGAATTTTTTAAGATTCATTGTGAAATGCTTCATATATTTTAAGTAGAACTATGACAAATTATAAAAATGAAGAAAAAAACTTCCACTTTTTGAACATTTTGTTGACCCAACTTCTTGCACTTACCCAAATAGTGTTACATCCATTTTTATGAGATCTTATATTTGTGTATATGCATTATGGAGGATGAGATGATTCATGCTTGATATGGTGGTCACTTTGATAATTATTTCATGTATCTTGATGTAGCACTTTGATTCCTTGATGATACATGTTTGCTATAGTGATTCTTCTCTTGATGTTTGAGTTTAATTTTTAGCCCTCATGCAATATATACAACACATGGGAGAATGTTAATAAAAGGTGTGTTGTAACCTTGTATAAGGTTATATTATAAAATTAGTATTAATTGTTGTGTATCTAGGGGAAGAAGGGATGTGTGCAACACATAGGTTAGACATTATTTGGAGCACTTTATGCATGACATATAAGATTATGAAAAATATTTAATGTGGATTTACATAATGGGAAAATATTTAACATTTATAAATTTTTTACTAAAAATAATATGAGGGGGAAATGGTTTTGTAATCTCATGGTATTATTCACATGTTTTATATAATACCACTTAGTGGTTTTGTACAAGATTATTTCTATAAAATAAATCACATGAGTAGTTGTTGAGGTTGGCTATTGTGAGGGCTTGTTTGTTTAAGGATGGTTTCATCATCTCTTTTAGGTTGAGAACGTGAGGAGGGGTGGCATGGATTATAATGTATGGTTACTGTTGGAAGTGGATTCACTATGAGAGGAGGGGGTGAATTAGAGTGGAATAATTTTAACTTTTAACTTTGAATGCATAATAAAGCTTTTAATAATTTTAACCCAATGTGACAGATTTATTTTCAGCAAGTGGACATTAACACTTTAGATCAGATTGACATGAAACTTGACTAACATTTACTACCCATATTGAAAGCATCATATGACATTGTTCAATCAAAGCTTTATGAACAATCTTGTTGTGGTTTATGAACAAAAATATAATACTTCATAAAATGCAACTTTGATTTGCTTATGACAAACTTTTGAACATTTATATAATGAATAGAAAATGCATATGTAAATTTACTTTATGAAAGACTTTTTGAATCAGATTTTGCACAAACTAAATTTGCATGACAGACTTGAACATGTTGACATTAAACATTTAAACCACACTAAAGTATCAGAGCATTGACCAACTGAATGAGCACAATAACATAAATGACTGAAAGAAAGATTATGCAAGATAGACACAAATCACACAATTGAGAGACACCGAACTTGTTCAGTGGAAACCCTCCTGGGGTAGAAAAGCCACTCCTAAATTGCCTTACTGGCTTAATTTCAAAACCACTGCTTACAATGCCTTATAGGCTAATTTCTGAGCACCAACCCCTCATTTAGAGACACCAATCTCAAGGAGCACCAACCCCTCTTTTATTTTCAATAAATCATACAATGATACAAAGGATATATTTGTTTCTTTCTTTTCACTCAAGTGTCTCTTGACCAACAATATTGAAAATCCTCAAAGTTCAAAAATGAACCTTCAGAATTTCAGCCATTGTCAAGCTTCAAAACAGTTTGATTTTCAACTCATATTTCAGATTTTCAATCTTAAAAACTCATCATTTCTTAAATTACAATAGTTGTGATGTTCTCACTATATTTCACAGTCATTTTTCATTATCCTTCACACTTATTTTTCATTGTTCTCCACTTTCATGTTTTTTTTCTCACACAAAAATAGTTAACTCATTCTCTCAAATTTTCAGAAGACTAAAAGCCCTAATCTCTCTGTTTTTATTCTTACACAAATTTTATCATTACATCTCAATACTATTACAATAGCAGCTTCCTTTTTTATATTTCAGAAACAATAGAGGTAAAATTCAAAGTACCCACTTTCTATCGAGCAACATTGCCAGGTATTGATGTTTTAGAGAATGTTCAGTCATGGAAGTTTTCTTCTAACAAAAGTAGTCAAGGAATATGAATTTTTAGAAAGGAGACTGAACCCTATCCACACAAGGAGCCTGTACAGGAAATTCTAATTCAAAACAACATTAAACAAAAAAATATTTCATATACAATACCCTCAAAAACGGCTACAACAGTAGTGAAATTGAAACCATAGTGCAATGTAACTGAAAACCCATAATAATGCATCCAAGAACATTTATAAATGAATCTAGGTAAGAAACTAAGAGATTCGTAGATTTCATGATTACCCACAAGCCAAAAACCACCACTCATAATTTTGATATGGTAAAATTTTGTGAAATGCACTCTTGATTTTGTGTAATCATTTCAGATCAACTCATTTTCCAACTTCCATACATAAGCACACATATCTCTTATTAACCTTTCAAGTAGAGGTAACGGTTCTACAAAGCATTCTAAGAAAAGAATACCCGAGAAGAATGATGGAGAGACCATCATGCATATATTTACCAGACCTGCAGTGAGAAAAATGGTCAAGATTCCTTCCAAGCTTAATCCTTCAACTAGTGACACGCGGCTGACACAATAATCAACCAAGACAAGGAACATGCTGATACTCCCATTCACTATCAAACAGTTCTAAAAGCAAACAAAAAAGCTGAGAAATGACTGCGAGAAGATCTCCATGGTGGTGGCCAAGTTAGGGTTCCAAAACCTCAAGCAAGTGAAACAAAAGAATGATTGCCCTAATCTTCCCAAGTCAATACAACTGATGAAATTTACAAATACTGATGAAGTTTGAAGTTCGAAAGGACTGAAGTAAAAATTTAAAACTCATAATGCCTTTTGAAATCCATGACCAAACCAATCCAATGCATGTCGACAAACTCATTACCACTGAATGCATACAAGTCGATGCCATCATTAAAAATGTTCAAACAATTAATCAAGTCAGAATGCCAACATAATTATGTCATTAGACATTTTCCATGACCGCATAAAAAACCAAATGTCGATTACCTTGGATTTTCTTATTTGCAAGTAACCAAGGCCATGTCACTTCCATGATGACATTTTAAATAACCAAAAAATTTATACCTACTATCGGCCTTGAGGCCTGATTAATTATCAACCATAAGACACGATGTCATATGCAAATATAATGATCAATTAGTTTACCTTAATACAAAGCCAGTTGCCTTGAAATAATGCTTGATATAACTAATGCCTTATGAAACATAATAAAGGCTAATATCCATGCTAAGTTCAATATTCCTTTTACCTATGCCAAATTTAGTATACCGAATGCTCAAGCCAATATCAAGTGTTTCACATATACCCATGCCAATATCACAATATCTTATACCCAAGCCACTAACAAATTTTTAAGGAAACCCGATAGGGTTTTCTTAAGACAAAGAACCAACTCAAAGCATTACTTGACAAAGAAGCCTACCTCCGATATTGTTTAGAAAAAATTGTATCAATGTCATGATGGTAGAAGAACTGAATAAGCCAACATCAAATAATCAAGTGTTTCATAGAAAATTGAATAAGCCAATATCAAGTGAATCACTATAGCACAAAATGTCAAATCAGAAACATGTCCCTTGAACATTGGAACATAAACCTATAACCAAAATTCCTTATGATCTACACATGGAGTCAAGAAATCAATGCCTCCAAAGATAATATCATAAATGAAGTAAGTATGCCAAAGTCAAATGAATACCAAATATTAGACATGCCAATCAAATGCCATAATAAGACCAAACTATGAAATGCCAAGGCACCAACCCAAGGCAGTTTTGACATCAAGGACAAATGCCACAGAAGAAGCCAACAAACTCCCCCTTTGTCCTTTATGGAAAAAATCTGATCCTTCTAAACTACCATTTTCTCCCCCTTTTTTTCACTAGAAAAAAGGAAGAAGCCTGTGATATACAACAACCATTTTCTCCCCATTTTCTTCATGAAATACAACAACCAACCAATACCCAACTGCAGATAGAGAAATAATGCAGAAAAAATGCAGACCCAATACCACAGGCCAAGAGAATAAAAAAAAACTTATGATGTTGGGTGAAGGTAAAAATATGTGCCATGATGATCACAAATACAATGAATAGAAAACAATGAACCAATACTTTCAAGCTCCTCTATTTTGATGCGGATGGACAAGAATCTTATTTTTCAGAACCAATACCATGGACACCTGTTATACCAAGCTGAACCTGAAATAAATACATGCCCATGCAAAACTGTGACCTATAACATAAGCTTAATTCATGATCTTGAACAACCTGTAGCATAATTCTCACTATCAGTCCAACAAAAGCATCTGCGAAGGAGAAATATGAATAGGAAGCATGAATATCCTAAAAAATAAGCTATGTAAGTTGCCACACCATGAATGCCAATGGATAGTATCTTAATTTCATGAATCTAAACAAATGTATCAATCTTGGGTTTGACATCAAGAGAAAACCAAAATGACTGAAAAACCAACAACATCATAAGGCTGCAAATCTGAACATCACTGTACAACCAGTATCCAAGCAACTTGTCAAAGATTCATAATCAAAACTGCAGACCAAGGCTAATTGTTCTTGTGTAACAATATTAGGAAACAAAGCACTATTAATCAATATCAATGTTTCATCTTTAGATGTCGATTATGATGTCAAGAAAATTTGCAACATATAAACTAGATTAAGACTTTAGATATATCAATCATTGAGACAATGTGAAAGAACCATGAAGATATGAAATGACAAAACCATTTGAACATGTCATGGTGATCTTTGTCAACAAAGATTGAAGATCAGTTACTTGAACATACCACCTTTTGGTCATATTAAATTTCATCCTCCATTGTCAATTGTAAACACACTATTATCAGTATGAATAAACATGCACAAGTGTATATCCTTCTGAAATGAACATATGGAAAACATCAGTACCAACATATAAAAACTAAGTGCTTGCCATGAAACATGTGAACCAACTATTCATAGTATGTGCCACCCAGATTATGTAAATGTGTCACCAAAGCTAGTATTGTTACCAAAGAAAAATACCACGATAAACATATGAAAGCCAAACAACCAATGTAACCAATTGCAAATACAATTATAGTATCAAAAAAAGATAGGAAAGTTGTAAGAGTTCAACCATAGAATCAAGCTCTGGCTACAAAGAGGCTTCACAAAAAATCCTTTCTGATTCGTAAGACACCATTTCTTTTCTCAAGCTTATTGAAAATGTGTAAATTCTTCAATCATAGATTCTTTATCATTGATTCAATAAATTACTACACATTTCTCCATGAACATAATAAAACATAGTATCATGATCAAATTCATTGGCAAATGAAACGTTGAAGTATACTACTGCCAAAATAAATTTATATACATCAACAAGAAAGTAGATATCACTGCATATTCCAAACTTACTTAATGAATCAGTAGTAAGATTATTAGGCAAGCTCATACTCATTGCAACTAACCTTGTTCTTCAGAATAACATCTTCCACCACAATAACACAAAGCAACCAAATCTGTAGCATACAGTCCACTACATGTAAGTTTCCAATCACCAAACTATGAGTATCACATTGTGGATGCTAAAATCTACAAACGAAAATTGTCTCAAACAATTTCATGTTGTTAGCATGAAAGTTAGTTTAAAACAAAAAATTTAACATCCCTATGAGATACTTAATCGTGTCTAAATATGCAACTAATGAGCATAAAAACAAGTTAAACCAGAAGCATATAAAAGGAAACATTATTAAACCTTCATCCAATAGTGGATTGGTGCCACCATTGTTGTGTAGTAAGCAGCCCCTTCCCAATCCTTGAACAAGCTAAATGATAGTATGAGTAAGATTAATTCTCCAATGAAGAGAATAACCTTGCATGAAGATGTGGAATTTTGAGATGAATTTGAATATATTGAGTATACTTAAAAATGTTTGTGGATGAAATGAAGTATAGTATACTTGCTTGAATTGTGGATGGACGAATTTTGAGTATAATAAGTTTAGTCAAAATTGTGGATAGATAATGAGGAGAGAAGCCTCCAATTTATAGATTTCTAAATTGGAAAAGAGAGTAAAATAGAGCAATGTGGAATCATTCAACATCCAATGGCCAAGTGCCACTTGTCAAGATGTGAATGGCTAAAGGTTGTGCACATTTTGGCCAAAGTGCCAATAAATGCAATTAGGTGGCATTTCAAATTTGAGAAATGACATGTGAGAGGAAAAAATGAATGAAATAAATGCCACTTGGCTCAGAGCATAAGGACATGTAAGAGGAATAAATGCCTTGTTGGAAGGACCAAGTCCACTTGACCATTTTTTGAATTCAAATTGAGAGAATATTCCCTTTTGATGCTTTGTGAGCGAAAATAGAAGAATTAATAAATCGAAGTAATTGATTTATTGTGCAAGTTGCATTCTCTAGAGAATTTTAGTGATAGGGATTAACTTAATCAAGGATTTGATTAATTTAATGAGGAATTAGGAGATGTGACAATTTAGACTTAAATTTATGAATTGATTTAAATCAAATTGAGAGGAAATGATTTAATTAAATAAATGATTTGATTTATTTAATAAAGAAGGAATGTGTTAGATTAAATCAAATAAGGTTTAATTTATTTAATTTAATGAGGAGACTTTAGAGATTTTAATCAAATAAAATGATTTATTTAATTAAACAACAATGGAAGGTTAATAAAATTAAATTGATTAATTTAATCAAAGGAGGTGATAGACTTAATCAGATAAATGATGATTCATTAGATTAAGGGATAGAATTACGATGAAATGTTGAGGATTTGATCTGAGAGGAAACGTTGTCAGTAATCGGGATCAGGTGTGCCAAAATGAACTTGTACATTTTCCATGTCTACATTTTACCCCTCTTTGAAGCAATGTACATGTTGCATTGATTCAAAGAATAACCGTTATAATCAAAGTTCAAAATTTCATCAATTTTTAGATGCCCCACTATTGCCCCAGTGGAAGGATTACACTGGTATACTGCCCCTCGAGAGATCAAGCGGAAATGTACAATTTTCCGATCGAGATCATGATAAAATGCGAGAGGAGTGGTTCTATTGATCAGAGGACGTAAGATAATTCTTTGATGTAGACAATTTGGATGATGTATAGACAGTCATCGGCCATGGGTAGCCTCGTGTGTATTTTGATACAATGCACCAATTTTACATAGAAATGTTAGTAGAGATAGAAGAATAAAATGGATGGAAGGAGGATCGACACAAGTTCACATTATTACCGATGGTGATGATGATATTGCTTACCAGGAGTTGGGATTTTCAAAGGGCCAATTGCTTTATGTTTGATAACACACATAGGTACGATGCATCAAGGTATAAAGGACCAGGATGGCATTGTACCTAGTGTGATGGACTTTGAATCGACAATCAAATAGGAGTATTCTTGTTTACACTTAGCATATATACTTTGTTCAGGATATAGTTTAGACATTCTAAATATCTCGGGCCAAAACACAAGAAAGCAAGCTTTCTTATGTGGTCAACAAGATACCTAAAATATCTTCCCTACAAATTGAACAAAACATGCACAACTAAGTTATTTTACAAACATATCCCACAAGCATAGCAGATAAAAAAGATAATGATCATTGCCCCATTCCTTTCTCTCTAAACCTATTTTGTTTAGGCATCATGGAGAGGTCCTTGGAATGAGTGTAACATAAGATAAGTCTAAAAGACCAAGATAAAGTAAACAAACAAGCTAATGTTCATACCACTAGCCATGACTAACTATTGGCGGGTACCTGATGCTTATGTCCATTGTAGGAAAGCTTCATCCTAGGACATGTAGTGATCAGGGTTTGATGGGACTGATTTGGGTGATAAGCTATTGATACTCCGAGTTGACCAACTTGCTTGCTTACTAATCTAGACTTGAGACTTTGACAATTAAGCATTCACTTTGGAACATGCTAGAATTGCTTCTGACTGACTCACCAAAGGGTGAAGGCGACAACTGATTTTATTATGAGTGAGATGTTCATGGGTGAAAGTGAGATGAAATGGATGCACCATTTTGGATTTTCAGATATTTTGAGGCTATTTTTGGTATTTTGAGATTTTTCAATGTTTTGGATTTTCAAGATCTATGACAAACAAACTAACCTAAAGACCTACTCTAGGGGTCTTGGGAGCTGATCCGTAGATGAGCCTTGCCTACGTTATACACACAGAGACCACGTAGTTTGACTGATGACACATTTGACTTAATGAAAGGATGGATGGGCAAATGGATTGCCAATGTGATAGACACCTAAAGGATTGACCCTAACTGTCTGGGGGGATGATCAAAGATCAACCTTGCCTACGTTCAAGCTCAGAGACAATGTAGTTCGACAAGGTGACAAACTGACAAGACTCAATAATGAATTTTTTGAAGATTTTTTGAGATTTCGACATGTTTTTGAGTTTTTTGAATGATTTGGATGCTTTTTGAATTTTTTCATGATTTTGACAATTTGGATATAGATATGTGATGATATCAGTGCTCTATTTCAGGATTTTGTTGAAAACCAAGCTTAATGTTGATCAATTGGATTGATGGATTGATAGTTTGACTAATTGTGTTAAGTCAAACAAAAGTGATAATGCACTTGTAAAATCTAGGAAGTTGTGTTATCCTAGAGTAAACTTGCACAAAAGAGGATGGTTTGACTACGTTTGTCAAGTGAAACGAGGTGATTATGGATTTGATAATTTGGCTAAGTGTGTTAAGCCAAACATAGATGATAATGAACTTGTAAACCCAAGGAAGTTGTGTTACCCTAGAGTAAATTCGTGTACAAGATGATAATTTGACTAAGTGTGTTAAGTCAAACAAGGTGATGATTGATTGGATTCGATTGATCAAGATTGATGAAGCTTGATTTGGAACAAAGTTATTTTGATGATTTGATGTGACATCGAAGTACATGTTAGATGCAACTGATATTGATTGTTCAGATTGATGTTCGATGAAAGATAGAGCATGATAAGGAATGTCTTCTTATCAAAATATGCCATGGGCTAGGGATTTGGATTCGTGCTAAAAAATGCTTTGACCAGTTTGATTTCACGCTTGCCAATGCCTGGATCACCACACAAGTGTGAAGGATATAGATCAAGATTTATTCTTGAAGCAAGATGTAAATATCTGTCCCCAGTGTCTAGCAATGTATGGAATGCCATGGATGGATGCTTGGATAAGATTTATCTTGTGATAAGATAAGGGTGTTTGAATAGACGAATGCTCATTTGGATATTGCTCAGATAGCGTTGGGTAGGATGGGATCAATGAAAATGACCCATGTCAAGATGTTTACCATAAACAAGTGTAAAGCATTTACCAAACCTTCATCAACATCAAGATAAGGTAGATAGATAGCCAGGGGTTGGATAAACGATTCATGGATGAACAGATTTATGTTGGCTTTATTATGGATGTGATAAGATTCTTTCTTCTAAACTGGCACATGTAGATGCTTGATTCTACACATGACACCTATTTGCTAGGTTTTCATCATGGTACTTGTCCAAAGCGCCACTGAAATGGTTTTCGCTAGAGGATGTTTTTTTTTCTTTATTGTTTTCAATCCTTTTTCTGATTTTTTTTGGATTTTTTGTATTTTTTTGATTTTTTTGTTGTCGCCAAGATGCCTGTTTGCCAGGTTTTCATCAAGGTGACCATTTTTTCAGGACATTTTCTGATTTTTTTTTTTTTGTATTTTCTGAGAGATTTTAAGCTGATGTTGAGTCACTTGGTACTGCTTACATTGATGCTTTTGTCATAATGTGCCATTGATATCCTACTTGAAGAAGTTATTTTTCCAAGATACGTGCACTTGAATGCAACTTTTCAGATCCCTGATTTGCTTTGTTGATACCGGAGTTAACTCTGTCTTTGTGTGCACATCGCGATAGAGTTCCTTCTGAATCCTTATGATGAAGAGTCATTTCCAACACATGGTCAATGTGAGAATTGGATATCATGCATGGAGGCATGGATGGAGTGTATTTAGGAATAAAATATGGATTGGTTGACAGTTTGGAACCATTGACTCTCCAAACTTGGGAAGATAAGCGATGATGGGTGGATATGGAAGTGTGCATAGAATTAGGACCAACTACTTGATACACTTTGTACGTTGCTTGAGAAGCCTGCTTTTTCCTTTCTAGACATCTTTGATGGATACTTTTCCCTTTTTGATTTTTCCCCATAGTTTCTTTGACTAATGGAGTTTGATAGGGATAGTCTTTCTTTGTATTTTTTGGTATCCATATGTATTTGATTCATCCTTCATTCTTCTTAGCTTCTTTTTCTTTGATAATGTTCTTCATGCTTTGATTGAAATCTTTCTTTTGATGTTGGTCTCAATTCATGGATAGGGTGATGGGTGGATGAAGATTCATGACATGGCGGGTTGTAGTATTGGCATTGGTTTCATCATAAGGATTCTTCATGCTCCCTATGTTGACGTTTGCTCGAGATGAAGTTGCCCCCAATTTTGTGGAAATATTACTGATATGTTGAGATCCCTTGATTGTCGAGTAACCAAGGCCTTGATGCTTAGGATTGCCTATAATCTACACCAGTTCTAGGATTCCTTGTTCATGTAGACCTAATCCATTGCCTTGATAATTCATCTATAGAAACATTTTGTTTGCAATAGGATATGATCTGCCTTGGAAACAAGGTGCTAATCCTTCTCTGCTCTGTGGTGGATCTTCAAAAATGCCAACTTCTTTATTGATGAGGTAGCTAACCCTGAGAAAGGTGATTGATCCAACCTTATAGGTGATAGGATCCTCCATATGTGGGATGAATTCTTGATTGATATCTTTAGTTTGATCTTGTGAAATATCATATTGTACCGCTTCTTCAAGAAGTGTTGGTGATTTACTTTCCACATACCAGTCCTCCTCTTGACTCCTTTCATAGGATGTTTCCGGTTCAAAAATTTTGTAGGAGCCTTCATCATGATTTGTTTTTGCTATGTCTTTGCATTTGTCCATATATTGACCATGTGTACAAATGTTAAGAGTATGAGACTCTTGTTCCTTTGTAATGATATCAAGAGTATGAGACTCTTGGTTTGAATAAAGATCATCTACGTGTCCATCCAAAGAAAGCATTTCATGGGTAGATGGATGAGTGTGTGCTATATGGATATGATCATCATTTGCAGCATTTTGTATAGACAGGAGAGTTCCCATTAGATCATTTTAGTATCTTGGAGATACGAATTCTCGATCTTGAGTGATTTTAGAATTTCTTTTGACATGCTTTGGCTCAAGTTCTTGACATGGGTCAATTTCAAAGGATGGATTGCTTATAGTGGGTTTTTGGACATCGTTCTTAGGAATGTAAAGTGGCTCAATATACTTTTGATCTTTGAGGATTCCTTCACTATCCGTAATCATGAGGTCGAGGGATGTCAATATGTCGTTGTAAGGGCTATTGCTAAACCTTGAGGGAAGATTTTGATCATGCTTTGGAATACGTTCTTGAGATATGTCCTCTAACTCATAAGGTGATGTAGAGACCTTTTCGATATGATCATTGGTCAGTGGATCGTATATTATGTCAATGGGATCAAATAATTGTAACACATCTTGAAATAGATCACTAAAAAGTGGCTCTTGATGAATGGTGAGTTGATCATCAGATGGGGTAGAAACATCTTCAATGTGTTCATTGATAGATTGATTTTTATCATTGTCCTTAGCCGTTATGGTGGAGATATTTTCAATTTCTTCAATCATAAGACCAAGTGATGTTAACATTTCTCGAATTGGATCATTGTTGGGCATTGTTGGTGAGTTTTGATCATGATTGAAAAGTGGTTCTTGGTGTGTGTTGATTTGATCATTGGATGAGATGGAAACCTCTTCAATGTGCTTATTGATAGATTGATCTTGATTTTTGATTTCAACAATTACAGTGGGAATCTGTTGCAAGCTTTGTTGAGCGAGTAATGCCCGTGTTTGTTGTTGAGCCAACAACGCTTCTTGTTGGTCATGTTGTTGTTGTTCCAATAAGGCTTGTTGTTTTTTTTGCTATTGTAATTGGTAGTCTTGCAAGGCTTGTTGATATGCTTCTTGTTGTGCTTGCAATTGATCTTGGTATTGTCCTTGTGCTTGCACTTTCTGAGCTTGGAATTGCACTCGTGCTCGAGCATGTGCCTGAGTGTGTGCTTATTTGATTGCTTGTACCATATGAGTGGCATGTGCAGCTTGTTGGTTTTGGAGCGCCTTTTTGTGGGAAGCTTCTTGAGCGACTTGCAACATGATGGAGAATGAATTGGTCATCTTGTGTTTTAGAGGTGGTGGTGGTGGATTGGGAATGGTGTTGATTGTTGGGATTGCTTGGATGGTTGCCACCTATTGTTGCCATATCGATGGAAAAATGGGATGATTTGGTGTGATGTTTTGATTCGGCATTATAGGTTGACTTTGAACATTTTTGTGTTTGAGAATCATATTGTCTTGATTTAGGTAACTTTGATTTTGCATGGGGTTACCTTGACTTGAATCAACATATGGAGTTGCCAATATATTGCTAGGATTTTGAACAACATTAGGGGGATTCACAAGCATATCTATCCCAAAGTTTACCAAGTGCGGATTTGAAATGTTCATGTTTGGTAAAGTTGTACTTGGCATGTATGGATTTGGTGGGATAATGTTGTTTGGTAAACTCATGCATTAAGTGTTTGGTTGATAGATTTGTAGAATTGGACTTGGATTTAAATCTATCATTGGGAAAGGTGTTCCAAAATTTAGATTGGGCATACTCACATTGGTATCATTGAAGTTTGGAGGAGATAATGATGCCATGTTTGAATTGCATAAATGTGAGTTTCAATAATCAATTGGCATTGCAAGACTTGGATAGTTTGATTGACTCAAATTCCTCAAGATGGATGGATCAAGTTTATATTCCATGTCCCTCTTGTGTTGAGATCGAGTTTGAACCATAAAATGAAGATCAATTTTCAACAATGTAAGAGATGAACCTCTAATTCTTTAGATCGGTCTAAACCTTAGGTTCAAAGAAGCGAAGAACTAGGATAATTGAAAGATCAAAGTGATGATGAGGATGGGATAAATGAAAGATGGATGATATGAATGAATGGAATTCTTAAAGAACCTTTGAAGGAAATGCTAAACTTTTAGGACTTGATTTGATTGATTTGTGATTGCATTGATGGTTTGACTAGGAGTGTAAGTCAACCAAGAGTGATGAATGTAATCGTAAAGCTCTAGGAAGTTGTGTTATCCATAGAGTGAACTCCTACAAGATGGTAGTTTGACTATGTGCGTCAAGTCAAACGAGGTGATGATTTGATAATTTGGCTAGGTGTGTTAAGCCAAACAAGATGAACTTGTAAACCCTAGGAAGTTGTTTTATCCAAGAGAGAACTCGTGTATAGGATGATGGTTTGACTAGTTGTGTTAAGTCAAAAAAAGAGTGATTTGATTTCACCTAGAAGTTTAGCATAACAGATGTTTACAAAGTTTCCAAGAGTTGTTGGTGAGGTGATTTTTGACTGATTTTTATGGTTGAGAGATGGATGAAAGTGATTGAATTTGATCCTAGACTTGACCTAGAATAACACTTCTGCTTACAAGACCTCGGTGTTGAAGAACACACTATACTTCTTATGGGAGGAAAGAAAACCTTTCAAAAATTTTGGGATTCTACTGATAGTAAAACTCATACAACTCAGGATCTCAAGAGGCTCCTCACACATTTTCAGAATAAGATTTTTGACCTTTGGTTTTGGGATTTTAATCTTGCGGGAAATCATTGGAAACAACACATGTGAAATTCAATTTGTCTCTTTATCTTGGTTAAATGAGGTTCTTTTTATCCAGGACACGTGCTTGCTTAGGTTTTCAAACTATATGTCTAGTGTCCCATTCTCTTTCTCATCCCACAAGGTCCTTTGTGTGGAAATCAAGGAAAATAGGGCAAAATTTCCCTATATTTATCCTTATTGGAAACAAATGATGGTAGAACTTGTACACTTAGAAACCTCTAGGAATGTGATTCCTAGGGAAAGCAAGAGTGGGAAAGTTCATCAAGAGTATTTGTTTCTCACAAGGGGTTTGAAATTTCAAGGTTTTTTGTGTATGTTCATTTTTCAAATGTTTTGAAGATCAAGCAATGTGTTCTTTCCAAGCACTTTCACACTCCTAGGTTGATGAGACAATACCTTGTTGGGTTCCCACTTGGATAAATCTAGCTGTGCATATCTTCTGTGAATGGCTAAATGCTTGACCACACTGGCTCCCCTCCACGACACTCACTTATTCGGGTCAACCAAGCATTAGTACCCATGAATCTCCCATGGCATACTTTCCATTTCCACAACAAGATCGCATGTTACGTGGGGTGACTTCAAAGGACATGACCTTTTGCACCAACAAGATAGACAAGGTTTTGGCCTTTTTCTAAACAAGGGGTTCTAATTCGGGCATTCCGTTCATGGGGGATTATCCAACATTAGCGAGAGTCCATTACTGTCCATCTCATTAGAATAATCCTCGTGATATTGGCCTTTTTTCCAATATCCACACTTATATCTCGGGTGGAAGTCGTTTGGCTTTAGCGTGTTCCCGGTTGGGTCATTCCCTTGGGTGATTACTTTTTCCCACAAGGCAGGCCCTCTAAGTTAACAAAAGTGATCTAACATATCTCGTCATTCACACAAACCTTGTTGAAAAACAAAGGGGAGAACCTCTGCAATATATTGTGCTCACACTCGCATGTTTTGTTCAATTTTAAGTGCCCAAATCAAATGTGGAGGCAATCTTTTCGACAATTTAATATCACTAAAATGCTTTTGATTCTCAAGATCGCTATAAAACATGAGAGAAGCACATACGCATTTTAATGATATTAATTTGTTAAAAAATTTGCAAAACATAAAAGACACATGTTCAATTTTAACCTTCAAAGCAATGATGAGTTCATTTTAGAAGCACCAAGATTAAATGTGAAGTTTGCCTTGTTCAATTTTAAGTCCAAATTGAAATCTAGTATATTTCTAAGGTTCAATTTTAACCAAAAGATGAAGTCAAATTGGTTAATTTGAAGCCCCAAAAATAGATGTGGGATGTTCTAAAACTAAAATAAAGATCTAGCTCAACAAGCATTAAAAAATGCTTTTGTGAATTTCTCCCATCTTGCTTTTGCCTTGATTTAATTCCAATATCCAACCTTCAAGAGAAAATTCAATGTTAATAAAACATTTCACAAAAATCTCTCATGTAAAAAAAAAAATTGCTATTTCTAAATTTTTTTATTTATCCTCCTTTTAAAATGCAAAAATTTTCTTCCTCACTGTTCATTTCCCAAACTAAACCCCTCCTGTTGTTTTACCGTGGCCTATGGCATCACGGTTGGTGGCTAAAAGGTAGTCTAGCGGAAAGCTTTACCAAATTACCACTGACAGCCGAGTGGACAACCATGGTAACGTGGTGGTAGGTAACGGTTACCGCACGACCACTGGCGGTTAAGCGGCAAACCGCGGGGATGCAGTGATGGTCGAGGACAGATGGTGAGGTGGTTACCGCACTAACATGGGTAAGGGAGGGGTAACCGGAGGTGACGAGGTGTGGCCTAGTGACAGACAGAGTCATGGTTAGCGGGTTCACCGCGGTACCATGGAGGATCAAATGGTAAACCGCAGGATGGCGGTGACAATTAAACAGACAGGTAGCACATGGCTAACCGCACCACTGCGATCGAGGAAATTTATCCGATGGTAACATAGTGAGCACTGCTCTACCATGGATGGAAGGGATGAGGTGGTGGTAATGCGGTTAACATCAGTCTACCGTAGACGGATACAGATGAGGTGGCAGCTAAGCGGTAAAGAGACGATAGACGACGAAGGAAGTGGCGACGATAGTGATACCGCGGGTGGTGGTAGAGTAGGCCGTGGTAATCTGGTGAGAGGATTAACAACTCGAGAGCAATACCATAGGGAGATGGAATGAAGGGTGCGGTGGCGTGGTGAATGGAGGATGACAACAGCAGAAAATGGAAAAGATGTCGGCACGAGGGTGAGGTAAAGACCTAAGGTGACTGCACGACAGGAAAGTGAGAAGAAAGAGGAGAACAACAAGGAGGAAAATTCATAGTGAAACTGAATGATTAGCATAAAATTTACAGAAGATTCAAAGCTCGTATTTAAACAAAAATTTCTTTCTTTTCTTTGACCAAACGGAATTAAGCATGTATAACAGTGAAGGCTATTGTTAATAGAACTGTTAAATATTTTGAGGTAGATTTTTTGCAAACAGAGACATTAGTGAGATTGTTAACGGAATAAATTTTAGGATTCGCCCTCCTTCTAGTGCCAGAATGTGGATGCTAAAATCTGCAAATGAGAATCGTCTCAAACAATTTCATGTTGTTAGCATGAAAGTTAGTTTAAAATAACAAATTGGACATCCCTATGAGATACTTAATCATGTCTAAATATGCAACTAATGAGCATAAAAACAAGTTAAACCAAAAGCACATAAAAGGAAACATGATTAAACCTTCATCCCATAGTGGATTGGTGCCACCATTGTTGTGTAGTAAGCAGCCCTTTCCCAATCCTTAAACAAGCTAAATGATAGTATGAGTAAGATTAATTCTCCAATGAAGAGAATAACCTTGCATAAAGATGTGGAATGTTGAGATGAATTTGAATATATTGAGTATACTTAAAATTGTTTGTGGATGAAATGAAGTATAGTATACTTGCTTGAATTGTGGATGGACGAATTTTGAGTATAATAAGTTTAATCAAAATTGTGGATAGATAATGAGGAGAGAAGCCTCCAATTTATAGATTTCTAAACTAGAAAAAAGAGTAAAATAGAGCAATGTGGGATTATTCAACATTCAATGGCCAAGTGCCACTTGTCAAGATGTGAATGGCTAAAGGTTGTGCACATTTTGGCCAAAGTGCCAATAAATGCAATTAGGTGGTATTTCAAATTTGATAAATGACATGTGAGAGGGAAAAATGAAAGAAATAAATGCCACTTGGCTCAAAGCACAAGGACATGTAAGAGGAATAAATGCCTTGTTGGAAGGACCAAGTCCACTTGACCTTTTTTTGAATTCAAATTAAGGTAATATTCCCTTTTGATGCTTTGTGAGCAAAAATAGAAGAATTAATAAATCAAAGTAATTGATTTAGTGTGCAAGTTGCATTCTTTAGAGAATTATAGTGATAGGGATTAACTTAATCAAGGATTTGATTAATTTAATGAGGAATTAGGAGATGTGACAATTTAGACTTAAATTTATGAATTGATTTAAATCAAATTGAGAGGAAATGATTTAATTAAATAAATGATTTGATTTATTTAATAAAGAAGGAATGTGTTAGATTAAATCAAATAAGGTTTAATTTATTTAATTTAATGAGGAGACTTTAGAGATTTTAATCAAATAAAATGATTTATTTAATTAAACAACAATGGAAGGTTAATAAAATTAAATTGATTAATTTAATCAAAGGAGGTGATAGACTTAATCAGATAAATGATGATTCATTAGATTAAGGGATAGAATTACGATGAAATGTTGAGGATTTGATCTGAGAGGAAACGTTGTCAGTAATTGGGATCAGGTGTGCTAAAACAAACTTGTACATTTTCCATGTCTACACACATAATAATCAACTTCAAAGGAAAATATTGATCATTAGATGCATATTAAAATTTTCATCATCCAAGAATACCCAAACTTCTATTAATGTTGTTCATCTGTTCTCAAGTACACATATACTATACCAACATAATCAATGTCAAAAAATGCTACACCATCAACCACAACTCCAAAAAACTGAATTTATAGCAAGTACTTAGTATGTTGTTCATGTTTTCCAAGCACAACACTGCAAAACTCAACATTTACGGTTAATATTTTTTAGCTAACTACCTCTATCATCATTTCAATTAAGACCTCAAACAACTCACTATCTTAACATGCTATATTTTTGAAACATCATTCATATAAATGAAGGCATTGCACTGTATCAATTTTTTGTTAGATATGGTTTCATGTAGACATGGAAATATACAATTCAGTTCAGCACACTTGATCCTAATTACTAACAACATTTCCTCTAGAATCATACTCTCATCTTTTCATCATATTTTGTCTCTTAATTTAATAAATCATTGTTTATTTGATTAAGTTTTTATCCTCCATTGATTAAATTAATCAATTTAATTTAATTAACCTTATGTAAATCATTTTATTTGATTAAAGTCTCTAAATTCCTCTTATTAAATTAAATAAATTAAAACTTATTTGATTTAATCTAACATTTTTCCACTTAATTAAATAAATCAAAATCATTTATTTAACTAATCATTTCCTCTCAATTCTGATTTAAATCAATTCATCAATTTAAGTCAAAATTGTCAAATCATCTAATCCCTCATTAAATTGATCAAACCTTGATTAATTTAATCTCAATCACTAAAATCCTCTAGATTTTGCAAGTTGTACCAATAAATCAATTTAATTCATTTATTAATGTAGGAGTTGAGAAAATACAACACCACAAACCCCGAAGATCACCTACATGCAAATAACCTATCCCAAAAGAAGAGATGGAGAGAAACAAGCAATGGTTCTCTGAAAACTGAAAATGTATATATGAGAGAGAATGTGAGAATGAATTGATGTGATAATACAATGAGATCAATCCTTATAAAAGGAGATTGAGAAACACTAAAATGAGAAAACATTTAATAATTAATATAATTATTAAATGTCACTTTATGCAAAGTAAGGTGAAATCTTAAGAAGGGAATAAAGGTAACTTAATCAACATAATTAAGTTAAAACCTTTACTCTAACACCCCCCTTTAAGATGAGAAAAAGTGCAGCTACAAACAAGTGCAAAAAAGCAAAGGTAACTACAATACAAGAAGGCAAACATGGGTCCCGACAACTAGGCCAGATCAGGTACCCAAATACAACCAAATCTCTATAAAGAGGAGAAATAGAGAAAACCTCATGGGAAAAACTCTACTCCAAAAAAAGATGCAGAAAGCCAAAAAGAACATCACTGAAGCAGAAGAAGCTGCAAACAACTATCGAAAGATGACTCGTATGGTGCTGAAGAACCTCCACTGAAGATAGGATGATCAGGAACAAGAAGACAACAATCTGTATAAGTGCCCATATGACACTACTCGAATCAGATGGGAAACAAAGGCAAACAACTGGAATGAAGATACAAATGACACTAGTACCAATAGTCTGAAAACACTGATCAATGGAGAATGGAAGATTCCTTCCAAGGAGAAACTAAGGAAGAAATAGTATGAACAATATAACACCACCCATAATGCTGAACTGGGAGAGCCTGACAGATCCACTGAAATGATGTGAAACACCTTGTAGTGCATGAAGAAGAAGACACATTGAAAAGTGCACAAGACAAAACACACATGCATGAGGCTGGAATCATATGGATCCACTGTCATCATGGAGGGACACTCACTGGACAAAGGTGTGATGGCAAATAAAGGAAAACTACACAACCCCCCATGGTATGGATTCACTGTCGTCATGGAGGGACACTCATCGGACAAAGATGTGATGGCAAAACAAAACTACACAACCCCTCATGGCACTTTATAATAATAGTGCAAGTACAAAATATAGCACAAACTTATGTGTAAAATCCCCAAAAAATCATGTACAATAGTGTGGCACTTTATCTCAGTGCATTTACATAAAAGAAATTGCTTACAAATGATGCTCAAAATGTCCAAAAAGGACAAAGCTGGAAATACATGAAGGACAGCCAAAAAATTGACTGTAGAATGCACCAATAGAAAAAAGAAGTGATGAAACCCACACCACTAGAAAGTTGAAAGAACAAGCTTTTCGACGATATCTCATTTGCCAAAAAACAATATCGTATGCCCAAGTTATGACCTCTAGTAAAAAACAGCTCCAAGGGGGAAAAAAGCCAACGTTGGATTAAATTTAATGTTCATACGACCATCGCAACAAAAATACTAGCTTAAATTTGATGGCCAAATAGCCATCACCGCAAATGCATAACTGGGCTTATTTTATGAAAAATTGTTTTTTTATAAAAAAAAGAAAAAAGAAAACAAAAACCCTAATTTTTTTATTTTTTTTTAAATTAAGTAAAAAAAATGTAGGGGGCCGCTGCCGCCGCTAGCTGCCAATGTACCACCATCGGTGGTACTGTTAGCCATCAGTGATCGATAGTAAGCCAATTGGTAGGGTAGAGGGCCCATAGGCCTGCAGTTCTAGGTACCTGCAGGTACCCTGTACTAGGGCCAGCAAGCCCTTAAACTGCAAAAAATAATTTGTTTTTTTTTCTTTTTGATTTTTTCTCATAAAAAATCAAACTTTACAATTTTATTTTTTTCAAATTTAAAAAAAATAAAATAAAAAAAAACAATCACAATTTTTTTTAAAAAAAATTGATGAAAAAAGATGGGAATGTTTTTACCATGCAGACGGACAGCCGTATGACCGAACAACAAAAAAAATTTGCCCCAAAATTCAACTTTGTCTAAAATGGACGAATGAACAGTCGATTTAGGTGTTTTGGACCACTACGGACGCAATGACGAGGTCCATTTAGTTTCAAAATGCTTTGAAATTGCAGGTATGCCCTAGATCAAAAAAACAAATCCCAAACCCTTGAAGCTCCAAAAATCTTCAAAACAAGAATAGGAACCAGTAGGTCTAGAGCTCTGATACCATGTAGGAGTTGAGAAAATATAGCAACACAAACCTCGAAGATCACCTGCATGAAAATAACCTATCACAAAAGAAGAGATGGAGACAAAAAAGCAAGGGTTCTCTGAAAACTGAAAATGTATATATCAAAGAGAATGAGAGAATGAATTGATGTGTTAATACAATGAGATCAATCCTTATAAAAGGAGATCGAGAAACCCTAAAGTGTAACCCTAAAAGAAACCCTAAAAGGAGAAAACATTTAATAATTAATATAATTATTAAATATCACTTTATGCAAACTAAAGTGAAATCTTAAGAAAGGAATAAAGGTAACTTAATCAACATAATTATGTTAGAACCTTTACTCTAACAATTAATTCATCTATTTTCCCTCACATGGCATAAAAGAGGAATATTCCCTCAAATTTGAATTCAAATTCAAATGGACTTAGTCCTACCAACAAGGCATTTAATGCCTCTTACAAGTCCTTAGCCTTGAGACAAGTGACATTAACTCCATTTCCTTCTCCCTCCAACATGTGAGATTCAAATTTCAAATTTGAATCTCATAGCATTTATCATGCACATTGATTAAAATGTGTACAACCTTCCTCTATTCACATCTTGACAAGTGCCACTTGGCTATTGGATGTTGAATGATCCCACATTGCTCAATTTCACTCTCTTTTCCATTTTGGAAATCCATAAATGAGAGACTCTTCCTCTCATTCTATCATCCACAATTTGAGTAAGTTTATTATACTCAATTTCATCTTCAAACATTATCCATTTCATCAAATTCTTAGCTAGGTTATGCAGATTTTTCATCATGGAGCTTGATTGAATCTTCATCAAAGTGGATCACTCATAAAATCATCAACAATCACATAAAGAAGTTGGGAAAGGGCCATTTCCTACACACAAATTGGCACCAACTCCCCCATGGGATCAAGAGTTTGCATCTTAGAATAGGATTTCATTGTGTTCTTTGTTTATTTACTCATTTTCTTTCCTATTTAAGTTTGCAAATGGATTTCATGGGGAATCCTTCTTCTTACTTGCATTTGAATCTACCATTTTGTTTGTTTCTCATGTTTTTGTAGGTATAAAGGATTGGGGTTCACATTTTGGCGCTAGAAGGAGGGCAAGAAATTGCAAATCTAACACTGTTTTTTCAAATTCCGCTATTTTTTAGAGTTTTGGGCATTAATCCATGTTTTAGCGCATCCGTGGTATCTTTTAACACATTTGCAGACTGTTTTAGCGCATCTGCAGACTATTTTAGCGCATCTACAGACTATTTTGGTGCATAGACCTCTATTTTAGCTCTTTTACAGTCAGTTTTTAAAATGACGATATCTTGGTCATACAAAGGTCTTTTTTGATGCTTTGGTTTTTGAAATAGGGTAGAATTTCATAAGATTTCCAATGGAGTAGGTTTTTATCAGTTTTATTTGAGTTAAAATTATCAATTTCAAATTTAAAGTCAAATCACACTATAACTTGGTCTAGATTTTAGGATTTTTATGCTTAATGATTCATGTAACCCTTGTACCTTCTTATTTCTTAATTTCATCTAGCATTTCAAGTATTTTTTTAGTGTACCTTCTTATTTCTTAATTTCATCTAACATTTCAAGTATTTTTTCAAGTTGGAAAAAGGGTGGAAGCAAAGGAAGAAGTTCACCATGACATCATGCTCATCATACACAAAGTGTTTTTAAACACTAAAGTGTTATATAACACTCTTTAAGGATTTTAGATTCTTGTTTAAGAAAAATTTGTTAATGTCATTTGCCTTAAAAAAATTAGATTTATTTTGGGTTTAAAAAGAACAAACAAATTTCCTTTTCCAAACAAAGTAGGAGATTCATTATGGCACCATGTTAATTATGCACAAAGTGTTTTTAAACACTAAAGTGTTCTTCAACACTCTTTAAGAATTTTTAGATTCTTGTTTAAAATGAATTTGTTAATTTCATTTGCCTTAGAAACACTAAACTTCTTTTGGGTTCTAAAATAAACAATCAAATTTATTTTCAAAAGTTGCCAAAGGGCTAAAAATAACTTAGAAACAATCCACTAGATTTTGTTTAAAGGTTTAAAAATTGAACAAGGAAAACTCTCACACTTCAAAGTTGGTGCTTTAAAAATAGCTCATTTCTTGCTTTAAGGATTAAAATGAGCATGTGTGTTTTTTATGTTTTGTAATACTTTTCACAAAGTAATATCATTTAAAAGGCGTATACGCTTCTCTCATGCCTCACGGTGATCTTGAGAATCAAAAGTCTTTTTATGATATTAAGTTGTCAAAAGTATTACCTCCACACTTCATTTTTGGGTTTAAAATTGAACAAAACACTTTGTGAGTATGAGTAGGCTTATTGTGTGTGCTCTCCCTTTGTTTCTAAACAAAGGTTGATCGAACTACAAATAATTTTACTTGCTTTTGTTTATCTTAGCAGGCCTGCCTTGTGAAAAAAAGTAATCACCCAAGGGAACAACCCAACTAGTAACACACTAAGGACAAGTGTATTTCTAGCCAAGATATAAAAGTGGGTACTAGAACAAAAGCCAGTATCACACGGTTGGCTCCGATGAGAAGGGAAAAAATGGTCTCTTTCTGCATGGTCATCCTCCACAAATAGAAAGACCGAATTAAAACAGTTGTTTAGAAGGCCAAATCCTTATCTATTTTGTTGGTGCAAAAGGTCATGTCCTTTGAAGCCGCCCCATGTTATACATGCGGTTTTGTTGTAGAGATGAAAAGTATGCCATGGGAGATTCATGGGTACTGATGCTTGGCTGACCAGAGAAGTGTGTGCCATGGAGGGGATCCAGTGTGGTCAAGCATCTAGTCATCTTTACAAAATATGCGCAACTGGATTCATCCAATTGGGAACCCAACAAAATATTGTCTCTTCATCCTATGGTTGTACATGTGCTTGGAAATGGAAAATACATTGTTTGGTCCTCAAAAAAATTGAAAAACAAACATTCACAAAGAGTTCCAAATTTCAAACCCCTTGGAGGAAACAAATATCCTTGATGAATTTAAGTAATCTTGCTTTTCCTAGGGATCATATCCTTAGAGATTTCTAAGTGCTTGAATTTTATCATCATTTTTTTTCACTAAGGTTAAACCTAGGAAATTTTTTCCCTAATTTCCTTGATTTCCACATAATGGACCTTGTGGGATGAAAAAAAAAGTGGGAGATTAGACATATAGTTTGAAACATAATCAAGAAAGTGTTTGTGGTAAAAAGAAACAAATCTAAACAAGATAATATACAATTGAACCACACATGTGCTTGATCCCTTTTGAGTCATTTGGTTTCCATGCAAACATTGGTCCTTTGATTTGAATTACTCCTAGGGAAAAGCATGTTCTTCATTACCTTGATCTTGTAAGTAAGTCCTCATAGGGTCACCTAGGATCAAGTCAAAACACTTCATCCATCCAAACATCAATCAAACATCATTCCATCAACAACTTTTGGAACCTTGGAAACATCACTTATGCTAGAATTTTAGGAAAAATCATCAGCATCTTGTTTGACTTAACACACCTAGTCAAATTAAAAATCCTCTTGAATGAATTTACCCCTAGGATAACACAACTTCCTAGGGTTTACAAGTTAAAAATCACCTCATTTGGCTTAACACACCTAGCCAAATTATCATCTTATGTACATGTTTTCTCTAGGATAACACAACTTCCTAGAGTTTACAAGTGCATAATCATCTTTGTTTGACTTAACACACTTAGTCAAACTATCATCAATCAAAACAAGTCCTAAAGTCTAGCATTGATCCAAAGTTCCTAAAAGTTTAAACACCCATATCATTCACCCCTTTCATTCCTTCATCTCATCATTGGTTCTAAACCCCTCAGAGGTCAACAAGGTCAAAACACAAGAAAAATGTGGAGTATAAACTTGATACATCATGAGTAGCCCAATTCAACCAAACTATCCAAGTCTCGCAATGCCAATGGATTTTCATAACTTACATTTGTACAATCCATACATGGGGTCATTATCTTCTACAAACCTCAATGGTACAACGAATGTGAGTATGCCCAATCTAAATTTTGGAACACCTTTCTCTTTGGTAGATTTAAATCAAAGTCAAAACTTAAAAATCTATCAACCAAACAATCAGGGCATGAGCCTTCCCCCTTTACCAACTGTCAATCAACCAAATCTGAGCAATACCCCATTCACAAATCAAAGAATCATATCAAATCCTCCAAATTTTCCATCGATACAACAAATGGAAACTGTTGATGGTTAAAATGACACAAACAACATTAAAACAAAATATTTCTACTTTGTGTCTCCTGAAAAAGAAAGACTACATATAGTGGCCTAACTCCCAAGGTCCTGGTAGTTGGTTCTCAACTATCTGATGTCACTGAATTGGTTCATGCAACTATAATATTCAAGGGGCCTAGACTGGTAACAAAGGATTCAAGCTATGACTCTCTTTGTCGAAATAGTTTTTGTAAATCAAGGGGTTTAAAATAAAAGAAAAAGATAGATCCGAGGGGTAAATCAGTAAGTATGAATTAAATTTATCTACTATCTAGACATATACTTTTAACAATGAATGTTTTCTTAACCAATCACAAAAACCATAACATGACACAACCCACAGTATAACTGTACCATCATATACATCTTAGGTGCTTAATTCAATTCCTCTATTCACCTATCACAAATATTTCCAAGATCCCAAAACCACACACATTCATTCATCATTAAAACTATAGATCAACATACTTTAATAACCTTAATTCAATGACAATTTAAGAAGATAATCTTTAAACTTGGTTTCTTCTAATGAATTTCATCATATAAGAAAATATCATGCTTTAGCACAATCACTGGCATTCAAGTGGATTATAACTCATTAACCTTATCCAACATAGAATTTAATGCCAAACTCCATATTTCGTAAACCTGCAATTCTATTAACTATAAACAAGATCTGGTACAATGTATCTCTACAAAATGCTCTCTAAAAATTCTATCTCCTAACACTAGGTAAGCCAATCCAATTCTCAATTAGCCGACCCTTACAATGTAATACCCCACTAGTATTTATAGAATACAAAAAAGAAGTTCAAACTTTTACTTCTATCTTAGGTTTTCCACCTTTTTAGGAACAATCAACTGTCTTGGAAACTCAGATCAATTTCGATCTTGAGCTCTTACATTACACATTCAGTTTGATCTAACAATAGAAGATAGAACAAAGGAGAAAAGAAGATCCCACGTCCTTGAGACTGCTAGTGTTGCATGCATGCAACATGCAAGGAAGAAGATCATCATGCATCATGCAAGGAAGAAGAATATCATGCATGCAAGATTTTATGCATGTGATGCTGGATCCGCTATGAACTCATCATAACTTGTGAAGACCTATTGTAGCATATCCATATCTAGCCCATCAATCCAGTTATCTTCAAATTTGATGCGATCAAACTCAACTGCAGCAAATTCTTTCATGCTTTTTACCTTGACCAACTCTCTTCCTGCAGCTTTTATCTCTTCCTTGACCTCTACAAGTTGATCTATTACCAAGTCTTCTCCATCATCCTGCATGAGTCCTTGGAATCTTTCCCTCCATTTCTCTCTAACCTGACTTAACAGCATGCCATCTTTAGTCATTACATTCACATCTACTATTATAGCCATAACCGCTTCCAACTCCTCCAACTGCTCAGTTAAATTATTAACTGCTCCCTGAATTTCCTCCTTATGTTTGCTCAAGAAGCCAGTCCTAAACTTAAGGATACGAGAAGTCTTTTCTACAAAATCTTTATTATCATCTTCGAGTATAGATTCTTCTAAAAGAGTAGTTAGAGGCAATGTATTTATCTTCTCCAACTTTTCACTATACTCTTTGTACTCTTCTTCTAACTTCTCGGAGGCATCAATATATTGATGCATCTCTTTTATTACTCCTTCTGCCTCCTTATAGGTTTCAAACCCCTTTTCCAAAACCTCACCTACCTCCCGGTTCACTTTATCTATCCACTTGTCAACCATCTCCACCTTACCTCTAACCTGCATCAAATCATCAACCTCCTTTTTGCTTAGCAAAACAAGAGTCTCAATTGCTGTAACCTTTTGTGACCTTGGAGAGGAGACACTCTTCAAAAATAAATGTAACTGATCTAATTGAGCCTTAAGCTCATCTTTCTTTTGTTTGTCCTTGATCATTCTGGATTTCGTCGTTGAAGCCACCACATCAATCAAATTCATTTGTTGATTTCTAGTGGGTCTTCCCAAGTTAACCGTACTCAATTGATAGTCTGTAAGCTGTATATCCCCTACCTCCTTTTCAATCATAGGCATGGCACATTCAGCAACTATCTCCCCTTTATCTATGAGTCTAGTAGAGTGCAAAACTTTAGCCCTCTTCTTAGGCCTTTCCTGTTCAATCTCCTTCATCATGTCCTCCCAATTGAGAGATTGAGGAGGTGTTCTAGCTCTTTTTTGTAGATCTAATTTCAACCAAGTAGGAGCACCAAGAGCCATCATCATGGAAGAGGAAGCAACAACTGTAGAGGATGGCTGAATATCTATCTTAGGTTGAGAATCAACCTTTCCCTTTTCTTGTTGCTCCTGCAGTACATGCAACTGCACCAACTTCTCAGCCTCCTCTCTATCTCTTTGTTCATGCATCTTCCTGTCTCCTTCTTCTTTTCTCAATCTTTCCTCTTCCAAGGCTATGAGTTTCTCTGCCTTTTCCCTTTCTTTCTTAGCTAGCTGTTTCTTTACCAGCTCTTTAGCCTCCTTTTCTTTCCTTAGAGCTTCAGCCTCTTGTTCTTTCAATCGAGTCTCCTCTGCAAGCTTCAATCTAGCAACAAGGGCTTCCTTTTCCCTTCGGTTTCTTGCTTTCTCCTCCTCGAGATCATGGATCTTTTGTATCAATTCCAGCTTGTCATTTTCAGCTTTGACCTTGATCTCATGCTCTCGTTGCCTCATTTGATCCTCCATTGTATCAACTATCATTCTTGTTTCAACTTCTGTTTCCTTTGATTGCTATTGTTGAAGTAGAGCATCAAATTGCAACTTTGCCTCTATTTCCTTTTGTTTCTCCGCATCAGCCCTTGCATCAGATTCTCTAGTAGCATCTTCAAACTGTTTCCATTGCTCCTCCTGTGTAAGAATCTGCTCAATAGTAGGATCTAGAGGCATGTTTTCTTGCAAGTCCTTCTCTGACGAAGTTTCATCTGAATCTGTCTCAATTTCTACCAACTCTTCCTCCACTTCCTTCCCTTTAGTAGCTTCGGCCATGGCATAAAGCACTCCTTGAACTTCTTTTCTTTTCTTTCTTGTGAGTGGGGCTTTTGTAGATGACTCACCCAATGCGGGTATAGGAACAGTAGATTCAATTGGAACATCTCCCTCAGGTGTCTCTTCTTCTTCATCAACCACCTCCAACTCTGTTTCTTCAACATCCGAAGGAAAGAATTCCAATGGTTCCTTGGAAGGCACCTTTCTTTTACTCCTCTTATACCCTTTACCTTTCTTGAGGATTAGTCCCTGAGGAGCTTGAGTCCTCATCATCAACCATTGCACACTTCTATCCAAGACTATTCTTCCCAATTTCTTAATGTCAATCGTTTCTTCTTCATTCCAGTCTATTGGATCTAAGTTTTTGGTGCCAATATTCAAAGCTTCATATGAGGGATCTAATACCACTCCATCACCCACCAAAGTGTCAGGAATATTATCTTTAATACCTAGCTCTACCATAAGTGAGACTGGTAATCTCTCATAATTCTTCCTCCTCAAGTCAAATTCATCCTGCCTATCACACCAAAAATCCTCTAACAAATTAAAATGTCTATTAAACACAGAAGGTAATAAAGTATACATCTTCTTTTTCAGATCAAAATACTTACGAGCTATATACAATCCCAATTTCAATTGTATCAACTCATTACAAACCACCTTAGCTGCCTTCAAGTGTTGACAACTATATTCCACCAGTGTCATAGGAAACTTATGGCATCCTGTCTTGTGCTTCATCCCAAATCTAGCATTAACTCCGATGGCTTGATATACAAATTCCATAAGCACTATTCTATTGCTGCAGCATCTTGGAAGTAAATGAGGATGACCTTCAAACCCAAACAATCTGAAGTATGTAAATTTGGGGTATTGGATGTACCAACTTCCCCATTCAGAAATGGAAGCCATAGCTTCCTGACTTAACCTGTATCCTGCATCTCCACTCAACTGATTGATAACCACATATAAAAATGCATCATTGACTCTTCTGAAGTGAGTCTCAGCAACCTGAAGGGATAATTGATCATAGTGTTCCCATACCTTCTTTTGTCCATCCAAAGCTCCCATTATACCTACCCTATTTAATCCTGGGAAAATCCCCAATCTTGCTGCAGCATAGACCACATATGAAGTCATGAAGAAAGATTTGGTCTGTCTGACCCTTGTGAGCTGATCATGTATGGCATCAGAAACAATCATGGACCAATCAAATTGATAATCACCCTGAAAAATCACCTGAATAAAATGAAACATCCATTCCTTGAAATGGAAGGCATCCCTCTTCCCAAACACTCTAGACAACATCAATATTAAATCAGATATCTCCTTCTTGAAGTCTGCCCTCTTTGGCTAATCTGCCAATTTGCTCAAAGAATTCTTCTCAGTACTTAACCATCTTTTGTTTAAATGAGACTTATTGGAGTCTTTATGCTTACTGTATTTCTCCAATGCCTCTGCCTCAGTTAACTGCACTAAATTCTTGGGATCAGGAACATTGAATATGTTTTGGAACATCTGCGGAGTAAGATCTATAATTACATTATTCTATGAATCCATGCATAATCTTGTAGCTAGATTATAAGTACTGGCCACCGTATATATCAACTCCGGACACTGAACTGACAAAGGAAACACAGTGATATGTGAAAGACTGGAGTCAACAATCCTTTGAGTTCTCCCTGTCAAGTTTGCCCTTTCTACAAAGGTCTCTTCATGTAATTCTTCGAAATTATACTGGCCTAGATTGGTATCTATGATATCTGAACAGTTTGATTCCACCTTGCTCACCTTCACCATCGGATTCCTATGATCATACCTTAATGTATAAGGTAACTATTCTGGTTTCACCTTCTTGATCTTTGGTGCAGGCTATGATGTTCTAGCTGGTTGATTCCTTCGAGCAACCTCTCCTGATGTTCCTGACATCTCTCAAATCTCCTACAAGCAAACCTCTAATTAGACCCCTTCCAATTCATTATAAAACTTGTTTTAAAAACATACCTGTTACATATGTATCGGAGTCGGAGTCAGACAGAAACAAAAAATAATCATTTTTACAAGACTGGTGGACTCGGAGCAAAAACCAATATAGGAACTTCAGCTAGTAACAAATGGGCTCAGAGTCGGAGTCGGGGAAGTTATCAGAACTGGGATTGGAATAAAAAATTAATTTGGTTTTTCTTCAAATTCCTCTCATTTCATATTCTATTTCCATTCCGCCTTCGCCTCCGATTTGTTTATCGTTACTTCGACAAAAGACTTTCCACAATATGCGGACCCGGACACGGGATGAAAACAGAACTGATAACCTTTACAAACAAAAATTCTTAAGCTTAAGACCAGTTCCGATCCCGCCTCCGCTAATTATCACATACCTTAAAAAACCTTTTTAGAACTTGAAATCGAAAACAACATAGAAATGGAATTCACATCTTCGATAAAAAAAAACTCTCACGCCAATATCCATTCCAATCCCACCTCCGCTAATGCTAATCATGACATCATCAACTTTATTCATTTTCATCATAACTTCATGATTAAACCTAGGTCGCCATAACATAGCAAAGGAGCTTAAAAAACTCTACCCTCATATGGCCGTGGGGAACAATTATATTTTAGAGCCATTCTTTTAAAACTTATTGCAGAGACCGACGAAACCCTAAATTAACAAACTTAATAAAACTAGGGCATGGGTTTTAAAACCCTAAATTAAACCATAAACCTAATCTACCTCAACTCACTGTAAAAATCTATAATCTACCTCACTGTAAATTCTTAATCTAACTTACACCATAGTAAAAACCTTTAATCTAAGCTAAATCTACTGCAAATCGAAAACGACCCAACGCGATCACGATTAAGTCGTGAAAACGACAATGCCCAAAAATAGAAAGAAACAACACAACAAAATAAAACAACAAAGATAAAAACTAAAACAAACTAAAACAAGAACCTACTCATTCAATCACATTGTAGATCATAAAATTGCTTAAAACACAATGATTGAACATGCGAACAAATACAAAGCAAAACACAACAAACACAACCGCAAATAAAACAATGAATAACAAAAACAAAAATAAAAGACCAACCTTAAACGCAAGCAAAGCCATGCTGACTTTCTGAATCAATTCGCACACAATCCCTTCTTTATCTCGATCAATTCGCTCAAAACGAACTCTACTATTGCTCTTCGCGCTCTCAGACTTGTAATAATAACAATAATAATCGGCTTTAACCCTTAATAAAGAAAAACAAATGTGAATTTCTACCTACATTAGCAACCACCATTAATGCATTAAAACACAGTAAAGGTGGAGTCGGAACTGTAAGAGAACAAACACTGGTCTATAGTGCAACTTCCGTCCAAAAGTCAATGACACAAAAAAAAAAAGGCGGGGTCGGAACCAAAATGGAAACAGGATCTTAAAATCATAAACTTTCCAAACCTTATTCCCATTCCGACTCCGCGTCCAATAACTAAAAAAAAAAAAAATTTAAGTAAAAGATCAACCTAACAAAACAAAACACAAAAACCGAGACAAACAAACATTAAAAAGGTAGCGGAGTCGAAATCGGAATTGAATTTGATTTTGCAAATTTTGAATAGAACCATCCCAATTCCCACTCCTGCTCCACTTCCGCTAAAGAGAAAAAACAAAGGCAAAGAAAAGACCATCGGGATCAGAACCAAAAATACACCTCAAAAGACCTTTCAAAACCTGATTCAGCTCCGGTTCCGCTTCCAACAGAGAAAACAATGAAGAAAAACAAAATACTTGGCAAAACTATACTCCAAATTTTGTTCCAAAAACAACTAAGTACAAAAAACACAAAGGGGGACCCATTTTGACCAAGACAAAAGATGGGGAGGTTATGCAAGGCATAACATAAACCATTCAAGCAATCCCAACAATCAACACCATTCCCAATCCACCACCACCACCACCAAAACACAACATGACAAATTTATTCTCTATCATGTTGCAAGCGGCTCAACAAGCCTCTCATCAAAAGGTGCTCCAAAACCATCAAACAACACAAGTAGCCCGACAAACATAGGCTCAAACTCAAGCCCAACACTAGGCTCAACAGGAGCAAGCACAATTATTAGCACTATTGCAAGCAATCCATGAACAAGTCCATCAACAAGTAGCACAAAAAGGAGCCCAAAAAAAATCTTTGTTGGCACAACAACAACTAGACCAACAACGAGCTTTGTTGGCGCAACAACAAGACCAACAACAACATGACCAACAACAAACATTATTGGCTTAGCAACAAACACAACCATTACTCACTGAAAAAATCTTGCAATTGATTCCCACCACAATCATTCAAAATGATGATCAAGATCCTTTGACCATTGAAAATGTTGAAAATGTCTCTACATCACCTAATGAGTTAGAGGACACATCTCAAGAATTTATTCCAAATCATGATCAACATCTTTCACCAAGATCTAGCAATGATCCTTTCCAAAACATATGGACATCCTTTAACCTCATTAAATTTGAGAAACTTCCTATGCCTAGTGAAGATATCCAAGAAAACAATCCATTCTTTGAAATTGAACCATGTCAAGAACTTGATCCAAAGCATGATGAAAGCAATTCCGAAATCATTCGAGATAAAGAATTTGCATCTCCAAGCTATTACAATGATATAATGGACACTCTCCTATCTATACAAGATGATCATATTTGCATAACACATAATCCTTCATCTACAAATGAGATGCTTTCTTTGAATAGACCCGTAGATGATCTTCATTCAAAACAAGAGTATCCTACTCTTAACATTTGTACACATGATCAGGATATAGAGAAATCTAGAGACATGTCAGATGTGGATCATGAAAACGGCTTCTACATAGGTTGTGAATTAGAAACATCACATGAAACCATATCAAGAATGAATCATGAGGAAGACTTTTACAAGGACAGTGAAGCATCAACACCTCTAGAAGGAGCTTTACAATCTTATATCTCACAAGATCAAACCAAATATATCAATCAGGCATTCATCACACTTATGGAAGATTCTATCACTTATAAATTTTGATCACTTACCTTTCTTAGGGAAAGCTACCTCATCAATAAAGAAGTTATCACTTTTGAAGAACCACCACAGAGTAGAGAAGGATTAACACCTTGTTTCCAAGGTAAATCATATCTTGTGGTAGATAAAATGTTTCAACAAATGAATTATCAAGGTAGATGATTAGGCCTACATGAACAGGGTATCCTGGAACTAGTGCAGATTAGGGGCAATCCTAAGCATCAAGGCCTTGGTTATTTGAAAATCAAGGGATATAAACATATCAGAGATACCTCTACAAAACTGGGGGCAACTTTGTCAAAAGTAAATGCCAACATAAGGGGCATGAAGGATCCTTATGATGAAACCAATGCTAAAACTATAACCCGCCACATCATGAATCTTCATCCACCCATCACCCCATCCACAAATTGGGACCAACATCAAAAGAAATATTCGAATCAAAGCATGAAAAATTTCATCAAAGGAAAGGAAGTAGCGAAGTGCAAAGGATAAATAGAATATAAGTGGATACCAAAGAATACAAAGAATGATTATCCCTATCAAACTCCATTAGTCAAAGAAACTATGGGGAAAAATAAAAAAGGGAAAAGTATCCATCAAAGATGTCCACAAAAGTGAAAAAATGCTTCTCATGTGACATACAAAGTGTATCAAGAAGTTGGTGCTAATTCCAGGCACACTTTTGTATCCACCCATCATTGCTCATCTTCCCACGTTTGGAGAGTCAAAGGTTCCAAACTATCGACCAATCCATCTTTTATTCCTAAACACACTCCATCCATGCCTCCGTGCATGATATCAAATTCTCACATTGGCCATGTGTTGGCAATGAGCCTTCATCATAAGGATTCAGAAGGCACTCTATTGTGATGTGCATACAAAGACAGAGTTAACTCTGGTATCAGCAAAGCAGATCATAAATCTCAAAAGCTTATTTCAAGTGCACATATCTTAGAAAAGCAACTTCTTCAAGCAGGATATCGATGGAACATTATGATAGAAGCATCCACATCAATGACATCAGGTGGTTCAACATGAGCCTAAATATTTTATAGAAAAATACAAAAAAATCAAAAAGTATAAAAATCCATAAAAAATCAAAAAAAGGATTGAAAACAGTAAAGAAAAAAATTGTCCTCTAGTGAAAACCACTTCGGTGGCACTTTGGACAGGTACCATGATGAAAACATGGAAAACAGGCGTCATATTTAGAATCAAGAATCTAGGTGTTCCATTTCAAAAGAAAGCATCTTATTGCATCCATAATAAAGACGACATTCCATCCATAATAAACCCGTTCATTCATGAACCATTTATCCAATCCATTTTCATCTATCTGCATCCATCATCCAAGTTATCTTAATCTTGATAAAATTCTGGTGCACACTTTACACTTGCTTATGGTAGTCATCTTGACATGGGTCATTTTCATTAATCCTATCTACCCAAAGCTATCTGAGCCAGGAAGCACTATCCAAATGAGCATCCTCTATTCAAACACCTTATCTTGCCACAAGATAATCCTTGGCATCCTTTGCATGCTTATCATAACCATGTATCCATTCATCCAAGAATCCATCCATGGAATTCCATACATTGCTAGACACTGGGGGAAAATATTTGCATGTTTCTTCGAGAATAAATCTTGATATATATCATCCAACTTATGTGGTGATCTGAATGTTGGAAAACATGAAATCAAATTGGTTAAAACATTTGTGATCACCAAGTCAAATCCCTAGCCCATGGAATATTTTGATAGGAAGACATTCCTTATCAAGGTTTATCTATCATCGAACATCAATCTGAACAATCAATATTAGTCACATCTAACTTATGCATCAACGTCACATCAAATCATCAAAACAATTTTGTTTCAAGCCAAGCTTCGTTAATATTAATCAATCAAATCTAATCAATTATCACCTTGTTTGACTTAACACACCTAGTCAAACTATCATCTTGTGCATGAGTTTACTCTAGGATAACACAACTTCCTTGGGTTTACAAGTTCATTATCATCTTTGTTTGGATTAACACACTTAGCCAGTTTATCAAATTTAAAACCATCCTCTTCTGTACAAGTTTACTCTAGAATAACACAACTTCCCAGAATTTACAAGTGCATTATCACCTTTTTTGGCTTAACACACTTAGTCAAATTATCCAATCCATAATCACCTTGTTTGACTTAACACACTTAGTCAAACTACCCTCTTGTGTATGATTTTACTCTAGGATAACACAAGTTCCTAGAGTTTACAAGTGCATTATCACTTTTGTTTGACTTAACACACCTAGTCAAACTATAAATCCATCAATCCGATCGATCAACATTAAGCTTGGTTTTCAAAAAAATCCCAAAATAAAGCACTGATATCATATCCATATCATAAAAATCATGCGAAAAATCCAAAAACATTCAAAAAATTCATCACAAAATTCAAAAACATTCAAAAAATCAAAAATTCAAAAATCCAAAACATGTCAAAATCTGAAAAATCAAAAATAGAGTCATCTTGCCGAACTACATCATCTCTGAGCTTGAACGTAGGCAAGGTTGATCTTTGATTATCCCCCAAGATAGTTAAGGTCATTCCTTTAGGCATTTTTTGCATTGGGAATCCATTTGCCCATCTAATTTACACCCTTAGGTCAGTCCATAAGTGTCTATCACAATAAAACGACAATCCATTTGCCCATCTATCTCATCATTGAGTCAGGGTTTTTGTCGGTCGAACTACCTCATCTCTGAGCTTGAATGCAGACAAGGTTGATATTTGATCATCCCCCAAGACATTAAGGTCATTCATTTAGGCATCTGTCACATTGGTAATCTATTTTCCCATCTAGTCTATAGTTAGGTCAGTCCTTTAAGCATCCGTCGCAATAAAATGACAATCCATTTGTCCATCTTATCATCATCAAGTCTATCATCGGTTGAACTACGTGGTCTCTGCGTGTGTAACATAGGGAAGGCTAATCTATGGATCAGCTCCCAAGACCCCTAGGATAGGTCTTTAAGTTAGTCTCTTCATCGTAAATCTTGAAAATACTAAAAAAGATTTGTAAAACATTTCAAAATACCAAAAACAACCTCAAAATATCAAAAAAATCCAAAATGGTGCATCCATTTCATCTCTCTTTCACTTGTGACTTTTATCACTCATAATAAAATCAATCATCGCCTCCACCCTTTGGTGAGCTAGTCAGAAGCAAGTCGAGTAGGTTCAAAAGTGAACACCTAATCATCAAATTCTTGAAAGTCTAAGTTAGTAAGCAAGAAAGTTGATCAACTTAGAATATCGGCAGCTTATCATCCAAATCAGTCCCATCAAAACCCTGATCACAACATGTCATAGGATGAAGCTTTCTTGTGATGGACATAAGCAATAGGTACCTCACAATAGTTTAGTCTTGGCTAGTGGTATGAAGAACATTAGCTTGTTTGGTTTTCTTTATTTGGTCTTTTATTGACTTATCTTATTTTGTGCTCATTCCAAGGACCTCTCGATGATGCCTAAAAGAAATAGATTTAGAGAGAAAAGAATGGGGAAAATATCATTGTCTCTTTTATCTACTATGCTTGTGGGATACACTTTTAAAATAACTTAGTCATGTGTGCTTTGTTTGGTTTGTGGAGGGGACGTTTTAGATATCTTGTTGACCACATAAGAAAGCTTGCTTTCCTATGTTTTGGCCCGAGGTGTTTAGAATGTTTGAACCACATCCTAAATGAAGTATGTATGATAAGTGTGAATAAGAATACTCCTATCTAATTGTCAAGTCAAATTCCATCACACTAGGTACCACGCCATCCTAGTTTTTTATACCTTGATGCATTGTACCTATGTGTGTTATAAAACATAAAGTAATTGGCCCTTTTAAAATCCCGACTCCTGGTAAGAAAATCATCACCATCATCATTAATAACATAGGCTTACTGGATCCTCCTTCCGTCCATCTTATTATTCTTATTCTTCTATCTTTACTAACATTTCTATCTAAAGTAGGTGTGAGATTTCAAAATATACATGAGGCTATCCATGGCTGATGACTGTCTACACATCATTAGAATTGTCTACATCAAAGAATTATCTTTCATCCTCTGATCAATAGGACCACACCTGTCGCATTTTATCATGATCTCGATCGGAAAATCATACATTTTTGTCCGATCTCTCAAGGGGGCAATATACCAACGTAATCCTTCTTGCTAGGGCAATAGTGGAGCATCTGAAAAATCAAGAAATTTTTAAACTTTGATCACAATAGTTTTATTCTTTGAATCAATACAACAAGTACATTGCTTCAAAGAGGGGAAAAATGTACACATGAAAAATGTACAATTCGGTTCGGCACACTTGATCCTAATTACTAACAACATTTTCTCTAGAATCATACTCTCAACTTTTCATCATATTTTGTCTCTTAATTTAATAAATCATTATTTATTTGATTGAGTCTTTCTCCTCCATTGATTAAATTAATCAATTTAATTTAATTAACCTTATGTAAATCATTTTATTTGATTAAAGTCTCTAAAGTCCTCTTAAGAGATCAACCACAGAATCAAGCTCTGCCTATAAAGAGGCTTCACAAAAAATCCTTTCTGATTCGTAAGACACGATTTCTTTTCTCAAGCTTATTGAAAATGTGAAAATTCTTCAATCATAGACTCTTTATCATTGATTCAATAAATTACTACACATTTCTCCATGAACATAATAAAACATAGTATCATGATCAAATTCATTGGAAAATGAAACACTGAAGTATACTACTGCCAAACTAGATTTATATACATCAACAAGCAAGTAGATACCACTGCATATTCCAAACTTACATAATGAATCAGTAGTAAGATTATTAGGCAAGCTCATTTTCATTGCAACTAACCTTGTTCTTTAGAGTAACATCTTCCACCACAATAACACAAAGCAGCCAAATTTTTAGCATACAGTCCACTACATGTAAGTTTCAAGTCACCAAACTATGAGTATCACATAATAATCAACTTCAAAGGAAAATATTGATCATTAGATGCATATTAAAATCTTCATCATCCAAGAATACCCAAACTTCTATTAATGTTGTTCATTTGTTCTCAAGTACACATATACTATACCAACATAATCAATGTAAAAAAATGCTACACCATTTACCACAACTCTAAAAAACTTAATTTATAGCAAGTAATTAGTATGTTGTTCATGTTTTCCAAGCACAACACTGCAGAACTCAACATTTACGGTTAATATTTTTCAGCTAACTGCCTCTATCATCATTTCAATTAAGACCTCAAACAACTCACTGTCTTAACATGCTCTGTTTCTGAAACATCATTCATATAAATCAAGGCATTGCACTGTATCAATTTTTTGTTAGATATGGTTTCATGTAGACATGGAAAATGTACAACTCGGTTCAGCACACTTGATCCTAATTACTAACAACATTTCCTCTAGAATCAAACTCTCAGCTTTTCATCATATTTTGTCTCTTAATTTAATAAATCATTGTTTATTTGGTTAGGTTTTTCTCCTCAACTGATTAAATTAATCAATTTAATTTAATTAACCTTATGTAAATCATTTTATTTGATTAAAGTCTCTAAAGTCCTCTTATTAAATTAAATAAATTAAAACTTATTTGATTTAATCTAACATTTTCCCACTTAGTTAAATAAATCAAAATCATTTATTTAATTTATCATTTCCTCTCAATTATGATTTAAATCAATTCATCAATCTAAATCAAAATTGTCAAATCATCTAATCCCTCATTAAATTGATCAAATTTTGATTAATTTAATCTCAATCACTAAAATCCTTTAGATTTTCCAAGTTGCACCAATAAATCAATTTAATTGATTTATTAATTCATCTATTTTCCCTCACATGGTATAAAAGAGGAATATTCCCTTAAATTTGAATTCAAATTCAAATAGGCTTAGTCCTTCCAACAAGGCATTTAATGCCTCTTACATGTCCTTAGCCTTGAGCCAAGTGACATTAACTCCATTTCCTTCTCCCTCCAACATGTGAGATTCAAATTTCAAATTTGAATCTCATAGCATTTATGATGCACATTGATCAAAATGTGCACAACCTTCCTCCATTCACATCCTGACAAATGGCACTTAGCCATTGGATGTTTAATGATCCCACATTGCTCAATTTCACTCTCTTTTCCATTTTGGAAATCTATAAATGAGAGACTCTTCCTCTCATTCTATCATCCACAATTTGAGTAAGTTTATTATACTCAATTTCATCCTCAAACATTATCCATTTCATCAAGTTCTTAGCTAGGTTATGCAGGTTTTTCATCATGGAGCTTGATTTAATCTCCATCAAAGTGGATCACTCATAAAATCATCAACAATCACACAAAAGAGTTGGGAAAGGGCCATTTCCTAAACACAAATTTGCACCAACTCCCCCATGGGATCAAGAGTTTGCATCTTAGAATAGGATTTCATTATGTTCTTTGTTCATTTACTCATTTCTTTCCTATTTAAGTTTGCAAATGGATTTCATGGGGAATCCTTCTTCTTACTTGCATTTGAATCTAACATTGTGTTTGTTTCTCGTGTTTGTGCAGTTATAAAGGATTGGGGTTCACAGTATCGAACAATGATGAGACAATATAACAAGATTTGATGACAAATACAAAATGAGCACTACTTCACTGTTCAAGCATCTTAACCTCGTGTATCTTTTGAGTAACACAAACCATCACCAATTTTGATAAGTACAAAAAAAAATATTGATTATTCTAGCTCAAACAATACATTTCAACAAAGTAAGGTTAATAAAAATTTGTCCATAAATGGTGGAAAGCGTAATTGTGTCACAAGTATTTTTTACTATGGACACTCCCAAAGAAACAAAAAGTATCAACTGCTACACCACCAATAGTCATATGAGAAATAATCTTCTAGCAAAATGATGATATAAGTGAACCATAGCATTAAGACAATTATCGTCAACTCATTGTCACTATTATTCCCTACAAAGACAATAAAAAAATCTGTATCTTGCATTTTGATGATAAATAGGTTATGAAACAACAAGATTCTACAACCTTTTATTTGATATCAAAAAGGGGTTTATTCAAAATGCATCAATCATATCCCCCTATCTTCATACTTCCTTTCAAATGCTTAGAGATTATTCTTGTGCAACATGCACAAGATTTAGTTCTTCCTTTTTCTTTTCTTGCTTTCTTCTCCATACTTGTATAGGCTTTGTCTTCTCCTTACTCATGATATTCATTTCATTTTTTTTTAACATATAGTCCCTTGATGGCTTTAACAAAATTTTCTTACACCACTGTGTTTTGTGTCCAAACCTATTACACCTATAACATATAATAGTGTTGTCTAGACCAAAGAGAAAAATTTCTTCTAGGCATGTTGTATGAACCTCTCTTGACATTTCTCACATGATTATGACTTTTATTCATTCAAATATTTCTTGCTTTATGTCCATAAGCATTACACCAATAACAATATCCATGAAATTGAGAGTGGTTATAACTGATAAATGAAGATTTTGGTGGTCTTTTTGTCCTAACCCATTTTTATTTTGTCTGAGCATCAACAATATGGTGACTGAGATCAACCTTCAATCTTGGTGTTTTCTTAGTTGTAAATGACTTTGCATTTGCAGTAGAACAAATTTTTTCATGATTAGATTCTTCTATAGAGCCTTGTCCAACCTCATATCCCACTCCTATAGGATCTTTAAATCGCTTTTGTCTACCGATCATCTCATTCAATAAATTAGTACTACAATCAAATTTCTGATTTTTATCCAATTGAACCTTAACAGTTACAAGCTCTCTTCTTAATGCAACTACTTCTCCTTCAATTTTTAGACATTCAATATTTTGAACTTCCAAATCAGATCTTACAACAACTATTGTCCTTTTACATTCTTTGATTTCAATTTTCTAATTGATAATCAAATCATCTTTAGGAGTTAGTTCTTTTAACAAGGAATCATTATCTGAACATTTATTTAATGAGGCAGCCTCATTTTCTATTTTATTACTTACTTCATTCTTGTCTTTTAACTTGGCTTCTAATCCCTCTTTAGTCTTTTTCTTATCAACCATTTGGGGTTTCAGAAATTCAATAATCTTTTTATCATCATAATGATCGTGTATTACAACTTTATTAACACTAACACTTTCTTTTAAGCATACCTTAAGATCCTGATTTTATTTTCTAATCCTCTTAAGCTCATCTAAGGCAGCAAGCAGTTCTTCCTCCAAACCAGCCTCAAACTCATCACCTTCACAATTCTTTTCGTCAAATTCTTGTTCAAAGTCACTTACTAAGTGATCTTCTTCACCAACTACAAGATCAATTTTAGTATTAACTGGAAGGGGTAATTCTTGAGACAAAACTTCACTAGACTTGGCAAGGGTTGATTTATCAAATCATTCTTGACACAAGTAGCTTTATTTTGACCTTTGTTCCTTTTTCACTTAGCCATGATGAATACTCCACACCACTCCAAAAATAGACTTCCAAGACCAAAATCAATCCTAGGTATGAAACCTAATGCAGGAACCTATGCTCTAATACCAATTGTTGGAAGTGTATTCAATCTGAGAGGGTGGGGGGTGAATCAAAAAGGAATAATTTTAACTTTTAACTTTGAATGCATAATGAATCTTTTACTAATTTTAACCCAATGTGACAAATTTATTTCAGCAAGTGGAAATTAACACTTTAGATTAGATTGACATGAAATTTGACTAACATTTACAACCCATATTAAAAGAATCATATGATATTGTTCAATCAAAACTTTATGAAAAATCTTAATGTTCTTTATGAATAGAACTATAATACTTCATAAAATGCAACTTTGACTTTCTTATGACAAAATTTTGAGCATTTATATAATGAACACAAAATGTAGATGTAAATTTACTTTATGAAAGACTTTTTGCATCATATTTTTCACAAACTAAATTTGCATGAAAAAATTGAACAAGTCGACATTAAACATTTAAACCACCTTAAAGTATCAAAGCATTGACCAACTGAATGAGCACAATAACATAAATGAATTAAAGAAATATTATGAAAGATAGACACAAATCACACAAATGAGAGACACACAAATTTCCGAGTGGAAAACCCTCCTAGGGTATGAAAACCACTCCTAAACTACCTTACTAACAATGCCTTATAGGCTAATTTCTGAGCACCAACTCAAGGAGCACCAACCCATATTTTTTTTTTAGTAAATCATACAATGATATAGAGGATCTCTTTGTTTCTTTCTTTTCACTCAAGTGTCTCTTGACCAACAATATCTAAAATCCTCAAAGTTCAGAAATGAACCTTCAAAATTTCAGCCATTGTCAAGCTTCAAAAAAACTTGATTTTGAACTCATATTTCAGATTTTCAATCTCAAAAACTCAACATTTCTTAAACTACAATAGCTATGATGTTCTCACTATATGTCACAGTCATTTTTCATTATCCTTCACACTTATTTTTCATTGTTCTCCACTTTCATGTTTTTGTTCTCACACAAAAATAGTTAACTCATTCTCTCAATTTTTCAGAAGACTAAAATCCCTAATCTCTCTGTTTTTATTCTTACAAAAATTTTATCATTACATCACAATAATATTACAATAGTATCTTCCTTTTTCTATTTTAGAAATAATAGAGGTAAAATTCAAAGTACCCACTTTTTGTCAAGCAATATTGCCAGGTATTTCTATTTTAGAGAATATTCAGTCATGGATGTTTTCTTCTGACAAAATTAGTCAAGGAATATGCATTTTTAGAAAGGAGACTGAACCCTATCCACACAAGGAGGCTACACAGTAAATGCTAATTCAAAACAACATTAAATAGAAAAATATTCCATATACAATACCCTCAAAAACTGTTGCAATAGTAGTGAAACTGAAACCACAATGCAATGTAATTGAAACCCCATAATAATGCATCCAAGAATAGTTATAAATGAATCCAGGTAAGAAACTAAAGAGATTCATAGATTTCATGATTACCCACAAGCCAAAAACCATGACTCATAAGTCTGATATGGTAAACTTTTGTGAAATGCACTCTAGATTTTGTGTAATCATTTCAGATCAGACCATGAAAAGAATCAACTCATTTTCCAACTTCCATAAAAAATCACACATATCTCTTAATAACCTTTCCATTAGAGGTAAAAGTTTTGTAAAGCATTCTAAGAGAAGAATACTTGAGAATAATGATGGAGAGACTATCATGCATATATTTACCAGACCTACAGTGAGAAAAATGGCCAAGACTCCTTCCAAGTTTGTGCCTTCAACCAATGACATGCGGCTGACATAGCCATCAACCAAGGCAAGGAACATGCTAATACTCCCATTCATTGTCAAAGAGTTCTAGAAGCCAACAAAAAAATTGAGAAACGACTATGAGAAGATCTCCATGGTGGCAGCCAAGTTAGGGTTCCAATCCCTCAAGCAAGTGAAACAAAAGAATGATTGCCCTAATCTTCCCAAGGCAATATAACCAATGAGATTTACAAATATTGATGAAGTTTGAAGTTTGAAAGGACTGAAGTAAAAGTTTAAAACTCATAATTCCTTTTCAAATCCTTGGCCAAACCAATCCAATGCATGCCGAAAACTCATTACCACTGAATGCATACAAGTTGATGCCATCATTAACAATGTTTAAACAATTAATCAAGTAAGAATGCCAACATAATTATGTCATTAGAAATTTTCCATGACCACATAAAAAAAATGTCGATTACCTTGGCTTTGCTTATTTCCAAGTAACCAAGGCCATGTCACTTTCATGATGATATTTTAAATAACCAAAAAATTTATACCTATTGTCGGCCTTGAGGCCTGATTAATTATCAACCATAAGACCCGATGTCATATGCAAATATAATGATCAATTTTTTTACCTTAATACAAAGTTGATTGCCTTGACATAATCCTAGATATAACCAATGCCTTATGAAATATAATAAAGGCTAATATCCATGCTAAGTTAAATATACCTTTCACCCATGCCAAATTGAGTATACCGAATGCTCAAGCCAATATCAAGTGTTTCACATATACCCATGTCAATACCACAATATCATATGCCCAAGCCATTAACAATTTTTTAAGGAAACCCAATAGGGTTTTCTTAAGATAAAGAACCAACTGAAAGCATTACCTGACAGAGAAGCCTACCTCTGATATTGTTTAAAGAAAATTGTATCAATGTCATGATGGTAGAAGAACTGAATAAGCCAACATCAAATAATCAAGTGTTTCATAGAAAACTAAATAAGCCAATATCAAGTGAATCACTATAGCACAAAATATCAAATCAGAAACATGTCACCTGAACATTGGAACATAAACCTGTAACCAAAATTCCTTATGATCTGCACATGGAGTCAAGAGATTAGTGCCTCCAAATATAATATCATAAATGAAATAAGTATGCTAGAGTCAAATGAATACCAAATATCAGATGTGCCAATCAAATTCCATAATAAGACCAAACTATGAAATGCCAAGGCACCAACCCAGGATAGTTTTGACATCAAGGACAAATTCCTCAGAAGAAGCCAACAGTTACATGATTCTCATTTTCATTTTCACATGTGTACAAAGAGATTTATTCTTTGGAGGTATTCATGGATAATATAATCTATTGTACTATTTTTTCATGATATAATACATTGTAGATGCATGTTTTTTGAGGTTGGGTTTCCTCTCTTGAGATTTTTTTCAAGGTATTTCTTCTACCATATTGATTATATATTTATCTATTCTTTTGTGTGTGGATTTTGATTTACATTATTTTCTCTCTTGGGGTTATGTGGAAATAGTAATATATGGATAAAAAAATCTTTTCAATAAGAAGGTAGTAGAAGCTATCTAGTGTTTAGCAAAAAAATGGAAGGTAACTACACTAGTTTGTTCTTAAGGAGTTGTTGAAGAACAAATTAAACAGACTTATACAACCTAGTAAATTATCTATATATTTATGGAAAACAAGTAGATAAAAATGATGTGAAATGTATTTTTATGGCATATGTATCATTATTAAAAAAAAAATAGTCTATAGATGATGAAGAGGCTTCAAAAGCATTATTAGGATCCTATAGGGTAGGATCCTTAAACTGTCTTGTTAATAACTAGTAGTACGAAAGAGTGATACATTGTAATGACCCAAATAATTTTTTTTTTTTAAATAGCTTAAATTTGCAGCAAGGGATAGAAATTGAAATTTAATAATCATTCAAATACCTAAATGTAACTGATTTCTTAAATAAAATGAAGTGCACTCAAATAATTAACAATAAATCTCATAAACATTACACTCATATTTGGATATTTGATTGTCAAATCAATTTGAAACTTAACCAAAACTAACATGAAAAGAAATAATAGGAAAATATATATTATTTTCAAAAAAACCATGGCCTCAAAGCCAATATAATCAACCAAAAATCTCTACTACAAATTGTAGGCACAAAAAATTTACCACCTTTATTCAGTCAACTTACCCCTAATCTGACCAATTTTATATCCTCTATATTAATTAAATAATACCCTATTATTTAATTAATATTCATTATCCCTTATCCATCATCTTAATATATTTCTTCCATCATCTTTAAATCCTAGCCTAAAATAAATAATTACCTTTTATTATTTACTCCCATCACTTATCCCTTCCCTCCAAAAATTAAATAAATAACACATTTATTTAATTCCTCACATTTCCCATCCTCCATAATCCAGTCCCAATCTTAATCCACCTTGCTTAATCATTGGTTAAGGATGTGCACATTCCTAATAATTAATTATGGAGGTGTCATATCCTCCATAAAATGCAAGTGGGCTCCTAATCTCTCTTAACTACCTAACCTTCCTCTAATCATCCATTAATTAGCCTATTCTAATCCATGGTCAACCACCTAATAAATACTAGGTCCACATCCCAATGGAATTTTAAATTCCACTTTATTCCTCCAACATCCCTCATGGAATTTTTAATTCCATTTTGTAATCCCCATGTCCTTTTCAATAGAATTTTAAATTCCATTTATTCATCAAAGGTTTTTAGGGGATTTTTTTATTTCTCTTCCCTTTACCCAAGGAATATTAAATTCCTTTTTATTCTCCCCATGTGTCGCTAGGGAATTTTTAATTCCTTTTATTATTTCCATGCACATTAAAACAAAAAATTTAATTCTTTTGGTCAAATCTTGATCTCAACCCTTAATCCTCTTCCAAGAATCAATCTTGGCCATTCATTAATCTCACCTCTTGCTAATGACTAAAAGGATAGTCATTTTGTAGGCTCTAATTCATTCTACTATACCACAATCATCTCCATCTCTTAATCATACACTACCATCTTCCATCCATAGATAAATCCACCATCCTTGCATCCAAATCAAGCAAAAACAAGTTTTTATGCTACCAAAATCATCCTAGAGCACACAAATCTACCATCAACAAGGGAAAAGCAAAGCAATCAAGCTCAACAAGTTAAAAGTAATAGTTTATTTTCATGTTCTTGTTTGAGTTTGATCTATATCGCAATTTGAGTGTTTGTTCAAGTGTCTTTAATCTTTGCATGTTCTTATTTTCTTTTATTTGTGTAGATTAATTTAACTTGCAAAATTTTTTGGCATGCTCGATGGGACCCACATCATGACTCAATTTTTTATTTTTTATTTATTTTGAAGGTTTCAAAAAATTTCCACTATAGAGGTGAATTCTCTGGATCACAGGACTAAATCCAATCTTTAAAAGGGAAATCACATACATGCCCCTCCTTTGAATGGGTGATTTCACAATTGGAAGTATGACACTCAACTTGTAGAGTCGAATCTACCTCCTACATGGGTGAATGCGCTTTGGCTTCAGGTTTTGAGATACATAGAGGTGAATGCATAGGTAGATAGGTGAACCAAAAACTACATAGATGAACGCACAAAGACATAGGGGAGAACCTATAAACCCCTTTCTAAGACCTCCAAAAAGGAAAAAATACACTTATAAATGCAAACCTGCACCCAGATAGGCAAACCTACTACCCTATAGGCAAATGCGCTAGCAACCCCACAAAAAAAAATCTGTCACCTTCATAGGTGAACTTGCAACCTACAAGGGCGAATCTATATAGCCTACAAAGGTGAATCTACTCTTCTCTTGGATTATTTTTGTCTTTCCATCATAAAACATAGAAGGTATAAAAATCCCAATTTTTGGTAAAAAAATTCATAGCCCTTTATCCATTCCTTTTCAAAAAATATCTAAGGACTCCACCCCTAAAACCCTTCTGTAGGGATTGAATCATCCCCGCACACCCTCTTTTTGTTGGGTTATGTGTTTTACCCTTGGGCTAACAATCCTTTTATATTCATTATTTCCTTCACATCTAATCACCTTTTTGTGCAATTTGTCATCATTTGTCCAAGACCGAAGATTGAAACTACTAACTTATCTTTTGCAAGATTATTGATCAAAGACCTTAGTGTAGTTGATTTCCCTAACTAATCTAGGCATATTTCAATTTATTAAAGGGTCAAAGAGTATTGTTTTCCATGTTTGAGATCTCTTGTTGATGTATTCTCTCCCCTTGCACCATTCAGTGAGCTCAAGGATAAAAAATAATAGATAGATCTAAGTGTAGTCCACTCCACCTAGGAGTGCTAGCCTGCATGTATGCTCTCCCCTTGTACTATGTATGAACATGGGGATCAAAAATGCCTAGAATTTCCTACCCTTTAGAAGACCTACCTAGTATTTCATCACCTAAGGGATGATCTCAACCATGTGTATCAGTGAGGTATATAAAAGGGGGAGAACTAAAGTTGTACCCAAATCTAGTTGAATCATGTCTGGTACAACACTAATACTAGGGTGATTCCTAGTTAAGGTGTGTAGGGTTTGTACAAGTTTCTAATACCTCATTGGGGCTCTTAATCCATTCTTGTGATAGGCTAGTGTTCAGGGTTGTGCCTCACGCACCCTCCTAGTGTATCAAGGACTCACGAGATAGCCTCTATATCCTAGTTGAAGAGCCATTTTTTATCTGTGGCTTGGTGTAGTGTAGGGACTATGGATGGAACCCCAAAGCTACTCACCATGTATTCCCCTATGTTGAGATAGAAATACTCATGGTGAACTATGATAGTTCCCGAGGAGAGAGAAGGTGAGCTCATGGTGTCTATTGATGACCCAGTGTCATTGGATCTCTACCTATCTACCTTCCCAAGAGAGAGTGACACACCCTATTATCATGGAGTATTAAACCCTCAGGGTGGTGGGCCTACATCAAGTTGTTTAAACCTTACCACTAATGCTAGCACTGTTCATGTGCTTGGTGTATCTTCTTGTGCAATACCAATGATTGTCTTTAGTCTGCATTAGTCTTTGCCCACTATCTTCTTGTTTTTTGGTTTTTATCCTTTGCCACAATCCATCCCTTCCATAGGTGTGAATCCACTTCTTACAGAGGTGAATCTACAGTGTAGATAGGCGTCCTACCCCTTGAAGGGAAAATCCTCATCTTTTTCTAGTCCCTCATCTAATCAATTATCCCTAATAGGTGATTTTTTCCTCCTATAGAAGTGAATACATTTATATTTTCTATCCATCCCTTAGATGATTCCACTCTCCAAAGGGGTTAATTCACTCAATTCATCCATACACCTTCATCACTCGTTAGGTGAATCCAAATTTCCTAGAGGTAATTTCACTTCTGTGTCCTTATTCATTATTTATACCATCACTCTGGTTGGGTGAATCTACATTTTAAAAAGGTGATTCTACATCTTATTCCACATCTCCTTGTCTATAAATTACCCCTATATAGGTGAATCCACATCTTGTTTTGGATATCTTATCTTCATAGCATCCATACATATCCATAGATAGGTGATCTTGTGTCATAAATAGGAATTTTTTGCATATAATTGTTTGGGAGATCATACTACACATAGGATTAAACCTATAAAATCCTAGATAGGTGAATTCACATCTTGAAGAGGTGAACCCACTCTCTATATAGATTAATCCATTGACCATATAAAATCAAGAAATTCAATGCATCTTATTACAAATATCCTATATCCTCATCAGCCCAAAATCATAATCCAATAATTTTTCCTCTTCATATCCATCTCCAAATGATCAATTTCATCTTATCAATCATTATCAATATTGTCCACAACATCATCCAATTTGAGAAAGGAATCAGCTAAACCTATCCATCCAACAATCATCTTCATCATTTTAGCTACATCCTTGACTTTAGGAGTCTCCCCCATCACATCTTCCCAATCAAATCCTAATCTAAGCTTCAATCCAATCCTAATATGAGCTTAAATTAAATACCAATCTGAGCTTTGATAAAATCCTAATCTGAGCTTCAAATCCCATCCTAATTTGAGCTTAAATTGAATCCCAATCTAATCTTTAATCAAATCCTAATCTGAGCTTTAAATACCATCCTAATATGAGCTTAAGTCCCTTCCTAATCTAAGCTTAAATCAAATCCCAATCTGAGCTTAATCTACATCCCAATTTTACCTTTAGTTCATCCACATCCAAGATATTCTAACATAAAAATAACTCCTAGGAACCCTTCTACCATGTTCTTCTAATCCATTCTATTTATATTTTCATCATACCTTCTTTTCTTCTAATCATCTATTCCCATATTTTCAATCCACATCCATCCAATCCAACATCATGAATCTTTATCCTTCTCCCACACAACCAAAAATAGTAGTCAAGGGAAATCCATATTATGTTGATGATGGTAGTGAAAGTCTTGATGATCAAGATGAGTATGATATAGATCCCCTTCATTCTATCATTACTAGTCATCTCTCCCCAAGTGTCATCCAAAATCTAGTCATTCATCCATGTTATCCCATCACACCTTCATCCACACCTACTAGAAATCCTTATTCTACCCTTGATAAGCAATATCTATTATCTTCCCCATCCACATATCCATCCAATGCTTCATCCACATCTCTCTTTAATTCATCTTCCACATATCCCTCCCATGCAATATCCATATCTCAACCTTCATCTTCACACAAAAATATTATCACCTCTATCCCTAGTCTAAACTCACCATCTCATTATTCTATAAACCATATCCCAATCCATCATCCTAATCCTCCTATCCATGATCCTAATTATTTTGATCCCTCATCCACATCCCATATCAATCAACCATCCACATCATCATATCTTAATCCACCATCAAAACCCTCCTACCTTAATCAACCATTCATGTCCTCATATATAACTTTATCTTTCACTCCATCATATCCTAATCATCCCTCCAATCTATCATACATTTGTCATCCATCTAATCCCAATCCATCATCTCATTTTTCTTTAAAACCTCTCCTAATCCATGATCCTAATCCTCCACTCCATGATCCCAATCCACAATCCAAAGCCTCCTATGATACTCCATCTTCCACTCCATCATATCCTAATCATTCCTAGAATCCATCATATCTTTTTCCTCCATTTAATCCTAATCCTCCACCCATTTATAACCATTCAGGTATTCCCACCACCCCATATAATCCTACAATGTGCAAGTATATCATTCTAGATTGCATCCAAGGACTCATGAAAAATAAGACATCCCCAAATCCACATACATGGTCATTATTGATGATACCATTTTTCATCCACACCTATCATTCCACTTCCCACTCCTAACATTACCCAAACCGCCAAAATCATCAAAGACACCCAAATCCAATCCACTTCTCGTATTCCTATTATCACTTAAATCCACTATCATAAAATTCATGAATCCTCTATCATCATGCCAAATACACAAGTTTAAACATGCCAAGATATTGATTTGAAGCATACCAAGACATTCCCTCATCCACTCCATCACATGATCCCTCTCGTCAATGAAGTAATGATCCTAGCATCTCATCCACTCCATCTCAAGATCATAGCTCCTCATCCACTCCATACCATAATCCCTCTTACAATTCCTTATCACCTCCTCCTCCAAATCATGACCCTACTATCCATCTACTCCATTACATTATCCCCTTATAAATCAAGATCTTATCATACCACCTAATCCCTCTCATGATTCCTTATCACTAACTCCTCCCAATAAAGTTCCAACCATCCCATCATCTCCATCTCATGATCCTTTATCACCACTTCCATATCTAATTTTTCCTCTTACATTCATCCATGGTGGTTTTATTGTACAAGAATAAAAAATAATATACACCACCCATCCTCCACCTAATAATGGACTTGCATCATGCTTCCAAAATAACAAGAATCCTACAATAAATAAAATGCTCGAGGTCATGAACTATCAAGTAAAAGGTTTAGGCCTTCATGAGAAAGGTATTTTAGATCCCATCCATGTCAAAGAAAATTTGTGTACAAGGTCTTGGATATATATCTTAGGAATCACACTCCAAAAGTATTGGTACAACCTTTGTATGTCCTAAGAGAGCCTCTTCAAAAATAATAATAGGTTCTTCCCATCACCACCAAACCATTTGTTTCCATCCCCCCTCCTACATCATAGCACCTCAAAACAACCATTCATATTCCTCCTTCATCCTCCAAATCCATTTTGGGTCATTGTATCCCTCCATCTACTATGTCTATTTTGGGTCCTTATGTCCCTCCATCAACCATCACACATCCTCCATATACTATGTTTTTTTTTCAATCCCTATGTCCATCCACCATTACACACCCTCCATATACTAAGTCCATTTTAGGACCGTATATCCACCAATCACCTATGCATATCACCCACTATAAACATCCCACTCTCATGTTCCCTAATGAGGATCAACAAAGGTACATGTACCTACACATCCTCCATCAACACATCATCTCCAAAATCATACCTCTACCATTCCATTCATGTTTCCTCCATCTCATCCATCTCCCCATACCAAACCCATTGCTCTTAGAAGCACTTTGGATGCAAAAGTACAAATAAATTAATCCAAATATCCACATGAATATACATTCCCCCATGTCTCCTTAAAAGGACATATTGAAGAAAGGAAAAATAAAATCCAAAATCTAAATCAAACCCACAAGCCACAAAGTCTCACCAAAGAAAAAATAAAAACCATGTGGATCCCAAAGAAAAAAGATGCAGTGAATTCCATTGAAAAATCCATAATGGCATCCAAATTTTCTAAACCAAAATCTAATCATTCACATCCTCCATCTCCTAAACCTATTTTGGGCCCTTATGTCCCAATATTTACTATTCCAACTCCTCCACCATCCCCACATTCTCCATCCCATTATCCTCCTATCATTCAACATCCTCTTCCATATGTGCTTGTGTTGTCCTGGAAATATTCTCCCATCACACATCCACCCTACCATTCCATCCATGCACTTTCCAACATCCCATCGATTATCCATAATATTTCCCATATAAATTCCCTTTGATCCATTCCCTTGTATAATCCATCCATACTAATTAGGTTATACCAACATCCAATAATCACTTCACACATGGGCTCTTATTACCTCATATGAAACTTGATGCTTGAGTCCTTTGGCTCTCTCTTTATCACATATCCTCCAAATCCATTTATCCACATTCCTATTATCATCCATCTCCATCCACACACTTTCCAAAAATCCAAAAATCTAAAAAAAGTATAAAAAAGGGGAAAAAAAAAGCATGTTGGCCAAGTACCATGATGAAAACCTGATAAACATGAATCATTTGTAAATAATCAATCCATTTTCTTTCCATACTTGGGGGAAACTTACATTTAATCATCCCCTTCCTCCATCTCCTTCACTCCAGCTCTCTTACCCATCCTACCTATCATATCCCATTTATCCCAAACCATTCATCTTCCTTGTGATCTTGATAAATAGAGAAAAACAAAAATGTATATATACATGCTTTGGACACCTCTTGGCATACATTCCCTCTATCAACACACTATCATATTTCTTGCCCACCCATCATTATATTATACATCTATGTTCCTTATCCATACATCCTTTCCACATCCATCTCCCTCCCTTATACATCCATCATAATTCAATCCATCTCCTTTCCTTATCTACACGTCCTCCTATATTCCATCCTTCTTTCCACATCACACATGATATATCTAGAGTGGGGAATCTACTGGCTTTATAGCATAGTCCTTGGAGACATCATCCATTTATCCCATCATCCCTTCCATCCCACTATCATTATCTCCACATCCTCCTTTCATTAATAATTCCAAAACCTTCATCCATTCACCCAATATTCCTTTCCATCACCCTATCCTTTCTTTCCCATCCATCCAAAAAAATCCCTTCCATCTCCCCATCCTTATCTTCCTATCCATCCACCCTATCCCACCTTTCATCTCTAAATGGACTCATGTATCCTCTTCATCCTTCCTATCATCTTGCCATATTCAAATATTTATCTCTCCATCTAGTTATCCCATAATCTCATCCTTCTATCAACTAGTCTGTTGTCATTGGTATCTAGCTATATGCTACCTCATGAAACCCAATTCCATATATATCACTATCATCACTCCCACCTCTTTCACACATATTTCTAATCTCTTATCACTTTTCATCACTTATCTATCCATTGCATCATCCTCCCAATTCATCTTTTGATGGTTTGGATAACTATCCCATTCCTAAGCTTCACACAATCATAAACATCCTATCCACACAGTCCATCTTGTCTCATCATATTGGCTCCATCATTGTATCTACTTATCATGTCCATCTCATCATCCCTTATCCATTTCCTATCATTGGTGTTTTTATTGAACTACGTCACCTCTACCCTTTCACATATAAAGGAAATCTTTGATCAACCCTCGATGAATTTTTTCATCCATTTGAGTCTCCATCATCCTCCTTCTACGTTACTCATCATCGGTTGTCAAATATTTTATCGAAATATGAGGTCTCTACTCTATCGCATAGGCAAGGCTAATCTTTGATCAGCCCTTGAGACCTTAGGTATTTCCTTTAGGGCGTGTCTTGGTTTTGTGTCATTTCATCAAGAGTCTCCTTGTTTAGCTAGTTCCTAACAAAAAAATCTATTAGCCCCATGAGGTTTAATTTGTTTCAGGTATCCTGAGTCATGTCGATCAAACAATATACCCCATCTATCCTTGGTATTAGAAGGATGTATCCTTCAACATATTAGACCACATCAATCCCATCCACTTATTGGTCCTATGGCAAATGATATTTGAAATTTATTGTGATCTTTTGGTGCTTTTGCATTTTTTAATCTTTTAAGCATCCTATTATACCTACTCAAGTTTTCCACGATCCATCATATCATGGTGTGCTTTGAATATTAGATAGGGACATATCTTGATTTTCTATATGATCCTACTTTCTTGGTTATCCCACGTATTACCCAAAAAGATCCTTTTGGTCTTGTGTTATGCTAGATAATCCTTTGTTTTTTTTATTTTCCAACATTGGCCCTACCAAATTCCCTATGACTTTGGGATGTTGGAGTAACCTTTTTTTTATTATGTTAGTCCTATGCATGTGATATGGAATCACCTTGGTTCCTGATACCCTGGTGCATAGTATCTCATGCTATATCAAATTAATTTTTCATTACATGACATCATGACACATACCAATTAACTTGCTTGATTTTGTTACTATCCATTCATCCTTCATCACTCTCCCTCATCTATCTATCCTATCTATTTTCATAACTCCACTATCTTCATCTTCATTATTTCATCATCTCTTCAATCTTCTTAAGATAGTATAGATTTTTTATTCTAAGAATATTTCCATCCATCTTCATCATTTCATTATCTTTTCAATCTTCTTAGGATAATATATATTTGTTACTCTAATAATATTTTCATCCATCTTAATCATCTCTTCAATCTTCATAAGATAATATAGATTTGTTATTCTAAGAATATTTTCTTCCATCATCTTCATTAATTTATATAGTCTCACATCTCAATCCAATCCCAATCCATTCAATCTAGCACAAATCATCTACTCACATATTTAGTCTTTTTCATAGCTTTTCTTCAAGCCTAGATCAAATCATCATCATCATCATCATCGGGTTGTATCCATCGTTGCCCTTGTATTATTTTAGGATATATCATTCCCTCATCAACAACACTCCCATCATACTCATCATCATTGGGATGTATCCTTACCTAATCTTGTGTTGTTTTGGGATATATCATTCCCTCATCAACAACATTCGTATCATCCTCATCATTGTCGAGATGTATCCTCCCCTACCCTTGTGTTGTTTTGGGATATATCATTCCCTCATCAAAAAAATACCATCTTCCTCATCATTATTGTGATCTATCCCTCCCTACCCTTGTTTTTTTTTGGGATATAGCACTCCCTTATCAATAACACTCCATCCATCATTAATCATTCTTGGCTTGTAGCTTGATTGAGGAAACATCATATTTATCTTTAAATCTATATGTGCTTGATTTTCTTATCACTCTTTGTCATCCCTTTTATCTTCCTCTTACCATCATCTTCCATAATTTTCCTCATTTATCTTATATCATTTCATCCATTTCGAGAGTACACTCATGTACTCTTGAACCCTCTTTTCCTCTTGAGAGGGCATCCTCAAGCCCTAAAATTCATATTCACACTCATCATTTTCTTTCTAGTCACTCCTTTGAATGATTGGGACATGTCTCCCAATCTAACCATCTTATTGTAGGTGCTATATTTTAATCTTCTTTGAAATGATACTACTTCATAACACCATCTCAAAGAGGGGAAAAATGTAGACATTGAAAAATTGAACACCTTCATTTCATCAAATTACCCCTAATCTGACCAATTTTATATCCTCTCTATTAATTAAATAATACCCTATCATTTTATTAATATCCATTATCCATTATGCATTCATCTTAATCTATTTCTTCTATCATATTTAAATCCTAGCCTAAAGTAAATAATTACCTCTAATTATTTACTCCCATCACTTATCCCTTTCCTCCATAAATTAAATAAATAACACATTTATTTAATTTCTCACATGTCCCATCCTCCATAATCCATAAATAATCTTAATCCACCTTTCTTAATCCTTTGTTAAGGATGTGCACATTCCTAATGATTGATTAGGGAGGTGTCACATCCTCCATAAAATGCAAGTGGGCTCCTAATCTCTCTTAACCGCATAACCTTCCTCTAATCATCCATTAATTAGCCTAGTCTAATCCATGGTAAACCCCCTAATAAATACTACTCACACCCTTGATGAAATTTTTAATTCTATTTTATAGTCCCCATGTCCTTTTTAATGGAATTTTAAATTCCATTTATTCATCTAAGGTTTTTAGAGGAATGGTTAATTCATCTTCCCTTTACCCAAGGAATATTAAATTCATTTTTATTCTCCCCATGTCCCTAAGGAATTTTTAAATTTTTTTATTCTTTCCATGCACATTAAAAATGAATTTTTAATTCCTTTGGTCAACTCTTGATCTCAACCCTTGAACCTCTTCCAAGGATGAATCTTGGCAATTTATTCATCTGCCATCTTGCTAATGACTAAATAGACATTCATTTTTGAGGTTCTCATTCATTATAATAGACCACAATCGTCTCAATCTCTCAATCATACACTACCATCTTGCATCTAAATCAAGAAAAAAAGCCATTATGTTGCCAAAATCATCCTAGAGCACACAAATCTACCATCTACAAGGGTAAATCAAAGCAATCAATCTCAACAAGGTTATTATGTTTATAGAAGAAATATTCAATGCTATACATGTTGTAAACTTGGACATGTTACTAACCAATGCAGATCTAGAAGAAATCATTCGAATAATTGGTCAAGACAAGAGAGCATTATATCTTACAATTGTAATAAGCATGGTCATATTGCAAGATTTTGTAGAAAAAAAAGTGTAGAAAGAAGAGGTCTGGTATATAGAGGCATAAATATTGAGAAAATTGATAAAGGAAAGGAAAAATTACCTACATATGAAATCAAAGATTAGATGAAGAAGACATAGGTGAAGAAAAGAGATTCTGATGTTTGAAATCATTCCACACTAGAACTTGCCTCTGGTAACTCTTTCGGTAATTGATTTTAGGCCACTAGCCTAGGGGGAGTCTTTCATGAAAATATTTCCTCCTCTATCTATGGATGGTACCAAAATGAAAAAATTAGTTGAGAAAATATATTTGTGGTGTACAAAAGTTCTACATAATTTTAGCAAAAGAATTCAGCCAATTCAAGGTCAGCAACAGATTTTTCTATTGTTGTTGGGGAAAACAAAAACTTATAAATACTTAGGGTAAATGCATTTATTGCACATGTGTGAGCTATAAAATTCAAGGTGTAGTCATAATTTGTCACTTTGCATCGAATAAGAGAAGAAGGAGAGCACTCAATAGGTAGATTACGAAACAACAAAATCGATTCATCAACATATCTTGAGATCTATCAGGTATTTCAAATTATTCTCAAAATATCTATACATTTGGACTTAAAGAAAATGGAACACATCAAGGGTTCAATCACTCTAGATGAATGTAATAGTGCAAAGATCAAATATACGAGGAATTTGTTGCTGTCGAGTGAATTAAAGCAATTAAACGAAGCAAAACATGGGAATTTGGACTTATGGAGTGATTTTTCGTACTTCGAGAATTCATAATTTGTGAAATTCATACAAAATAGGTTACATCATGATTTTTTAACTTTGGATAATCCTTAAATCATTTCAAAAGAGGCAATTGAGAATTTAACTAGATTTTGTAAAGTTAGAGATGTTCCCAGGAAGAAGTCTATCTAGAATAGGGAGGTCAAAACCCTAACTGGTGTAATCAAAGATAAGAGAGCTCTAATGATTGCAACAATCTAGAATCCTACCACAAATTACATTGCACATGGAATAACATACAAGATTTTCTGCTGAAATTGAGAAGGAGCCACATCAACTAGCATAGTATATATTGCTAACAAAATGATAATTAAAGGTGAGTACTTTGACCTATGCAAACTGCTCAAAAATTAGCTCATGGAGAATGTGCAACTGAATAAGGAATTAGGCTATCCATTCAGGTTTGGTATCTTGATTACATGCTTAGTATTGTAGTTCATGAATTGCTTGCCGAAAGTTGAGAATGTGGTATGGAAATAAAATGAGCCAGCATGTAAATAGATATACTCTTACTCTAAGAGTTTGGCTAAATAGGATTTGGAATTTAAAAATTTCATTAAAAATGTGTTTGAAAAGTGTGGTGTGGTCAATATTTTCCCTTCAGTAAAATAAATTGAAGTTGGTTCCACTTCTGGTGGTACTAATAAAGGACAAAAAAGAGGAAAATAAATTACTGAGTACTACCCGCTGGAAAGAAAATTTCTCATAACTGAGGTATAAGGAAAAGAAAAATAAATCATGGAAATTATAGATGAATAATTTGAAGCAGAAAAGGGTAGTGAGGAAAAAGAAGATTTGTCACAAGAAAGGTTACAACAATTTATTCAAGGAGAAGGTGACTTGCAAAAGATAACCAAGCTATGGTCTACTAGACCATATTATGATCAAGACATGATTCTGAGTGTGATTAATGCTCACATTCAACAATGTAAGATAAAATTGGAGAGCTTGCAGAACATTCTGCCTAATGAAATGATTGAGTGTAGTAGAGAAACTTTGAATTTTGAAGAAAAGGAAGCTGGTGAAGTTATCTCACATCTGAAGGAACAATTCAAATTATCTCTTTTCAAATTGAATAAGAAGATGAGTGAGTTAAGGAAATGCATAAACTCAGCCACAAGAATCTACAACTATTGCATCCATTGGCCCCATGTAGTAAAAAATTATACACAAAAGTTGAATCAAATTGAAACTAAGTTGAATAACATTGGAAAAAGTTTTGACATGTCTCTGGATATGGATGGCAGTGTCAAGAAAAGAATCAGAGAGCTTCTGAAAAAGCACACAAAAATACAAATTTACAAGAATGCTCTTGTGGATACCTTCTAGAAGGTAAATGATCTAATTGAATGTAGGTTGGAGCAGAGGGTGGGCATACTGAGAAATGGTGAAATTTTTGAAGAAGTAATTACAATCCCTAAATCTCTAATTGAAATTGTGAACAAGACTTCCAAGAACAATAGATTGATCATTATTATTGGAATTTCAATAGATGGTTGGAAGAAAATTCTTCCAGAAATGAAGAAAAACCATAAGATAATCTTCTAAGGATAGCAGTTATTTTCTTTCAAGTTTTTGAAGTTTTGATCAAAGGAGGAAAATTGTTGGCATATAGGTGTTGAAGTTTTCAAGTCTTGAGAATTTTGTCACTGTTTTGTCACTATCTTATCACTGTTTTGATTTTTTATTTTTGGCATTTGGAATATATGCTTTGCCATTGATGTCAAAGGGGGAGAGAATGAAATGAAAAATTATCCAAGAGGAAGAGAATGCCTTATAAATCTCAGGGGGAGAAAACGTAGCAAAATTTTTGGTAGAATACCTAAAATGATTCCGACACTGTAATTTTTCACTAAGTTTTGTCATCAATGCCAAATGGGGAGATTGTTATCATATGGCTACAAATATTGTTAGCATATGGATTGTAAGTTTTTTAATTGATGGAAACCTAAACAACCTATCCAATTTGTATTATAGTTGTTGTTTCTACCAAAAGAATAGGGTAAAGAATAGAGCATCCGGTTACAAGCACTAAAGTTGAATTAGACACCCTACCAGACATATATTTTGAGTTGAGGATCTCTAAGGAAAATCTGTTGATGATTATCATACCTTGGTGAATGATTTTTTTTGTGCACACTCTCTAGTAAGTGGTCTAGAAGATCTGGTGAATTAATCTATTGATTATCTGTGCTAAAAGGCCAACCCAACAAATATGTTATCCATAGATGTATAATATATGATTAATTAAAATTTTCCATGCTTGATTAAGTTTTATTTGGGTCATCTCTTTTTCTTAACAAAATTTGGAGGATGCACATAATGATTTAGTGTTGGATTTGGCCAACAAGATGAAAGCAACCTAATATTTTTTGAAGCCGACTATTGGATAAATAAATCCCTTATTATGGATATATATATGAGATTGGTTTCTCCATTTAGGAGGCATGGATATGAATAAGTGTGTGTAAGGAGTGTGAAAGAGTAATACATCATTGTGTAGTGTGAAATATGTTATAGTTGTTGTGAAATTTTGTCTTAAGTGTTGCAAAGATAAGAATGAAGTAGAGTAGAGCATAGAGAAGTGTAGAATTAGAAAGCAGATCCATAATAGAATCTATGAGCTTCATTAGAACTATAATTTGGAATAGATAGATTATACTATCCAAGTTAAAATTCTTTAGATGGTTTTAATATGAATTTTGTTGGGAAGTAAGCCTTTCTCTTGAGCGATGAGATCTAGGCAGTGTGTTTGAATGTGAGTGCATTCCATTTTGTAAACAATTATATTTTGAGTACTCAAAATTGTGGATTAACCTCCACTATGGTTTTTCCCCTAATAGGGTTTCCATGCAAAAATCTGTGTGTTATGGTGTTATGAATGTTTCCTTTGAATTTTTGCATATTTTCTTTAATGACATGACATAATGGTTTAAGTTTTAGTTAAATGAACAGTAAGATTTGCTGAACACTGAATCACCCCCCATTCTTAGTGTTCCCTCGAGTCCAATAGAACTTTCCTCCAAAACCCTAGGGTCGGCCTATCATGTTGCATTTTTGGGGAAATTAGGGTTTACCTTGTATAAGTAAGGGTTTTCATCCTCATTTTGACCCCCAACATCATTTTCATCTTCACATGCACTCTTGCATCCAAGCTTCACAAGCAAGCATTTGAGCACAAGGCACTTCAAGAATCCTCCATTGGAGATGATTATTGCATGTTGTAGATATCAACAACAAAGGATTTGGTCATAATTTACATTGTTTAGCATTCAATCATCTTTCCTTTTATTGTTATCTCATTTGGTTTTAATTACTATCAATGGGGTTTGACTAAGGAAAACCCCTAATCTCTAACCCTAACACTTCCTTTGTCTTTGCATGTGTCTTGTAGCTTGTATGCAGATTTGGCAAGGGTTGAAGTATTGAAAAGGGTATAATCATTCCATTCAAGTCAACCCACATCATCAAACCCTAGGAGGAGAAATAGGACAACTTGCAGGTAATTTTCTGGAGATTTAGACACAAGCATCTAGAGAAAAGGAAAGTGGAAGTGGGGACCCACAAAATCAGACCTTGAATCTTTTGAAAGTACTAGGAGGACTAGGTCACCATCATTGGTGATGTTGTCCCTGTACTAGGTCTGAAAAAGGGTTTTGAAGGAAAGAAAGGGGAATATCAGTGTGGAATACCTTCCCTTTACACTAATACAATAGAGGAAAAAATAAAAAATGAGTTATATAGCTTCTTAAAACTACTGAGATGAATACATACAGAACATAAGAGATAAAAAAAAATTAAGCATTCACAGATTGACACAAGTATTTACATGAGAAAACATTTTTAGGTAAAAAACCCACCACACCAAGAATTTTTTTTTTGTATTATAGTAATAAAAAGATTACATACAAATTCTTCAGTCTTCACTCTCTGATCAACTCACAAGAGCCCTCAAGTTCTACACTCACTATTACAATTCTATTCAACATACAATGAATAACTCACAACTCTAAGTTTGAGTTTATTCTTACCAACTCGACTTGACCTAATTCCACCTTACACAACCATCACCTCTTGGTTTTCATATATGAAAATGTACTCGACTGCACAAGTCATACATCTCATTCAATGTCTCAAAAAATCGTAGACCTTTAGGTTCATGCACCGATCACCCAATCAAGAAACCAATCTTCACTGACAAATATTCTTTGCATCGGGCCGCCCAGGCATTTATTTCATTGCCTAAATCAGGTTCCTGTCATCAACCAAACAAGCCTCATAATAACTGCTTTTATCATTTTGGACTTTAACCAATCAGATTGTTGACATTGTGCCACATGTTGGACTTTCATTCATCTGTTGCTTTGACTTTTTGTCCAAATTGGTTAGGCTCGGTTGACCAAGCTCTGAGCTCATTCTCATCTTCCACTGTGTCACCACTGAGCTCCTTCTTACCTGTCATAGTATGGTGGTGAGCTTGCTGGACCCATCCTTTGTCTACCCCATGCTACCACTAATCTCTCTAAGCCACCTCACGATGTGGTGGTAACCATCGGGCAGGCCACAAGTGGTCATACCATGCTACCGTAGAGGCCGCGAGGCCACCTCATGGTAGGGTGGTGACCGCCTGGAAAACTGTCGATGGTCCCACTGCGGCCACTGTGGTGAGCTTTCTCACTACTCGTGGTGGGGTGGTAACCACCAAGCCAACTGCAGGCGGCTTACCATGGCCACCACGGTAAGGCGGTGGTGGTCTGGCAGACCACCAACCTTACCACCAATGGCTTATTGTGGCCACCACGATTGGTTAGACCACCTCTCATAGTAAGGTGGTAAGCATTCACTGTAGACTACTAGCCACCTACCGCAACCATCGTGGTGAGGCGAGTCACTGTGGTACCACCAGGGGTGGAAGAGACAGCCACGGTAAAGCAGTTAAGGGTAGAAATAAATAATTTTTTGCCAAGTCTTTTCTGGCAGAGGCACAAGACTGGAAGTTGAGACATAATTTCCCAAAAGTCTCCCACTTGGTGAAGACTTCTAGCTTCCTCTTGACTTCAAAAATTCATTAACAGTCATAGGCCCCAAGGGCCATCGATTATGTGCATCATTTGAACTTGTATCTGCTCACTAGCTTTTTCAATGCATCTACAACATTCTTCAAAGTGTTGACCTTTTCAAAAGAAACTTTTCTGTCTTCCACCATGTCCCTCATGAAGTGATACTGCACATCAATGTGCTTCGTTCTAGCATGGAAAGTCGAGTTCTTTGCCAAAAAAATGGCACTTTGACTATCACAGTAAATAGTAATCTGCCCTACATTAAAACCAATATCTGAATACAAATGACTTAGCCAAACTGCTTCCTTGTAGGCGTGAGTTTCTACCATGTACTCTGCCTCTATAGTGGATAAAGCAACTATAGCTTGTCGCTTGCTCATCCAATTGACTGCTCCACCATTTAACATGAATGTGTATCCACTAGTGGATCTCCTACTGTCAATGTCCCTTGCCCAATTAGAATCAACATATCCACAAATGTTGAGAGTTCTCTGTGATGCAACCAAACTGCCATGGTAACACAAAGAATAGTTTGAAGTCCCCTTCAAATATCTAAACACTCTCTTCATAGCATCCCAATGTGTCTTCCTGGATTTTCCATAAACCGGCTAAGAAATCCCATTGCTTGGGCAATGTATGGCCTTGTACAGACCATCACTGTAATGCCCTGCCAAGTAACCCTAAAGGACGTTGTAATTAATGACTTAAGCGAACCAATTTTTTTTTAAAGTGAAATTAACATACACATTCGCTTACTAATTAACAACAACCTCTAAGGCTACAAGGTTGGGATTACTTAAACCCACACATACATCTTACATATAACCATAACATTTAATACTTTATGAAATAAGCATCATACAACATAAAGATACAACACAACATATTAAGATAAACATCCAAGATACAATTTCATAATCAATAACTTAATCCAATAGTTACATCTCTCATTCCCAGAATGAGGCAATAGTACATAAGTATTACAATTATAGAATTTCACCTCATAAACATAAGAGGGATAAAATAACTTATACAATCTGAAATACTAAAATGCATGAATAAAACAAAAAAACCCTGAGTTGTCCAATTGGATGTCTCACCATCAAGTACTGAAGATAGATGGGGACCCAATGGTGTATGGTGCATGTTCCACCCAACCAAGTGGTACCCAAAGACCCACCCCCCATGCTAGGAGATAGTAACAAAGTAACATGGACTAAGATCTACAACCTCTAACCATAGGAAAACTCATATTGTCTCATACTGACACAACCAAATAAATGAACTAAACAAGAACAACTCTCACATCACTAACATAGGTCACATTGCTTTTAGACATATAATGGATCAAGTATGTTCAGAGAATCATACACAAAACATAAATACTAACTATTGTCCTAGACAGAGTGTCATCACACAACTCATAATAAGTTACCCTCAGTGGATCTTCTTAGACTCTGGTAATCCTGGTGACCTCTACCGACACTCGGCCCTCATACTTACTAGTGTGGAATCAAATACCTCTCGTACAAACAAGATAGATGACTATGCCATTTCAGGCCTTTCCACCCATTCCAAGCCTTAACTAGCACTTGACTATGAGTGAAGCTAGAACTTATCCTTTTAGTGTGTAGTACTCCCCAAATTTATAATTTTAGTTATCACTTGATTAAACTTACTTCGAAAGGTTACCCAAATCTTACCTCTTCTGGGCTCTGGCCCCTAATGGAAGCCACTCTTTTATTTGACAACACATAAACAAAATATCCACCGAGGGACTCACAAGTGCATACAACCTAGGTATCAAAATCACTCCATCTCAAGGAGGAAACAAATAATAGAACTCACTCCAAACATCTTGGAAACAACCAAAACACATAGTCCACTCCTTTCACAGGAGGTACAAAACATCCCCGTTGTGGGAACCAGGTAAATACTAAAAAGACACCATGCACTACCCAAGGGAAAAACAACTAGTTGACATAAGGTATCGACAACCCTCATCCTCTAAGATCCTCTAGAAGACTTACAAATTTGGACTAACACATAATTCCATATCCCAAAATACAACATGACGACATAGCTTCAAAAGCATTCAAGTCATTAATCAAATCTAATATTTGGATTTCCTAAATCCATACTCATCCAATAGGCAACGTTGACAAAGTCAAAGGCACGATAACTAGATCATCTGAAATAATCATAAACCATATTTCCTCTTTAATTATAGGGAATCTTGAATAGTTTAAACTCACATCCCTTTGCAAAATTCGAGGAAAATAAATCTAAAAAGAAAACACGAGGAAATTACTATTTTTGGATATTCTAAATCCATATCCCTTACATACTCCAATCACAATAATTAAATTGCTCTAATACACAATAAATATATTAAAATAATTTATTGCCTCATCAATATAAACAACTTCTTAATTAACTTTTAAAACAACATAAATCTATGCGAGTAAATCTTTCCAATTTTCTAACCACATACTATATTTCTTTCAATTTTCTATCGAAACATGCAATTTATAAAATATCTCTTTCCTTATCTATTTGACCATGCAATTTAAAGCTTATCTTTTGAAATCCCCATTCACAATAATTACATGCGCCTAACTAAAATAGGACAAAATATTAAACTATATATTTAAATATATTTGCTCACGCTATCTACACATGCAATAATTCCATGTACACCATTATTCGCATTTCTTAAATAAACATGAAATTATAATCATTCCAATAATGCAACCTCACATATATATATATATATATATATATATATCTTTTATATATTTAACTATATATATATCTTTTATATATACATTAAATATATCCAATTATACAATACGAAAAAATTGCATTATATTAATAAAATATTATTATGCAATTAAATAATTTTCCAAACATATGAGTATATATTCATATGTATATATACCAACATATATTAACTATAATATATGTATATATATATATTAAATTACCAAAATGTTAAAAATTTCATTAAACATTTGAATCACAACTATCTCCATACGCGTTTTGTTGTTAGAGACAGGAGGTAAGGACAAACGAACTAAATGAGTTCACCATTTTATTATCCTTACATAGGAAATCCCTATGTTTGGGGGCCGGTTGTGCATAGCACAGTCGAACCCCAAACATGGGCGCGACCTACGAGAAGAGGGGGTGTGGAGGGGGTTGTGGAGGCCCTTTCACCACAGTCGTCCCCTCATGAGGGTGGCGGTGGAGGCAGTGCCTCCCATGCCTCCCCCAAAATTTTTAACAAACCCTAACATTAAAAACCATGATTTTTATAACTAAACTTCTGAAAAATTACATACCCTTATTCATGGACACCGTACGAACGACGGATATAATAAATATTAAAAAACCATATTTTTTATCAATATAAAAATTGTATGTATTATATATATAAAAACTCTTATATGTATATATATATATAACCAGATTAATCATAATAACAGATTGCAACAATTTAGTGAAAAAAATCCACCTACAGGTGAATCATGCAATTTTTTTTTTTGGAGAACAACCAAAATTTCATAGAGGTTTTAAAACTAATTCTTTAAATCATTTTGTCGAATTCAATAACAATAAAAGATCAATAATACAAAAATGATCTAAATTAAAACTAGAAGTTTCTCAAATCCTCTAGATTTCACCACCGAAAATTTTACAGAAGTTTTTTCAAAACAAATTTTTTTTCTACAGAGATTTAAATTCTTTAAACAATCTAAATTTTTTGTTTAACCTCTAGGTTTGATTTAAATTAAAAAACAATCCATTTCCTCAAATAAATTGAATTCTATAGAGGTTTCAACAACAGAAGCTTTAAATTTATTTATTTATTTTCTTTCTTCTAATCACAAATTTCTTTTTTAAAACAAATTTAACAAATAAATCTTTAATCACTACTATTTTAAAAGCAACCAAGAACAATTAAAAATCACAGAAGAAAACCCGATTCAAGAAGCTACAGGTAATAGGAAATTTGATGCAGAGCCTCCTCAATCTCTCAATTTCTCTTCATAATCCAAGCAAGCAAACAATCCAAAAGCACTACCAACTTCAACAAGATTTTCCCAAATCAATTCTACAACCAAAATTTTCTTCAAACCCTCCTCTGTGCAATTTTTCCAAAAATATCCTCACACCAGAAGAAGCTTTTCCTCTCCAAAATTCTCTCCGTTGAATGAATTTTCCAACAAAATCTTCTAATTAATTAAACTTTCACATGTTGGCATAATCGAAAATATCTTCCACAACCAAATCTGATTTTGCATGCAAATCAAAAATTTAAAATATCTAAATATTAATCAACTCCCACATTTCAAAAACAAACTTTGCTTTTAAAATTCAATTTCAAATTCTAATTTAATTCCAAATTAATTGAAATAAAATCCCAAAATAATTAAATTCCCACTAAATGAATAAAATTCCATAATGAATTTAAATTCTTTCCTTTCTTTTAATTTTCTTGCATCACATTTAATAAATTAATTTAATTATTTAATAACTAAATTCAACCCCATGGAATAAATTTAATTTAATTAATTAATTTAAATATAAACTTCTTTCCACATTGCATAATTTAAATTAAATAACCATCAACATGATTTAATGCAATTATTCAAAATATCTATTTCCAAAACAAGAATCCTTTCAAAATTAAATAAAATTAAAGCAAGGCAATGAATGACTCGAAACACATGAATAACGACACACTTTGGTTAGGGTGTAGACTTGACACAAGTTACTTAGCTACTATCTCCTGTTCAACTTAACCATTGGATCGACACACTCAAACCTATGAAACCAGGTGGAGTCGATGTCATTTACTTGCAATCCTGAAAACATAGTAACAAACATCATATAATATAAACAATATAAAATACACACCGTGAAGAGGAAATCACAGAATCACAGAGCGCTCACAAGCGAGTGATGCGAACCCGTCCCCTTCACCAATACACTCATCAAAACTGACACTTCCACAATATCTCAAATATTCTCATATGCACTATCATGCTATATCAACTAACATAATTACACCAATTAAAGCATGTAAAAAATATCATCAAATAAATCAAATCACATCAAATAGTCTATCGCTCAATAAATGGCGATCAAATACACACACAAGATAAAGTATTTGAATATGCAGAAATATAAATCAACACAAAACAAGGACACACTGTCTAGTCGAGAAAGAAAAACAGAGGGGTGTTACAATCACATACATTAAACTGTCAACAACACTTGCATACGAAACCTTAGTCATGTCCTCCATCTCAATAGCAAACCTTGGATAGTCTTCAATAGATAGTTTTGTTTCCTGCATAACTGGAACAACTAGTTGCTTGCAGTCATCCATACCATATCTCTCTAGAATAGTATTGACATACTTACTCTAACTTACCCAAAGCTTTCTGCTCGTTCTATCCCTGGTTATCTCCATTCCCAAAATGTACCTTGTTGCACCAAGATCTTTTATTTCAAACTTTGCAGACAACTGGGATTTAAGATTAGAAGTCATAGACTTGCTATTTCCTATGAATAACATATCATCCACGTACAGGATAATAACAAGCACATGGTCATTTTCAGATTTATAATAAACACAATGATCAAATTTTGATCTCACAAATCCCATAGACAACACAAATGTGTAAAATTTTTGGCACCACATTCTAGGAGACTGCTTCAAACCATACAGAGATTTCTTTAACTTATAGACCATATTTTGTTTACCTTTTTCAACAAAGTGCTCAGGCTGGGACATATAAATCTCTTCTTCCAGTTCACCATGGAGGAACATTTCCTTCACATCCCTCTGCTCAATTTCAAATTCATACACTACTGCCAATGACAATAGAAATCTGATAGATGTCAGCTTTGCTACAGGGGAAAAAATCTCTCCATAATGAATTCCCTCAATCTTGGAAAATTCCTTTGCAACCAGTCTTGCCTTATACCTCTCAACACTACCATCAAGCCATGTCTTCTTTTTGAATACCCACTTACAGCCAATAGGCTTTTTCCCTTTAGGCAAAGGTACAAAATCCTAGGTTTCATTCTTCTTCAATGAATCCATTTCTTCATTCATGTCTTCCAGCCAAGAATTCAAATCAGTCATGTTGATTGCTTCTTTTACAATCATAGACTCATCAATGCTAGTAACTAAGGCATAGGCACAATTCGAATCTAACATTGAGAAACCATACCTTTCAGGTTGGTGCTTTTCTCGTGTAGACCTTCTTACTAGCTAAGGTTGTGGTTATTCATCTTTAGAACTCTCAAAGATACTTGAAATCTCCTCAGTTTCAGGAACACCATGCAATTCTTCCTTTTCTAGAGTTTAAGGAATCTCAACTGCATCTTTCTTCTTTTCTTTCTGATCTATCTCGAGCTATGGATCACTTACTAAAGGTTTCAACTCATGAAATATTACACTTCTATTATACAAAAAAATCTCAGTAATAGGATTCCAAAGCTTGTATCCCTTCACACCGATGCCATAACTGATGAGAATACATTTAATATCCTTGTTATCCAATTTTGATCTTTTCTCATTGGACACATATGCATATTCCTCATAGCCAAAGAGATGAACATGTCTAAGAGAGGGCTTCTTACTAGACCATGCTTCCAAAGGTGTCTTATCAACAAGAGCAGAGAAAGGGGAATGATTCACTAGATACCATGTTGTAGCCATAGTCTTAGCCCATAACTTCTGCTCCAGACTAGCACCGCTCCACATACTCCTTGCCTTATCCATGAATGTCCTATTCAACCTTTCAACAAATCCATTATTCTATGGAGTATAAGGTGTAGTCTTATTCCTTTTAATTCCATGATCTATGCAATAACTTTCAAAATTTGTAGAAAAAAACTCACCGCCATCGTCTATCCTCAAACATTTGATTTTCCTTGCAGTTTGATTTTCTACCAAAGTTTTAAATTCTTTAAACTGGCTGAACACTTCTGATTTACTTTTAAGAAAGTATACAAATTCCCTTCTCGAATAGTCATCAATAAAAGAAACATAATATCTAGACTTTGATAATGAAGGAACATTAACTCGACCAAACACATTAGAATGAACATAATCCAGTATACCAAAAGATTTATGAGGACTCAATTAAAAAGAAACATGACGTTGTTTTCCATAAATACAGTGTTCACAAAAATCAAACTCAAGGTTATAATCATCAAGCCCTTCTACAATATTTTTATACTTCAAGGTTTTTAAACCTTTCTCACCTATATGACCAAGTCTATGATTCCACAACATAGTCTTCTCTGTTGGGAGTTTTACCTTTAAAGAATTTGTAGATAGAGAAGTGTCCTCATCTTCCTCTACAAGAAAAACTTTGTTTGACTTCATAGATGCACTTTTACATTGAATAGGATATGCATATAGCTTGTACAGAGTGCCAATACATACACCCTTAGCCAGCACCATTCCACCTCTAGCCATTTTACATCCCTTACTTGAGAAAGAACCTTCTAGACCAACATCATTTAACTTACTAACAAAAAGAATATGATGAGCCAGACCTAGTATGTGTAGTACACCACCAATCCCTTTGACTCTACCATCAGGAAACTGAATTCTAAATCTTCCTCTACCAATAATCTGTAGCGTTGAATCACTTGCTAGGTACACCTTTACACCATCATACTTCTTGTACTTAGAGAGCCATTCTCTATGGGATGTCATGCAAAAGGATGCACCCAAATCAACCAGCTAGACATCATTTGATGCCTAAGTTTCCAAGGCTACAATGAAGGTGTTTGCATCACTCTGAGAAGAGTCATTTTCTGAAGCATTCTTCTTCTTCTTCTTCTCCTTACAATCCTTTCGGATATGACTAGGTTGCCCACAATTCCAGCATTTCACCTTGGACTTTTTACCAGAAGACTTTGATCTCCATACAGATTTGGATTTGGACTTCTTTTCCTTCTTCTTGCCTTTCTCCTCTGGTCTACCTCGAACAACAAGAGCCTCTTTGGCCATCTCTGAAGACTTCCTCCACATCTCTTTAGACAACAGTGAGGAAAAAACATCTTCCATCTTGAAAGTAGTCATAGTACTTCCAATAGCCATCACAAGATGATCCCAACTATTAGGTAACAAACACAACAAAAGCATGCAATGATCATCCTCCTCAGTATTTACACCTACAGATACTAGCTGAGTAACACTCATGTTAAAGGAGTTCAGACGGTCTACAATAGATGCACCTTCTTCCATATTCAAGGAGTACAACTTATTCCTCAAGAATAACTTATTTACTAGAGACTTACCCTGATAAATACCACCAAGCTTTTTCCATAATAAATTTGTAGACTTCTCCTCATGGACGTTTAGGAGTACAAAATTGGCTAGAATCAGTCTTATTAGACCTCTTTCTTTTCTATCAGCAAGGTCCCAATCCTCTTGCTTCATGCTTTGTGGCATAGTTCCAGACACTACTACCCAGAGTTCTCTATCCACAAGTAAGTCTTCCATTTTGAGTTTCCATAACTCAAAGTTTCTGCCATTGAATTTTTCAATCTCTACTCTACTTGATGTACTCGCCATCTCAAACATAAACAAGTTTTAACAATGCAAGACTCCCACTGGAACAATATTAGCATAAAAAAATGACCTTTCTATCAAGGATAACACAACTAGCCAGGCTCTGATAGCACTTGAAGGGATGAAAGGGGAATAGCAGTGCGGAATACCTTCCCTTAACACTAATACAACAAAGGAGAAAAGTGAAAACAATTTCTATAGATTCTTAAAAATACTGAGATCAATACATAAAACACATAAGATATAACATAAATTAAGCATTGATATAATGACACAAGTATTTATGTGGGAAAACCTTTTCAAGTAAAAAACCCACCACACCAAGCAAAGACAATTTGTATTACCATAATAAAAAGATTACATACAAAGTCGTCTTCACTCTTTGATCACCTCATAAAATCCCTCAAGTTCTACACTCACTGTTACAATGCTATTCAACATACAATCACTAACTCACAACTCTAAGTTCGAGTTTATTCTTACCAACTCAACTTGAATCACTTCCACCTTCCACAAACCATCTCCTCTTGGTTTTCATATATGAAAATGTACTCGATTGCACAAGTCATACATCTCATTCAATGTCTCAACCAATCACAAACCTTCAAGTTCATGCATTGATCACCCAATCAAGAAACCGATCTTCATTGATAGATCTTCTTTGCATCGGGCCACCCAGGCATTTATTTCATTGCCTAAATCAGGTTCCTGTCATTAGTCGAACAAGCCTTGTAATAATTTATTTTATCATTTTGGCCTTTAACCAATCAAATCGCTGACACTAAGCCATGTGTTGGCATTTCATTCATCTACTACTTTGAATTTTGGTCCAGCTCGGTCAAGCTCAATTGACTGAGCTTCGAGCTCATTCTCATCTTCCACCACATCACCACTGAGCTCCTTCTTATCTATCATAGTATGGTGGTGAGCCCGCTCGACCCATCCTTCATCATCCCCGTGCTACCGCCAAGCTCTCCAGGCCACCCTGCAGTGTGGCGGTAACCCACAAGTAGGCCACAGACAGTCATACCACGCTACCGCAGAGGCTGTCAAGCCACCCCATGGTAGGGTGGTGACTACCTGGCAGACCGTCGATGGTCTCACCATGGCCACCGCGGTGAGCTTTCTCACCGCCTGCAGTGGGGTGGTAACCGCCATGCCAACTGGAGGAAGCTTACCACAGCCACCACAGTGAGCCAAAACACCACCCGCAGTAAGGTGGTGGTGGTCTGGAAGAGCGCCTACCTTATCGCTAGTGGCTTATCATGGCCATTGTGGTCAGTTAGACCACTTCCCGCGATAAGGCAGTAAGCAATCATCGTAGATTGCTAGCTGCCTACCGCGGCTACCGTGGTGAGGTGAGTCACCACGCATGGTAAGGCAGTAACCGCCAACCCTTCACCGCGGTACTACTAGGGGTGGAAGAGACGGTCATAGTAAAGCAGTGAAGGGCATAAATAAATAATTTTTCGCCAAGTCTTGTCTGGAAGAGGCACAAGACTAGAAGTTGAGACATTATTTCCCAACAAGTTTTGACATTTTTGGATGCCCTTTTCTCTGAAACCTAGTCTGAAAAAATTTCACCATAGAAGGACTAGGTTTCCCATTCCGGCATAAGTGTTCGAGTATATACATTCAATAGATTCTAGAATCCTCCAGTGCCTCTCTTTTTCGTATCTCCATTTCCAGGTGCACAATCTCTATATTTTCTAGTTTCCTTTCAGATTGCATATATTTAGGTAATTTAGCTTAGTTTGCATATAGTTTACATTTACTTTTGCTTACATTCCATTGTTTAGATTAGTTTCATTCCATTTCAGAATTCAACTCCATTTCTCACACAAAACACAACCCTATCTAGCCATACCCTTTGAATACAATCACCAAAAACAACATCATTAGTGTGAAAGAGTGTCATTCTTCCAAACCTTGCTCCTAGGTGAAAAAACATAAGGGCCTATTTGGGGGAATCCTCTTTCCCTTTTAGCATATTTCCTTTTTGGTGGTTCAAAACACTAACTAGAATCATTCACCCAAACTGGTGAATGAGTCCTAGTTTATGTCAATTTTGAGATTTTTATAGATTCAGATACTCATTTGCTAGAAACATGTTCCTGCACAAAAACCTTGATCTAGGACAGATTCACCAAGATTAGCGAATGATTCCTAGTAAGCCTAAATTTCAGGTCTCCATTCAAGCTTTCTCAAGTTTCTAGGTACTCCTCTATACTTTTCTAGTTTTTTGTTCTGATTTATTTGCATTTATAGGCCATTCATTCAAGTTTCATGCACCACTAGGTTTTGTCACTAGATCTTGCATTGCATATGTCTTTTAAAGTCTTAACTTGGTGGTGATCCCCTCATTAATTCAGAATGAGACTCTAAGACAACCCTATTGCAAGATCTCTTTCTCCTTTGCTTACTTGAGGTTGATATCTCTAGGGTTTTGTCCTTGAATGTGGAGCATACAAAGCTTGTTGCCCTAGGTCCTAAAACCCTGAGTGGTGACAAAATTATATCTTATAGAAAGTATGAAAAAATGATAGTGACTAGGATGATAAATTGATAATAATGTAAAAAATAGTAATATAAGAGTTTCAAAAAATGAGAAAGAGATAAGGAGATTATTTCATTAAATAGATTAAAAAATTAAGACCTATTCTTCAATGCAAACTTGTAACAAATGAAAAGGAAAAAAAAATATTTTTTGGTTGTTAGGGAACTTATTTTAGTTAATTCCCTATATTGGTCTTTTGACCTTTATATTAGCCTAGCTTCTGATAGTTTAGAAAAATATAAATACTAAATATAACAACAATGCAACCATAGTGCCATGGGAAAATATGTAAACAAAAAGATAATAATTGTATTGAATCTTAGATGCCAATGATTCTAAGAATAATTATAAAATTACAATAGAGTAAATGAGAAAATAAATGAAGAGATTGAAACAATGATAATAACAAGAATAAAATCACCCCTAAGTTGTAGTTGAGAGGAAAAATGTTAACTTTTGGTGTTTATACAAGAATTTTGTGAGTATACAAATATGATTTTTAGTCTTCAAATGCAAATAGTACTTGTAAGAGGCTTTAAAATTAGTAATAGAGTTTGTTGGTTTTGCTAATAAAGATTTATAAAAATTTCTAAGTCAAATATTTTAAAATATATACTTTTAAATAGCATGAGTAGTTATGGGACGCAAACACACCACAAAAATATGCACAATACACAACTCTTAGAAATAGAGAAAGATAGAAAGCCCAGTGGGAAAAAACTATCCTCCAAAAAGAGAGAAAGAGAAAGAAGTACAAGTGAAAGAAGAAGAAAGATAGGAGGAATCAAGACCCCCCAAGAACTACTTCAATCACAAAATTACAATAATATTTCATCATAGGAGAAAATAATAGAAGGTCTTTGAGATGCCCCCATACTACATATCCTACTGTAGTGAGGCTGAATAGTCAATAAAAGATGCAAATGTACATCCAAGAAAGTCGAAAAATGTTCCTTCCCTTAGGAAGAAATGAAACAACCTAAAGATGTAAGATATCTCCCCATTCTAGATAGGAATATAGAGGAAGATGTATGAATAATCTTGAACCAAGTTGAAATTGAATCAAGGATGATGGTGCCCATTGTGATGTCTTTGAAGTGTGCTCATGTGTTCCCATGTCGATGCTAAAGGATGTCATAATCCAATTAGGTGCATGCCTAATAGATGAAGATGATAAAAATACAAAACCATGTGAAGAAAAATATAGAGCATGAATATCCAAAGAGACTAATGGTGATGCAGCTTCATCAAAATTGTCATCAAATAGAAGACTGATGTTCTTAATGTGTGCTTCCAATTCAACAATGCGATACTCTACAAATAGACAAGATATGTCAAGTTGGATTGTGTCGCAATAAAAAATGCTAGGAAGACTAATGTGATCTTGCTGCAAAGAAGTACTTGAAGCTTTCAAAGAAGAAACTGTGAAATCTGATGAAGAACCAGTAGGAGGTGGAATGATGACTTCCATTATTTCAACATGACATTCTTCATGATGTGGGATATCATTTTTTATCATTGCAGGATCATGTGGGAATGGAGAATCATTTGAGTCTCCATACATCTCCCAAAGTTTGATCCATAAAGCATCTGGACCCTCAATATCCATGATGACAATCAAAGTGTCATATGGTACATGTAAGCTGATTAATCCAACAATATGATCATTTTTAATAACCCATTTATCCTTCTGAAATTGATTACCAGGTTTAGGGATCAGTCCCTACAAATGGGGTAGAAGATTGTGATACCTAAGATTTTTTAGGATGCCTTCACACCAAGACATAATTTCCCTTGTTGAGGTTGATTATAGAAGAATGAGTTTTATATCCCATGATAAGAAATGTGTCAACAACTCCCTATGGAACTTTATTTCAGTTTGTTAATTATAAAATACCATGAATAATCCCCCCAAAGAAAAATAAAATAAAACAACACTTTATAAATTGAGTGCATGAATTTCTAATAACCACCCCTTGATTTTTGACATTTTATCATTATGCAAAAAAAAATTGTTTGTAAAAAATACCTATAAAAGAGGAGAAAAAAATTACATGCAAGCTAAACTCATAGTGAAGAACCAAAGGCAACCAAATGGTGCAAATCACATTTTCAGATAGATTCAAATTGTGCCTCCCTGCGTATTCAACTTTAGTGGCATTAGGGGTCGGTCAATCCAATCGAATGATTTGAATTTTCCTTCAATACAGTAGTTCACGCCTCCAATGTAACAGTCTATACCTCCAATTGAGAAAGTCACACCTCCAGATCATAATCGAGGCTTTCTCTTTTAGAAAAGCAACTTCAATAAACTTCTCACTATCACACAAGTGTGGCTTTAATAAATTGATCATGCACACATAGGAAATAATCATGCACAAAAGAGGTGAGGGCTGTAGGTTGGGCGTCAATCATCCACCTACCAAATTATTCCAATGTTGCCCCTCTACTTAGACAATCAATGGGTTTTTACAAACCCTTCACTATGCCTTGAAGGTCAAACTCACATGGGTTGTTGGTGTGCTTCCTAAATGTAAAAACCAATGGCATAGCATGTGGGAGTGCTGGCAGAGAAATGGGGACAAGTTGCCTTCAAAATGGAGAAATTCACAATGGAGAATGGTGCAAATATTGAAATCTTCCACCACCTTAATAAATCACCAGGAATGGGCTGACTCCTCTGAGGATAGTGCAACAAATTTCTACTACCGTGATGAGTGATTATGAGCGATGAGTGGGGCCACATGAAGAGTGAGAGGTTGTGCACAGGCTCTATTCATTTGATTCACAGGTCATGAGTGTGTATGGTCACCGACCTCCAAAAAAAAATGCTACAAACAACTACAATGGCTTCTCCTTCACATCTCATCACCTCCCATGCATCCAACAAGATCCATGACCTACTTAAGTTCACACCTGGTCAAGGATTTCTCAACACAAATGGGAACACCTTTGGATGATTAGCCAGGCCATGTGGGAAGAACTCCAAATCTCTCGATCACAAGAGTTGGTGGAGGGCATAGAAAAATGGTGCTTGAGGGCTTCAAATCACCCCTTTTTCCTTCTGATCTCCACCATCGACAAAAAACATTTAACAAACAATTTTCATGCTAGTTGTTCTTACATCACTTCAACTATAGGCCTCAAATTATCTCCTTAAGGCTCTGATACCATCTAGAGATTTAGAGTCAAAGAGATAAAAATCAGGCACAAGATGATGTCAAAAACCCTATTATAGATTGATTGAAAGAGCTATCTAAATAGGAGAAAAAAAGAAGATCTAGATCCACAAGATGTGGAAATTAGGATCAAGATCCACATGAAGTGGAAAGGATTGAGGTGTGTGAACTCAACTAGGTTCAACTAACAAGGAAACATAACTAAGATTAAGTAAGTCATGAAAGTAAGATGACTTGAGTACACCAACAATATTTATAATATTTTAAAAAATAAATTAATATATCTATATGTAGACACTAATTTCCACAAACTTCAAACAATTCAAACCACACTAGTATAGTTAGTCTGTTTAAAGCCAATAAAACTATCATCTCTATGAAATATTGAATCATGTTAAATAATGCAACCAAAGCAATAAAACACTGAAGAGACTAATTGAAATCATGTAAAGCATGTTAAAAAATATCCCATAGTGGGAGTGGTACCCCTTCTGATGTGAAAAGGATGCCCTTTCCCACCCCCTGATAAACAAGAATGCCAAGATGATGATAGTGCAAATGCCCCAAGATTGTAGATAAAGGTGTGGAGGATTAAATCAATAGAGAGGGTCTCTATTTATAGAATAGAATGATAAAAGAATGCAAGATAGGAGGAATGTGGGATAAAAGATAATCCAATGGAATTGTGCCACTTGGCAGCATTCCAATGGAGGGAGGTTGAGCACATTTTGATCAATGTGCAAGTTTGAATTTTGAATTTCATGAAGTGACATGTTTAGGGGGGATGAAAGATGAATTAAATGCAAAGTTTGACTTGTGTAAGAGACATGCAAGAGAAATGTAAGAGACATGTAAGAGTTTGCTTTGTTGGATGGACAAGTCATGTGGGAGGAAAAATTTAAATTGGGAGAATATTCCCTCAAAGATGCCAAGTTTGAATGAAAATGAAGAATTAATAAATCAATTAAATTCATTTATGTGCACAAGTTGTAAAATCTAGAGAAAAGAGGATTAGGATTAAATTACTCAATATTTGATTAATTTAATAGGAGATTAGGTGATTTTGACTTTTGACTTAGATTTTAGGATTAAAATAAATCAAAATGAGAAGAAAATGATTTTAGATTTAAGAAAATAAAGATTGGTTTTATTTAATCAAAGAGGATGATGTTAGTGTCAAATAAAGATGAATTTATTTAATTTAAATGGATGAATTTAGGAGATTAATTAAATAAACTTGATTTATTTAATTAAAGAGATAACTTAGGAGATTAATCAAATAAACTTGATTTATTTAATTGATAGGCGAATATGAAAATATGAGGAATGCATGATGTCAATTTTGCATGTTTACATTTTGCCCCTCTTTGAAGCAATGTACTTGTTGCATTGGTTCAAAGAATGATGTTGCCGAGATCAAAATTAAAAAACTTCTAATTTTTTCGGATGCCCCAATAGAAAGTAGGTTGGTAAATTGTTGCCCGCTCGAGAGATTGAGTGAAAATTTTAATTTGAGGGTCAATCTCACAAAAAATAGGTTCAAGATGGATGCATGGATGGATCTATATGGTAATGATGATGAAAATGATATGTTTGTAAGATTCCTAGAATAACAAATCAATATTATCCTAAACAACTTAAATCATGATGAAATGCATGTGAGATGGATGAGATGGATGGTGTTTTCCTATGATGATATGACGTGATTATGCAAGATGAGAGTGTAGATGGAAGATGTATGCTTTGATGAAATGATACAATGTTAGTGTGAAAGAGGATAGAAGAATGAGAGGGATCAACCCTTAAATCCAAGAAGATGTGGAAGTCCAACAATTCCATTAGTTGTCGAGACTTTATTAGATATTATGATGAATGATGATGATGTATTTCTTATCCAAGGATGCGAGAGATAAAGAGCATAACTTTCCTTATGTTTGATAACACACATAGGTATGATGCATCAAGGTATAAAGAACCAGGATGGCGTTGTGCCTAGTGTGATGGAATTTGACTCGACAATCAGATAGGAGTACTCTTGTTCATACTTGACATACAAAACCTTATTCAGAATGTAGTTCAGATATTCTAAACATCTCAGACCAAAACATACAAGAGAAAGCCTTCTTATGTGTCAAAAAGACATCTAAAACACCTTCCCTACAAACCAAACAAAGCACGCATGACCAAGTTATATTATAATAACATCCAACAAGCATAGGAGACAAAAAAGATAATGATCATTGCCCCATTCCTTTCTCTCTAAACCTTTTGATTAGGCATCAACGAGATGTCCTTGGAATGAGCAAAAAATAAGATAAGTCAACAAGACCAAGATAAAGTAAACAAACAAGATAATGTTCATTGTACCACTAGCCAAGACTAAACTATGGTGATGTCCATTGTAGGAAGGATGCATCCTAGGACATGTTATGATTAGGTGATGATGGGATTGATTGGATGATAAGCTATTGATACTCTGAGTTGACGAACTTGCTGACTTACTAACCTAGACTTGAGACTTTGAGTATTAGGTGTTCACTTTTGAACATGATATACTTGCTTCTGACTGACTTACCAAAGGATGAAGATGACGAATGATTTATTATGAATGATGATTATTGCGGGTGAAAGCGAGATGAGACAAGTACACCATTTTGGATTTTTTTGAATATTTGGATGTTTTGAGGCTATTTTTGGGATTTTGAGATTTGACCAAGAGACTAACTTAAAGACCTATCCTAGGGCTCTTAGGAGTTGATCAATAGATTAGCCTTGCCTATGTTATACACACAAAGACCATGTAGTTTGACTAACATAGACTCAATTACTAATGAGATGGATGGGAAAAAAAATTGTCATTTTATTACGATAGACGTCTAAAGGATTGACCTAAAATGTCCTTAGGGGATGATCAAAGATCAAATTTTCCTACGTTCAATCTCAAAGATGACGTAGTTTAGTTGGATGACTATATTTTTAATTTTTTAGTTTTTCAACATGTTTTGGACTTTGATATGATTTGGATGTTTTAGGATTTTTGTATGATTTTGATGATTTGGATATGGATATGTGATGATATCAATTCTCTTCTTTGTGATTTTTGTTGAAAACCAAGCTAAGGTTGATTGATCAAATTAAAAGGTTTTTATTGATAACATTGCTGAGGATACACAACAATGCAAGGATAGTGTTAAGAAACACAAGGATTGGGAATTGATTGATTGATGATGATAAAATTGTTGAGGATACACAACAATGCAAGGATTGGGAAGGATATCATGAAATGATGATGGAGTGGTTGGATTTGACTAATCAAGATGGATGATGATAACATTGTTGAGGATACACAACAATGCAAGGATAGTGTTAAGCAACACAAGGATTGGGAAGGATATCTCGAGATGATGATGGGTTGATTGCATTTGATTGATCAAGATTTTGAAGCTTGGCTTGGAACAATTTTTTTTTTGAATGATTTGATGTGACACTGACGTACAAATTAGATGCAACTATTATCAATTGTTTGGATTGATGTTCGATGAAAGATAAAGCTTGATAAGGAACATCTTCTTGTCAAAATATGACATGGGCTAGTGATTTTGATTTTTTTCTCACAAATTATTGAGCAATTTTTCTTCATGTTTTCCAATGTTTGGATCACCACATAAGTTGGAAGATATAGATCAAAATTTACTCTCGAAGCAAGATGTAAATATCTACCCCTGGTTTCTAGCAATTTTTGAAAGGCCATGGGTGGATGTTTGGATCAATGTGTGGATGGATGGATGTGGTAAGAACACAAAGGATGACAAGGATTATCTTGTGATAGTTTTGGATAGAGGATGGTATTTGGATAAGGCTTTATGGCTCAGATAATATTGGGTAGGATAGGATCAATGAAAATGACTCATGTAAATATTTCTACCATAAGCAAGTGTATAGATTGCACCAAAAATTTTCAAGATCAAGATAACTTGGACTATGGATGGAAATGGGTGAAAATAGATTGGATAAATGGTTTATGGATGAATGGTTTTATTATGGATAAGATGGATGGAATACTAGCTTCATTATGGATGTGATAAGATGCTTTCTCCTTGAACCGGTGCATGTAGATGCTCAATTCTACATATGATGCCTATTTTCTAGGTTTTCATCATGGTACTTGCCCAAAGTGCCACCATAGTGGTTTTCACTAGAGCACGATTTTTTATCTCTACTATTTTCATGATATTTTTTATTTTTATTTTTTTTGATATTTTGCTGAAATATTTTAAGTTCACGCCGAACCACCTATTGTTGTTGATGTAGATGCTTCTAACATAATGTTCCATCAGTATCTTGCTTGATGAAGCTGGATATGTGCACTTAAATGCAACTTTTGAGATTCATGATCTGCTTTGTTGATATCGAAGGTAACTTTGTCTTTGTGTGCACATTGCGATAGAGTTCCTTCTAAATCCTTATGATGAAGGGTTGCTGCCCATACATGGTCAATGTGAGAATTAGATATCATGTGTGGAGGTGTGGATGGAGTGTTTTTAGGAACAAGAGATGGATTGGTTGATAGTTTGGAACCTTTGACTCTCCAAACTTGGGAAGATGAGCAATGATGGGTGGATACAGAAGTGTGCATGGAATTAGGACCAACAACTTGATATACTTTGTAAGTTTCTTGAGAAGCCTATTTTTTCCTTTGTGGACATCTTTGATGGATAACTTTCCCTTTTTTATTGGGTCCCATAGTTTCGTTAACTAATGGATTTTGATAGAGATCATCTTTCTTTGTACTTTTTGGTATCCACTTGTATTTTATTTGACCATTATGCTTTTCCGCTTCTTTTTCCTTGATAACATTCTTCATGCTTTGATTCAAATATTTATTTTGATGTTGCTCCCAATTCATGGATGAAGATTCATGATGTGGCTGGTTGCAGTATTGGCATAGGTTTCATCATAAAGATTCTTTGTGCTCCCTATGTTGTTGTTTTCTTGAGATGAAGTTCCCCCCAATATGGTTGAAGTAGTACCTTCATGATTTGACTCTTCTTGTTTCGAGAATTCCTATTTAGCAAGCATTCTCTGATAAATGACTACTGCAGATGATGTTATTTCAATTTGTTGCTCTTCTGACTCCGAAATATTATGTTTGGTCTAACTTGTTTCCTTGAGTCACAGAGAATTTGGATATCTACATATATGATGTCCTTAATATGAATTTGGGATGAATCTAATCCTGATGTTGATAACTCAACCTAACTATAGGAATCAATAATTTGCTCCTTTTGTGTAATAATGTCAAGAGTAAAAGAACGATGTTCTAAATGAAGATCATCTACATGTTCATCCAATGAAAGCATCTCATGTGTAGATGGAGGAGTATGTGCTATATGGATATGATCATCATTTGCGACATCTTTTATAGATAGGAGAGTGTCCATTACTTCATTGTAGTATCTTGAAGATAAAAATTCTTGATCTTGATTAATTTTAGAATCTCTTTTGACATGATTTAGATCATGTTCTTGACATGGGTAAGTTTCAAAGGATGGATGACTTATAAAGGGTTCTTCGATTTCTTCAGTAGTAATGGGAAGTGGCTTAATATCCTCTTGATCTTTGAGTGGATTTTGATCAAGTGTTGAGTTGAGGATCCCTTTAGTACCTGCAACCATGCGGTCAAAGGATGTCAATATGTCTTGGGAAGAAACATTTCCAGACCTTGGTGATAGATGTCGATCATGCTTTGGAATAAGTTCTTGAGATATGTCCTCTAACTCATGAGGTGATGTAGAGACATCTTCAACTTGATAATTACTTGATGGATAGTGGATTATGTCAATAGGATTAAATAGCATCAACACATCTTGAAATACATCTTTGTAGGAGGGGTCATGATCATGACTAAAAAAATGCTCTTGATGTATGTTGATTTGATCTTTAGGTGAGGTGGAAACATATTCAAGGTGTTCATCAATGGATAGATCTTGATCATTGTTTTCAACAATTGTGGTGGGAATCTATTGCAAGCTTTGTTGAGTGAGTAATGCCTTTTTTTGATGCTAAGCCAACAACGCTTGTTGTTGGTCATGTTGTTTTTGTGCCAACAAATCTTATTATTGGGCTTGTTGTTGGGCCGCTTGGTATTGTGCTTGATATTCTTGCAAGGCTTGTTGATATGCTTCTTGTTGGGATTTTTGAAATTGTGTCTAGTACTAGTCTTGTGTTTGTGCTTGTTGAGATTGATATTGAGTGTGAGCTTCAGCAAGCGCTTGTTGCAATGCTCATGCAATTTGAGCAACTTGGGGTTGTTGTAGGGTAGCCTATTGTACTTATTGCACTTGTTGTTTTGCTAATTGTGCTTGTCCTTGCTAAGCAGCTAGTTGTGCAACTTGTTTATTTTGGAGTGCCTTTTGATAGGCAGCTTGTCGAGCAGCTTGCAACGTGATGTTGAATGAATTTTCCATGTTGTGATTTGGCAGTGGTGGCAGTGGATTGGGAATGGTGTTGAACTTTGTGATGAGTAGAATAGTTGCATCGATTGTTGGGGTTTGAGTGGTGGATGGCATGATTATGATGCTTTGAGTGATCTTTTTACATGGAGGTATGGGTGGGATTGGAGGCATGATCCCAAGAGGTCCTTCCACAATTGTGCTTATGTCATAGTCGGAAGGGAGTTTATCCCCTTCTTTTTCCAACTTAAGCATGTATTCAGAGGGATATAACCTCATCATAGAATTGACAATTTGATGATTTTTGGGATTTTGCACCATCTCAAGGATTTCCTCTTGTGCCATCCCTAAGATGTTCTTGGTGATTTCCTCTACTTGACCTTGCTCTTGAGGATTTTGATGTATTGGAGGAGGATTGATTGGGAGGTTAATGGATATCATAGGGTTGAATTCTATTCCAGTTTAACATAGATCACTCAAAGTGGATGTTTCTTTGCTTTTATCCACATTATTCTTGTGTTGTGATCTTGTTTGCACCATAAAATAGAGATCAATTGATCTAATATTAGGCACAAAAGAGAAGAACTAGGATGTTTTAAGGATCAAAGATTATGATGCGGATGAGATAAATGAAAGATGGATGATGCAGCTGAATAAAACTCTCGAGAAACTCCAAGGCGGAGGCTAAAATTTTAGGACTTGATTTGATTGGATTTTGATTGATTGATTTGGATAATGAACTTGTAAAGTGTAGGAGAGTGTGTTGTCTTAGAGTGAACTCATACACAAGAGGATAATTTGACTAAAGGTGTAAAGAAGGATTCATCAAGGCACCCTAGTCAAATAGGATAATGAATGCCTAGACCTCAAGATGTTGGATTTTATCCAGAGGTAAACTTGTTCACAAGGATTTGATAATTTGATCAAATATGTAGGGAAGGATTCATCCACATGTATCTAGCCAAACAAGATGATTTTGATTTTTCCTGGAAGTTTAGCATAAGTGATGTTTTCAAAGTTTCCAAGAGTTTTTTGGTGAGATGATCTTTGATTTTGATGGTTGAGGAATGGATAAAAATGACTGATTTTGATCCTAGACTTGACCTAGATAAAAATCCTTCTTACAAGACCTCGGTTTTGAATAACATGCTTGATACTCCCTATGTGAGAAAATCAAACCTTTGGAAAAGAGTTGGATTTTGTTGACAAATAAAACTCATACAAGTTAGGGTTGTTTCTTGAAGGTTTCATGAAGAAGTTGTAAACCAATCTTTCTCTAACTCCAAGAAATCTTTCAAGACGCTCCTCATGAGCTTTTGGACTAAGACTTTGAACTTTGGTTTTCAAATATTGATTTTGCAGGAAATCATTTGAAAGAACACGTGTGGGGTTCAATTGTTCTTTACTTTGCTTAATGAGTTCTTTTTACCACAAAAAAATATTTGATTAAAGTTTCAAACTAGATGTCTAATGTCCTAATTTCTTCTCATCCCACAAAGTCCATTATGTGGAAAATCGAGGAAATTAAGGCAAAATTTTCCTATTGTTGACTTTAGTGAAAAAAGTGATGATAAAACCCAAGTACTTAGATGTCTCTAAGGATGAAATCCCTAGGGAAAGATAGAGCACTTGAATTCGTCAAAGGTATTTTCTTCCCTAAAGGGTTTAAAATTTTGAAAATTTTGTGAATGCTTGTTTTGAAATGTTTTTGATCAAAGTAATATGTTTTCAATTCCAAGAATATGTACAATCGTAGGATGAAGAGACAGTAGTTTTTGGGATCCCACTTGGATAAATCTAGCTGCGCATATTTAGTGCAGATGATTAGATACTTGACCACACAAGCTCCCCCTTATAGTGAACTCTCTTCTTGGGTTAGCCAAAAATCAATACCCATGAATCTCCCATGGCATACTTTTCATCTCTACAACAAAAATACATGTTACGTGTGGCAGATTCAAAGGACAAGACATTTTGCACCAACAAATAGTTAAGGATTTTGGCTTCTACATAAATTGGTTCATAATCAGGGTTCCCATTCAGAAGGCCACATGAGAGACAAGATCAACCCATATAAAGATATCACCTGCTTGTCTGTAGGAGCTCCTGTAATGATGAACTTTTCTCACCATTCAAATCTGTATATCAGTTGGGAATAGCTTGACATTTAGCTCGTTACCAGTTTAAGTCATTCCGTTGGGGTGAGTACTTTTTCCCACCAAGGTAAGCTATCTAAATGTGGATAATAGTGAAGGAGTGCATTTTTAGTTCAACCACTTAATGCATTTAGGCGGGAGCACACACAATATCTTTTCTTCACACTCGCATGTTTTATTCAAATTTTAGCTACCCAAATTGAAATGTGGAGGTAATCACTTACACAATTTAAGATCATCAAAAATACTTTTGATTCTCAAGATCATCATGAGGAGTGAGAGAAGTGCATACATCCTTTTAATGATATTACTTTGGGTAAGTAATTACAAAACAAAGAAGAACTTGTTCATTTTAAGCCCACAAAGAAATGATTTGATACTTTTTAGTGCACCAAAATGAAATATGGAATTTTCCTTGTTCAATTGTTAATCTTTAAACCAAATCTAGTGAGTTTGTCCTAAAGTTCTTTTTAAGCCCTTTGTAGCAAAAAATGAAAACTTTTGTAGTACCCCTTTTAGAAACCAAAAAGACAAGAGTTGGTCTAAAACAGAAAATTAAAGCATAGAATAGAAGCTCTAAGCATTAAAAAATGCTTTATCAACTTCAAATTTAATGCCCAATTCCTTCAACTCCAATATGCTTGCTTTTTCTTAGGTCCAATTTTTGATTCCAATGTCAACCTTTAACCTACAAAAGTAAAAACACAAAATGAGATTTTCTTTAAAATCACAACTATGTTTAAGATCAATAATACACCACTATTTTCACAAAGATAAATTACATTTGTCATGCAAAGTTTTGTAAAAATAAATAATGGTTACAATGTTAAAAATAAATAAAAAAATTCTAAGCAATTTGAAGTTGGAAATTCCAATCAATATTCAAATATTCAATACTGACCAATAGATAGCTATTCATTAATTGACTCCACAAAGAGTGATTAATTGATTATGCAAAGAGTGATATGCATTAATTGATCTTCAACAAAAAATTTCCAGAAGTATTAATTTATTTTGTAAATAGTGATTAGGTATGCATGGAGTTATTTTGATCAACTAGTTGAAGCATTAAGAACAAAGTACTAAGCTTAAGCATTCACAAGAAAGATTTATATTGTCAACACAAATTTTTTAAATGTATTCACAATAAATACTTTTTGTCAACAAGAAACAATGTTAGTGATAGGAAGACTTCCCTTGCAGGCTCGATTTGACAGATTAGGAAGCGCATGACAATCAAAATTATTAGTACATCCCCTTTTATTCAGATTGATACATTACACAACATCTTGGTTTAGGTGTTGCCAGGGCCTTCATTGTCATTAGGTGCGTGGTTGGAGTAAATACCATACTAGTAAAAAGACCTTTCACAGTTTCATCATGTATTATAAACAAAATGATTATTTACAAAATGGTCAACAGATAAAATGCTTCCTCTCTATTTCCATCGCTTCAGTCTGCAAACTCTGCCCTCTGATTTACTAACGTATGCTTGCTTCCTTTCATTTGATTTATTATCAATCTCATCTCCCTTCAAAATGCTTTGCCCATTCTCTTTGCCCTCTATAAATCAGAATTAAATAGAATAGTCTGGAAGTGGTGGCATATAAGCGTCTGCATCATCCACCATCATTTGAGGATGTGCAATTTCATGAAGTGTAAAAAGAAAACAACACCATTATCGAATAATCATAGACGACCAACAAACGTAAGATGTATATACATCATACTTAAATTTATTCTTCGTTATATGGAAGATAAACATACAAGGTCTGATGAGACAAGTGCAAATAATCGGGCATTGTTTTATGCCACTGATTTATAAAACAAATAGTGGCAAGAGTTACTAGAGAGATTCAAAGAATAAAGTAATAAATGTTACTGTGGATGATGCCTTGTTGACTGAATAACACCCCTTTTAGGCAATGCAAATGTTCGATGTGAGATGAAAATACGAAGGAAACAGATGCGACTGTGAGGTTGAGTGATAGTCTAAAGGTTATAAACTATGGCTTCTTAATGCAGTTCATCCCTCTTCTCATGCCTAGGCAAAGCGTATGGAAAGAGGTGTACCTTAGCCTAGTTGTATGAGAAGGCGTATAAACCTTCAGATAGAATGCACAAGCTTGGAAAAAGCGTGTGAATTGTAAGACAAAGTGCGTCAAAAGAAATGTGATCTTAGGGAATGTCATGATTGCAGGGTACGTGCAAAATGGATTTGAAAAAGGCGTAAGAAAAATTTCAGGCAAATGCTATTAACAGGTGTAAAAATGAATTCTGCAGCCTTTGCCTGCATGTGAGATAAAGCCAACAAACTCCACACTTCGCTTTCTCTAAAAAAAAAAGATGTGCCTTTACCATGTCGAAAATAAGATAGTTGTTGTGGTGATTTGGTCAACGTAGTTATCAACCTTTTTTCACCTGGTGATCAATGAAAACCAATATAAAATGCAAGTGTTCTACATTCCTATCAAGCTTGTTAGAAGCATCGACGAATTCACGGTGGGCATAAAAAATGTCAAGACTAAAATCTACATCGATCAAAAATTGACAAATATGAGTTAAATTAGTCAATTTTAAACAAATGAGATAAAGCCTTCCCCATGAAATTGTTGAGCAATGTAAAGAAAATCACAACATTATCAAACTAAAACATGAAACTATAAGCAAGATGAACATGAAATCTATTCCTAAACTACTCAAGACAACATCCATAGGGGGAGTGGTGCTCCTTATGATGTGGAAAGGATGTCATTTCGCACCTCCTGATAAACTCAAAATGATATTGATGCCAAAAAATGCAAAATGATGATAGTGTAAATGCATGAGATTGTGGATCAAGTTGTGGAGGATTAAATCAATAGAGACGGTCTTTATTTATAGAATAGAATGATCGAAGAATACAAGATAGGAGGAGTGTGGGATAAAAAATAAGCCAATGGCATTGTGCCATTTGTCAGCATTCCAATGGAGGGAGGTTGAGCACATTTTGATCAATGTGCAAGTTTGAATTTTGAATTTGATTAAGTGACATGTTTAGGGAGGATGAAAGATGAATCAAATGTCAAGTTTGACTTGTGTAAGAGACATGTAAGAGCTCTTAAAATGCTTTGTTGGATGGACAAGTCATGTGAGAGGAAAAATTCAAATTGGGAGAATATTCTTTCAAAGATGCCAAGTTTGAATGAAAATGAGGAATTAATAAATCAATTAAATTGATTTATATGCACAAGTTGCAAAATCTAGACAAAAGAGGATTAAGATTAAATTAATCAAGATTTGATTAATTTAATAGGAGATTAGGTGATTTTGGCTTTTGACTTAGATTTTAGGATTAAAATAAATCAAAATGAGAAGAAAATGATTTTAGATTTAATTAAATAAAGATTTGATTTATTTAGTCAAAGAGGATGGTGTTACTGTCAAATAAAGATGAATTTATTTAATTTAAATGGACAACTTTAAGAGATTAATTAAATAAACTTGATTTATTTAATTGATGGGCGAATATGAAAATATGAGAAATGCATGATGTGAATTTTGCATGTCTACACTATATATTAATGATTTTTATATAAAATATAATTGAAAAATAATAAATACTAAGATAATATCCAATATGTAATTTCAAATCAATATTCATTAATTTATATTTAATAATCTTAAAGAATCTATCTTTTATGTTTTACGTAAAAAAATCAATATTAAATTTAAATATTTATAAAATGTTCTAGTTTAAAAAATAATTGTCAATAATTATATTTTTTTAAAACATAATTGTAATTAAAATAACTCTACCAAAAATAAATGGAACAAAAGTAACATTCTAAATTGTAAAATTCTGTTACAAACATATATTTACAATTTATTATATCAGATGGAAAAATTATAACAAATCTTATTGTACAGTCTAAAATTTTGAAAATTTAAATATAATTGAAGTTCAATACCAGTTCACAGACCATCATATTCCAGCCCTGGTTGGGAAAATATTCAGTTGTAGAACAGGAAATTATAATAATTACGATCTACCTTACGTTCATATATATCGGGCTTTTGGTTAATCTTCCTTAGCGAGGGAAGCTGGAAGTATTTTCACTCGAGGCTGTGTCTTTTTGTCCACTAGACTCGGAGGTAGACACCTGGCTACCTATTCGATCACTGTAGTCCTCGCTAAACTCTGAAACGTCATAGCCTTCGCCTCCGTTGTTCTCGTTCTGGTATTTCATGGCCACTTTGATCTCAGTTACAACATCACTTACTGTTGGTCTAGCCAAAGGATCAGCTCCAGTGCATCCGATCGCTAGTTTGGCCAGATGAATGACAGATTTGATTTCATAATCATTAGGCTGCAACCTTTTGTCCACTATTTTTGATATTTTGACGGGGTCCTCATCTGGGTACACATATGGGGTGACCTGCTCAGCGAAAAACAAAGTATATTTACAACAAGAGGAATCACAAGATACGTAGACGTAATTCATAAAGATCGATAGAATTTGTTACCCATCTGATGAGATTAATTTCCTCTTCAGAAAGTTTTCCATCTATGGGTCGTCTACCGCATATGATTTCCAATAAGACTACTCCAAAACTATACACATCACTCTTTTCCGTCAACATCTGAGTGCTGAAATACCTGTCAAACAAAAACAAACAAATCATCAAATTGCTACGAATCAAAATAACCTCTAGTAGGCATAAAATTTGAGAAAATAAGTGAAACTTGGATTACTCGGGGTCTAAGTATCCCGCAGTTCCTTTTACAGTCGTCGTAACATGGGATGCCTCTCCGTCGATTGTAACTCTGGAAAGACCGAAATCAGCCAGTTTTCCATTTAGATTTGCATCTAGAAGAATGTTAGCGGTCTTTACATCCCTGTGAATTATTTTTGGGGTGCAGCCTACGTGGAGGTATTCCAGCCCTTCGAAAAAAATCCGAAATCGACTTAGATTAAGGGAACCCCGTCCAATTCATTTTTGGAAACTAAAAATTAATTTTATGCCAACTGCTTTGCTGATTTATGATATTTCCTCGCCAATCAACAAAACAGTAACGACATAGGTGCTTTAACTCAATTTTAATTCCTTATCAATGGATTTGGTAAAAAAGCCGTTACCGTATGCAGCATCCAAAGCTATTTTAAGTCTGGTTTTCCAATCTAGTTTCGCATTGTCGCCTGCATTGGAACCTGCAGAAGGGACGTTAGGGGCAAATGAGTTATGCTTAGTTGAGTTAATATTAGAGTTAAAAAGAATAGTAGACCGACCTTACCATAGAGGTAATCCTTTAGGGACCCTCCAGGCATGTATTCGTAGGCAAGCATGAGCTCCCTAGATTCATTGCAGTAACCCAATAAAGACACCAAGTTCTTGTGATGAACTCTGGACAGAAGATCAATCTGTTCAGCAAGTTTGAAACAAGTAATATATGAGTTGGGGCTCCTTTCGTGCGTTCTGCTGAGTCGTCCTCGATAATAAATGAGAGCCCAAAATCAATTCAAGGGGCATTGAGAAATCAATTATTACCTCATTTAGGAACTCTACAGCTCCTTGTTTGGAAAATGAGGAAAGAACCTTCACAGCTATTTGTTTTCCTTCGTCTAATTTACCAAGGAACACCGATCCAAAGCCACCTTGTCCAACCTTGTGGATAAAGTTTTCTGTTGCTGTTAACATCTCGTCTAAAGTAAAGGAACGGGTCTTTGTTGAATTTGGCACCAATACCATCGAGAAGTCTGCAATTGATGTACACTCATATCAAAACCCCATTCCTAAGAAATTCCAATTTCCTAAGGTAAATGACTTCAAAATACTACATTTGGAAATCCGATAGGAAAGCATTTCCATACCTTGGCCACGCACGCATATCGATTCCCTGTTCCCTTGAGTGGAGCCTTTAGTATCTGAATTGCCAAACTCTTTTCTACTGAATTTCTTTCTAAGTACTATAATACTCAGCAGCAAAACTAATCCTGCTATTGCAATGGTTCCCGCTATGACTCCTGCGATAATTTTCGTTTTGCGCCCGTTAGGGTGAGAGGACGAAGTTGCATTGGAGGGCAGTTGGCATTCCCCGTTTTTCTTAGAAATATATACGTTGCCATCACATCTGCAGGATATTAAATCAATTAAGCCCACCCAGTATTTGGCTTTTGCAATTTCTGAGATTACTGATTCAAAAGATGCATCAATGCTCCTAAACAAATTTACTCTTAGAGAATTCGAGAAAAGCAGAATGGAATAAAATATAAGTTACCTGGTAATCAATGAAGTCTTGTGTATAAGTGTTTGAGGAATTACACCACTAAAATTATTGTTCTGTATAAACCTGTCAGAAGCATAAGAGACGTTAATATATACTTTCTTTGTTCACGTACTACTTAGTATATCTTCTCAGAAGAAGTGGTAACCAAGTACACAGGGAGACCTACAATTCTTTCAACTTATGAAGCTGAGAAAGCCAGGCTGGAACTTCCCCACTGAAGTAGTTGTTTTGTAAATGCCTGCACAATTACTTAAGTTCACAATTGCTATGTTTGCATATTCGAGTAGTGATTATTTTCAATTTTAAAAACTTACTCTGAAATTTTCGAGGGATTTATGCACGTGTAACTTACAGTCTCTCCAACATGACTAACTTGGATAAATCTGGTAAGCCTCCCGTGAGGTGGTTATTATCGAGGGATCTGATCACATTTGCCCATAAAGGAAACGTAAGTGCAATGAAATATTTGAAAACAACGTTAGGCTGATTTCATAATATCGAGATGAAAATTTTCAAGGTTCATTCTTGATACGCAAGTCACTGTTTGTGGCAATTAAATTAGATATTCGAAACGCACAAGACTGAACTTCTAAACAATTGGTGGAAATTATTGAGTTTTTCATAGATCAGTTAGCACTCCAATCTAAGATCTTTCATTTAATGCTGGAGTGTTCTACCAACTGAGGTATTGGTCCTTATAAGACCAGCCCATCTTTGGTCTGGGTTTGGCTTATTACCAACACCCCCTGTTAAGCCAGTCTAATAGAATGCTAGGGGCTCCTAGCCTGACTTGGCTCTGATACCATGTTAAGCTTTTCTTGGACCAGCTAGAACTCAAATCCATTTGCTACTGGAGTGCTCTACCAACTGAGCTACTGGCCCCTATAGGACCAACCCATCTGTGGTCTTATGTTGGATAAGTGATGTTGAACATGCGCGCAACATTGCCATGCAATTCACTAATGCATGTTGACTGTGACTAAGTTTTAGTTGAATGCTTGAATGAGCTGCATGCATGAAAAAAAATTATGAGCTATCTTTAGAATCCATAAACTAAGGCTGCAACCTCTATAAAATATTGCCTTACTTTGTTGTTTGATATACAGTCTACAAATATGGTTTGTATTGAGCAGAAGATAAAAACATTTATATTGAAGCAAGATGTAATCCATTCCATTTTGATAAGTTCAATAGAGTATTTTTGTATGTGTTATGTTTATGCATCTCTACGTTAAAACAATTTGAGTTTATTTTCTTTTTCTCAAATTTACATTTGGTATCAGAGCTGTGTCAGGTTAGGAGCCTCAAGCATTCTATTAGAGTGGTTTAAGGAGGGGTGTGGGTAATAAGCCAAACCTAGACCAAAGAGAGGTTGGTCCTATAGGATCTAGTAGTTCAGTTAGTAGAGCACTCCAACAACAAATGGAAGATCCTATGTTTGAGTCATAACTGATTTATGAAAACTCAACAGAAATTTGATGTGTAGAATTCGACCACAATTACTTTATCTTCTTTTGAGAGATTCTTACTAAAATTTAGTTTCCATGAAGTTTAAATTTCTATTAAAAATTAATGAAGGGTGTATGCAGATAGAAACATTGAATGTAAATATAGATTTTCAGACTTACATTTTAACCAGCGCAGTCATGTTTACAAGACTAGAAGGTATCGATCCTGTCAGATTCCTTTTCGATAAGTTGCTGCATACCACGATATAAGAAGAATTTGTCAACTGCTTTCTCCTTTAACGTTCTTCTAATTCACATTAAAACAGCAAAAATAGACTATGAAGTAAACTTACATCTCTAAGACCCTGACTATTTTAGAGCTGTTAGTACACCTGATTCCTTCCCACGAATTTAAAAAGCATGGATCCGAGATCCAAGTGCTTAGGTTAAAGTTTTTTTTAACACTAGCAAGAGCTTGAACTGCAGGTTAGGCAACGAGTCAATCTTGTAAAATCTTAAATTTAAAGCTATACATTTTATGTTCTACCAGCAAAAATATTTCAGAAATCGAGGAGTTGTGTCTTCACCGTCTTCGGAAAAGGTAAGAGATGACGTGGGAACCCTTTGGTACAACTCAAAAGCATTCAGTATAGGACTCAGGTTTGAGGTAGAGGCTTTGTGCAACGTGAAGGAGGAGATCGTTGTGTCGGTTAAGAGTCGTTGTTCTATGGCAGAATGATTTCTCTCAATATGAAGGTTGGTTAATCTTTTTTCGTTATCAGTGAAAATGTGGAAAATTCTGGACCCAGAAGATTTCTCGATCTCTGCAAAATAGAGTAACAGTAAGGTTTCCTCTCTGGGCTGTGTAAGAAGAAAATCAATTGTACTGTTCTCTGTGTACACCGCCGCAGCCGTTTGCATGACAACAGGAGGAGGAAGATCTTCCGTATTGTTTGTTGAAATCGGCTGAACTGAGCTAACATTATATGTTCCTTCAGCTACGGCATTCTCCCACAACCGGTCGAATGGGTCATCAGGGTACCTAAAAAATTAATCATTTGACAATCAACTGAAAAGTGTCCGTAAATGTTCGGATAAGAAAAAATAATTCCGGTTGTGGGGGAAGATTTACCTTATATGCTTCAATTCGCCGTAATTTTTTCTCGCTATCATATGCAACATTAATTGAGGCTTAACCGGATTATACATTCCCTGTCGAAGAGGTCTCAACTCGATAGAAGAAATAAATGGATCGACATCCTCCGAGGTTCGGATCAAGCAAATATACAGTACTTGCCCACCACTGACCAAGATCTTCTCACTCGGTTGCGGGATTTCACTTTGTGATGTTGCAGATCTTAAGCTTAACATGTCCTGTGTCTCTATAGAGTACTTGAAATCTGAAATTTCGTTAGTGATATTGACTCCCACGAAATATAATCTTAATAAGAAGGGCACGTTAGGTGTGATGGGCAAGTGATAGCAAGATTTGTTGAGAGGTTTGGGGAATACTCGTAAGCTATTCCAATAAAATTCATTAGAGTGATTTAAGGCTACTCTGTAACCGCCTTGGATGTACTTGTCATCGGAAGTCCATGTAATACCGGTTTTACGATCTGTGCGGTTTCCTATTCCACCGCAATCAAGGCTCAGAAATCCTGCGTTAAAAGAGAACTAAAATTACATAGGAAGTAGATATAAGGAATAGAAACCAAATTAGTGAAAAACCAGAATGGCACCTGATTCAGCAGAACAAATATATACGCCCCACAAGACGATGAGAGTCAGAGCACAACCGATACCTTCCATTCTCTTGCTTATTCTCCAAGCAATATCAGGCTATCAGGCTTTCTGAACAGCCTAGAGAAGCATGCATTACACACACAATGGCGTTAACTATTGCAACCACGGAAGTCCATAAACCTATTCAAAATGCTTGTGCGCTTGACTGAATGACAGCCTTCTGTTTGACTGACTTTATTAGGAAAGCGAATAAATTTATATTTTTTACATAAATTCTAAGTACCCTTTAATTGTGTTTTTCTCCCCTTCTTCAAAAATGAACCTTATATCAATTTTAAGTTTAAAAGATTATTTCAACATTAAATTAATAAATTTGTTGAAGGCGAAATATTCTAAAAGAGATTTAATGTAGCGTCTTTGATTGGGCAAGGCCTTTTGAAATTTGAGTTCAAACCCTGCTTTTTAAGTTTTTGTAGCTATCTTCAAAATACAAATAAATAATCAGACAAACATAATTTCATATTAATTTTAGCTTAAACCAGTCCATGAAATAATATTCTGAGAGTTTTAAAAGGGAACATTGAAAAAATCAAAATCAAAATTGAAGACGGCAGTAAAGTTTTGCGTACAGTCGAATAAAGTTATTACCTAGGTGAAGAAATCTTGGAATTTTGTTTGTCCACCATTTAGACGTTAAAATAAGATTTGACAAGTCTAACTGTTAAAGCCACTTCAAATCATTTTTCTTAAATGTTTAAGAGAAACATGACCATGATTGTTGTTGACATCATCAAGAGCGTGAGGAATGATGACTCCTCGCGACATCGTGATCTTCAACATGCCACTCAAGACATAACATCTTCACGTGATCTTATCGTTTTGTAGACGTTGAATAGACCAGATTCAATACACTTGTGGTAGTCCTGAATTCAATTTAGACTATTATCTTCTTCCTGTCATATTCCACTTTCATCACCACTTCTTTAATTGATACTTTCGACGAGATGAGATGATGAGCAGGGCGAATGTCTATATAATTGTACAATTGGGAAAGAAACATTCGGTCGAATGGATCAAATAACTATTTTAATGACAGTGTACACACTCCAACTCCAAGCTATTGTGAATGAATCTACACCTTCGCACTGATTGGTAGTTGAAGTCCTTTTAAGGAATATTTGTTTATTCAATATTTAACAAAGGAATATATTTCATTAATTATTATATTTTGTAGAGATGAAGTGTGAAATTTTTAATGAATTATTCGATCGCAGAACGATGTTTAAGTAGAGTGTAGAGAAATAAAATATCTTATACATAGAACCTCTCTACATAGTCTAATATTTTTATATCATAATTAACACAATATCATGAAATAGACAAACAAAAAAATATTCCATGAAATAGTATATTAATCTTGACGTCATAAATTAACAACAAAAATTAAATTTGATCTCATTTAACTTTTCTAAAGAATAATAAATTTGAAAATACAATAGTACAACATCAATGAATATTAAAGATGAGAATGAAATTAATATAATAGCAGTCAAATTATTGATAAACATTTTCAGAAATGAGTAATTATTATATTTAACCACAAATAATTAAAATTTAAAGAAAAGTGACCTACTCTTTTGGTATTGAGTAGTAGAGGAGGTTTGTGTCATTATCCTATCTTTTGTGTGATCCTCTTGTATGAAGATTGTTAGTGTCACAAAGGAGATTTGTTCAAGAATGATAAGCAAATCCATCATGATAGCCTAATCAAAGTCATGACAAATAAATAGAAAAAAATCATTTGTATGTTGTCATGAAAAATAAATAAACAAAACCATTTGTATTCAACATTGTCCCCATGTCATTGAACTTGCATTTCACTCAAGAGAATTATTTTACAAGTAGATTGAAAAAAAAGCAATTCTTATAATGAAATATGCATAAAAAATGTAGCAGTGATATGTATACCATGTGGCATATTGTGCAAAGTGATTTACCCTAGGAATCCATGAAATAAGGTGGTTGAAAGTAAGGAAATATTTGTCATTTTGAAGAGGGGATCTCTATTAGAATTTATAGAAATTGATAAATGAAAGTAGATACTTAACTTTAGAATTGATTCAAACAAAATATGCTAGATACACTGAAATCAAACACAAAATCATTATTTATTTTTTATAAAATAAAATCATACAAGGTTCCCTCATAAAACCTTTATATTTCATCATTGAATACTATAATTTTTTCCTAATAAAAATAATATAATAATAATTTGAACACATGCATGATCCTTAAAAATATAATAAATTTCTTGATAAATATGTATATTATCTCCTTGTCATTTTTCTATTGAATAATTATTGAATGAATAAGATAATTAGCATCTATGTTTTATCTCTACAATTTTCTATTGTTTCATTTTTTAATGAATAGACCATATTGCTAAATAATATCTCTCTCTAAGAAAATTCATATATTATCTACTCATAAATTCGTCATTGTGTAAATGAATGAATAGTCTTTATCATTAAAGGAACTTAATTATTATTTTACAATTATGATGAATTAATAGTTGTAGGACGTTTCTCTTATATAGTACTATGCATGTGTAACAAGATAATATATAAATAAATCTCATCTCATATTTTTTATAATTATAATATTTTTATGTAACATAGAATAAAAATATTTTTTTATTTAATATCTCTTGATCCAAAATATTGAAGGTATGAATATAGGATAAAAAAATAATGAATTCATCCAAAAGTATATGTACCAAATAAAATCATAAATATATGAATTATGAAAATCAAATTTAAAAATTATATTCATTAGAATTGTTTTACCTCATTTATTATGTATTTCTTCTAAATATGCTAATCATGAAAAAGTTAAAAAATTATCATATCATTTCATATAGAAAAATAAATATATTCAAAATAATATACTAACTCAAAATTTATATTTATATTTATTAATAAATTTTCTCATTGATGAAGAAATATAATTAATTAATTAAATGGAATATACTTATTTATGTGAAGACGAAGTCGATTTCTTATATCCATCTAAATAAATTTCAATTAAAAAAATAAATAAATGTGAATTCAAATTCTTATGGATTCGTCATTATTTATGACTATTCAAATAAGATTATTGTAGAAAATATAATAAAAGTAAGGTCAAGTTATTTTGATTAATTTTTTTAAGGCTTGCACATAGGATCAAATGGTAGTCAATTCACTCAACAACATATATGTGAAATAAAATATTATATACAAGAATTATTAAATTATATAAATTAAATGAAGAAAATAAAACATCATGATTTATTCAAAAAATGAACATGACTTTAGATATAATATTTACAATTGATATAAATATATCAATATAATTTCATACAAGCATAGTGTGTATAACTTTCTACCAACAAGTGTGTAAAAATATTAATGTAATACATAATTTATGCTAGCAGTCCTCCCTTGTTATAATGTTCTTGCAAATTTACCCTCGAAAGAACTCAAATTTCAACTTTATAAAAGACTTGGTGAGTATATCAACTATCTAAGAATATATTTGGTAGCACCAGTGATGGATGTGGTGGTTCAAGACAAGTTCATGAATGGAATGAAATTTTACCTCAATATTCTTTGTTCTTTCATGGAAAAATAGACTCTTCACAAGCTTAAACACACCCTGATTGTCACCATAAAGAATAGGTGACTTTTCTTCATGAATTTCCATGTCAACTAGAATATGACAACCAAAAAACTTTGCAGATTTCTCCTCATGTAAAACGATAATCAAGCTTGGTGGATGTGAAAGAAACAATAATTTTCTTCATAATAATCCATTAAATAGGTCCAAATCTAAGATGAAAAATAAATCAGGTAGTTGACTTCTTGTCACAATAGATCTAGCATAGTCAAATTCAGAATAACCTTGTTAGAAGAATTGAGGGTTCTTCTTGTATTCCAAACCATGATAAAGTGTACCTTGGAAAAATCTCAAAATATGATTAGCTATAACCCAATGACATTTATTGAACTCCTACATAAATTTTGAAAGATAGCTAACAACAAAGCATAATTTTGCTATGGTATAAGTCAAGTAAATGAGGCTCCCAACAAGTTTCTTGTAGAGAGTTACAAAAATTTATCTATTGAAGTGGATAAAGGTTTATAATGAAACATTCCAATCTTTCCCAAGAGTGCCTTGGCATATTTTATTTGTGAGATAAATTTTCAATGCTTCTTTTTCCAGATCTCCAAGCCAAAATAATAGTGAAGTAGTCTCGAGTCTATCATGTCAAAGAATTTCTTGAGACCATTCTTTACATCATTAATGAGATTATCTAATTTACTTGTGAGCAAAAGATCATTCACAAGAATAACAATCTTTCTTTATACTAGATCTTAATATACAATTTAGGATTTTATAAGATAAGGGTGAAAACATGATGAAATAGGTGACCATGATTCTGTAAAGTGAGGAAACTAGGGAATTTTGGAAAAAGGTCAAATGATTCTAGAAAGTGCAAATGATTTTGGAAAGTGTAGAGGGGAGTTCAAGAAACTGGGGGCTTTCCGAGAAATGTCAAATGATTCTTGAAAGTGCAGAGGAGTGGTCAGATATATTTTTTTCCATTGGGAAGCCAAAGAAATATCCAACAGTCTGGATGATCCATTTCTGACTATGAACAAACCAATAAATGATTGAATTTTATTTCCGCCACTATCATGGTGCAATGGAAACACCATGGGGCAAGATATGGGTGCACATTCTTGCATAAGGTACTTATAGTACCTTTTGCCAAAAAATATATTAAAATTTCCTTTAAAAAAAATCTTCTTAGCCTTTTAAAATCTTTAATTTTTAAAAACTTTCTAACAAAATAGAAATTAAAAAAAACATACTAACCTATATTTGTTTCCTTATTTTCTTGAATTGCATGCACATGTCATACAAGGGCCATATAGGCCCTTGTAGAAAAAAAATTCCTCAAAAACACTCGATGGCAAAATAGGACAAATTTATACTCCAAACATGTCGAATCAACCTCCTAAATCCAATGGTGAGTTCTTTTTCACACCAAAATGCCCCGAAATCATAGATACCCTCTAAATCTAGAAAAAAACTACTTCAAAACTTGGTTGATATGAGCTCACAAATCAAAATAAAACCCAATGAAAGGAAAAACTAATTTTCTCAATAGCTCTGATACCATGTTACAATTATGAAAAAAACAAGCCACAAGATCAAATAACAAACAAAGACACCTTCCATGCAAGAGATCTGCAAAAAATGAATTTCTATATTCATCAACAAGAAAATACTAAAAAAATGAATCTCAAGAATCTTCAAGGAAAATAAGAGTCCTCAAAGGTTGAGAGTTCTATCAAAGGCATGATAATATAATGAGGTTTGAGGGTTATATAAGACCAAACCTAAATGGTAAGGGGATTAGATCATGAAAAGTTTTAACATCTTCTGCAATAAGACATAATGATCTAATAATAGCTCTCTAGTTAACATAGTAAATCACTCCTAAGTTTAGCTTAAGTGCATTAGAAAAAAATAGACTAATAATCAATTAATGGTGATCCCACAATATTGGTTTACAATTTTTGGCCAAACTAGACACTAGAATATTTTTTTTTAACTAAATCTTCACTTTCGGGCACCTATAGTGGGTAAACTGTGAGGAATTTGAAGATGATGCAAACTAGTGATTTGTGACATTTTATCTGTAGATTCTAAATATATTTTTTTCAAAAAAATTGGAATCAGATTGCACCTCTTTTTACATCTCCTTCAAACATAATTTTTTTTCAGTAAACACCATTTTTAAGGAGTGATGCTCTTCGTATACAACATAACTTTTTTCTATGAAGGATAAAATTATTATTTTTTCAAATTTAGATTTGCAACTACGATATCTAGTGCTTCCAATTGGTCTCATAGTGTTTTATTGAATATTTTTTCTTTAACCTTGGGGGAAACTCTGTGGTTAAGCGCGCTTGAGCTAGAGCAGTACTGGGATGGGTGACCTCCCGGGACAGACCAATGCTTCACCTTTGTGAGCATCACCTAGATGTAATGAGTGCTAAGTGGACCATTCATTATCATGAGAGATGAGTTCTTGTGAACCACTACTCATGAATCATGAGTCAATGAGTTTGACTTGAAAACTACATGGTTGAATCCTGATAGCAATATCACATTTTTTCCTTAATTAAGTTTCAAAGTCAAACCAATTATAGTTCAGATATAGGTGAACCGTATACAACATAACTTTTTTTGTATGTATCCAAATTAATTTTTTTCTTGGATCAAGGACTTCAATCTTTGGTGCACTCATATTTTTCAATTTTCTTTTGATAATCTGTTATTTTCCCATATGTGCAGAATATAGAGCTCAATTTTTGGTGAAAAAGCTATGTTTAATAAAACTAAAAAAGAAACTACATGTAATAAAACCAAAACATATTAAAATTATATTTTTTGGATATCTCATTCTGAGAACTACCATCATCTAGTTGGGTTTGTGAATTCAACTCCATTTCCATCCTCAACCCAAGCTTTGAAAGGAAAAACTCTAGAGTTTTTTTGTGCCAGAGGGTGGGAAGGTCAGAAAAGGGGGGTTCAAGCGAACCTTGTTTCCACAACAGGAAAATGTGGGTTCCCACATTTAATGGGTTTGCTTGAACCCTAGTTTGAGCAAACCCCTTTTGAGCTCACTCAGACCTAGAGTTCATTCAAACCCCCAAAATCTAGTTTTTTTTAATGGGGTCAGTTTTTGGAACTTTTCATTCCTCACTCTAATTGTAAACTACTTTTATGGTTTTACCTTTAAATATAAATTATTTATTAGATAATGTGCATGATTACTCTATCACCACATCCTAGGACTCTGTTTTAGGGTATACAAAGATTTCTTCAGTTTGTAAACCAATCTACTTTTACCTTTCACCATATAGAGATCAGGCTATGCCATATAAATATCTTCGTTCAAGTCACCATGAAGGAAAGAATTTTTCACATCCATTTTCTCAACCTCTAAATCATAAGCAACAATTATAGAAAGAAAAAATCTAATGGATGCCATTTTTGCAACATGAGAAAATATCTCACCATAATCAACACCCTCAAATTGAAAGTAACATTTTGCAACCAACCTTGCTTTATACTTCTCAATACCTCCATCTCAACCAATATTTTTCTTGAACAACCATTTGCAATGAACAAGTTTTTATCCTTCGGGAAATTGTACAAAATCCTATGTATCATTCTTTTTCAAAGATGTCATTTCTTTGTCCAAAGAAATCTTCTAGGATTATGCATCATTCATAGTTAATGCCTCTTCTACAAATCTAGGTTCATCCATATTAGTATTTAAAGAAAAAATACATCTCCAATCATTACGTGAATACCTTTGAAGTGGTTGTCTATGCCTTGTAGACCTATGAAAAAGCTGAGTTGGAGGTTCTTCCTCCTCTTTTGAATATTTAGAGATAGATGAGCTCTCCTCAGTTTCTTTTCTATCCATGGGCTTCAATTCAACTTTATTTGGTTTAGAAGGAAATTGAATCACATTTCTCCATTTACTTTGTTCTAGCTACAATGTAATAGAAGAAGGCTTAGTTTCTGTAAAAAAAATACTTATACTATATATTTCCTTTTGTGCAATAGAATCCCAAAGCTTGTATCCTTTCACACAATAAATATATCTGATGAAGATAAATTTCACATCCTTTTTCTCCAACTTTGTTCACTTCTCCTTGGTACATGTGCATATGCCTTGCAACCAAAATACATGGTTACTTGGATATTCAAAAAAATTTTTTTTCTAGATTTATCCATAGTAACACATTAAGCCTCAAAATTTTGGTGACATACTTCATACCCTGTATAACACATGTTGGGGCCACAAAAAATTACTTGACCTACCAAAAATATTAATCTCACTTGTGGAAACCTTATTTACCAGTTATTAACACAATTAGCCTACTTAAGACAATACACTGAACCCTGATTTTCCAAACCATCTAGATGGTGAACCTCCATTTCAAGTTTTCACTTTCAAATATTAATCAATGAGATATTAACTTAACCTCCTTATACAAGCTTATTTGCTTCACCAAGTAGGTACACTTTAAAATTGGGTCTCCAAGTTTACTCAAGAAACTTGAGGCATGTTGTGTAACCCCACAACATACATCAAGCATAGTTTTTGGATTTGATAGGAATTGTGCCACCTTGAAAAGTGTCTCTACCCAAGGTGAAATTTTAAACCTTGAGCATAAAACCGTGGCAATATAAAACAAAGGAATTTTTTTTAATACTGAATTTGGAAAGAAAACCCTTCAAGGAAATATGGGTGTGGTAGATAAAGTCTACACTTTTATCATTTCATTTGCTAAGTTTCAAAGACATTACCTAGACCTCATATGTATTTAATATTCCTTTTATATAATTTTAAGCAGTTTTAAGTATGTGGAAATAGAAACATGTTATGTTGATATGTGTTTGTATGAATGCATGAATGTCTATAGAATTTAGTATGATTCTATGTTTTAAAAATTATGATTGTTAATAATGTATATGCCTTAGGAGTGAGACTAATATCTTGTAGCAAGAAATATTGTTAAACTACAACAACAACTTTTCTGGCCCATGACATAAGGAATGCAAACAGTTGTAGGGGAGAGATCAAAATAGCCAAGGTGCGAAAATTTCACAGGGAAATGAAGGTGATTTTTTATTGATCAACTATGATTCACCACATCATACTCTTTGTCACTCAATAAGATAGCCATACAAAGAAGAAGTCTATTCTCAATAGGATTTATTTATGATGTGACTGTTCTTAGGAACACATCTCTATCATACTAGTTACCTATTAGGCATAGTGTTCTAAATTGGTTTCTCTACTCCTATTTCAAAATTATTATTTTTTGTTTCATACTAAGTCCTCTTCCTATCTTAGAGGAATAGTGGATGGTTACTTTACGAGTTTGTTTCAAGTCTTAGAAGAATAAAGCTCCCTATAGACCCTATATAGTGAGACCTATTGTTGATGAGTAAATCTAGTTTCTAGTAGTTTTTCTATTTGTTATTTGATCAAGTTGATAAGTTAGTTTTTATTTGTTATTAGTTTCATAAATAGATATGTATTATTAAGTAAGAAATCTTCAGCAGATTCTTGTTGAATTAGACATAAGAGTTTAGTGATTATATATAATAAAGGAAATTAGTTTGATATCTTGAATTTTTTATTAAGTTAGTGTTGACAACTTCTATGGAAGTAGCAACTCCAGCAAGGGCCACTTGAGTTACTACATATCCACATAATTTTAAATCATTAGATTAATTGATGCATTGTTGAAATTAGTTAAGTAGTTTCTAGTTATAAGCATGTGTTGCAATTTATGAATGGAATTCTATAGTTTGAATTGAATTAGGTAGCTTCATGTTGGTTTCATACTCGAGAGTAATATACAAGGAATTAGGTTTTAACTATTGAAAATTATAGTCTTGATTGATGGGTACCCATAGCATAAAGTAATAGTTTATATTTATTTCCCATGTTTTATGAATTAGCAATTCATTTCACTTTTGAGCTTTTATAGTCTTTTGTACATGTGTAATTGCCTATAATATATATTTTTAGCATGTGTATAGAGTCCATGAATGCATATAGTGTGCTATTAATGTCTAAATTTTATGGGTCCTTGGTTGATAATTCAATGCAACCTCTTGTGAAAGATAATTTTTTCAGTAAGGAATTCATCCTCTGAGTTGTGTGTAGACCTAATAAGCATGAAGTTGATTAGACATTAGAGAGGATCTATATGGACCACAATTCCTTGCACCAACCTTTTACTATTTTCCATAACTTCTCCCAATATAGATTTTTTCTTTGGGATGGCCAAAATATCCCATAAGGAGACATGGGTGAGGTCTTTCTTCAATTTCTCCACCACTTTGAGCAGTCTAGATGTTTAGGCCTTTAGATTTTTTATTTTACTAAAGATTGGTTGGGTCTTCTTTGCAATGTTGTATTAGCTATGTGTGGTTCTAATTTTTTCTCAGAGATAGGCTTGGGTTATGAAATCAAGGGTATATGCTCTCTAGCCTATCACTTTTTGGATCGGGTATAATAATTCAACTAGACTTGATGATTCTTTGATTTTATCACATATTCTCCCACCACCCAAGAGAGTAACATGTGGTTTGAAGAAATTCCTTCCTACTCCAAGCACATACCTTGCACTTGAGCCATTAGAATGAAATTTTCCACTCGAAGAGATTGATAGGCATATGCTCTTATATCGATTGTGAATCATTGATTAAGTTGTTCTATGACCTTATATTGAAGGTTACCTCTAGCGAAATTCAAGACATGTGTGCATCATTACATGCAAAGCATCATGAATTAGTGTTTTATGCCAAATTATTTTGACCCACCATCAAATTTCTATTATGGTTAGGTTCTATATAATGTAGTGGAGTCAATATTGGGACTATCTAATTCAAAGTTTGAGCCTAAGTATCCACTTGTACTCCTCTCTAGTATTGGTTATATTGAAAGGGAGGCTTATTGCCTTCAAAATTTTGGTACAAGGGCTTAGGGGGTATGGATTGCTACCTCTTGAGGTTAATTATCTTATTGAAAAAGGTCTACAATAGAATTTTCATATCATTCATCTCTATGGCCTATGGCTAGTATCAATGAACCAACCACACAAATTGGAGAAGTAGGATATACGTACATGGGAGGAGATGCTTGTGAGGTACTTATAGATTTTTCTTGTGACGCCATTGATAATTCTTATAAAATAGGCATTGGTAGTCATATGGAGAGCTTCCTATTATCTATCACACCATTTTTCACTTTCATAGCTAGTTCGTATGCATCCGATAGCATCTACCATCCAAGATATCAGATCATTATGGGTATATTTGAGTTGAAGCCCTTAAGATAGAAGACAATGGCCATAATCAGATGAGGTCAAGATGCTACAAGGATTCTTTACCAAGTGTTATGGAACCTAGTGTTAAATTATATAAAATCCTCATGCGGGACTCTTTTGATAGTAATTAGTTGTTGGAGAATTGACGATTGGTCCCCTTTCTCATCAAATCAGTCGAAGAATCTATTGCCTAGTTCATCCCAAATATTGTTGGATTTAGGCAACAAAGACTGATAATAGTCAAGAGCTCACTCTTTGAAAGATGCAACCATTATCCTTCAAGCTAATTTTTTCTCTATGATGTGGTGTAGTATATAAATATTTTCCAAATCCTGAAGATTTTTTGCAAAATTCTTAAAATATTTTCTTGTAAACTTGGGGAGTGACTTCATGGCATTAGGTGGGGGTAAAAGCAAGAAGTTGGGTCCATGAAGAGGGAAATTTTTGGCCAAAATTTAAAAAATCACAAGAAACACGTGTACGTGTTTTTAAAAAAGGTGTACATGCTTTGGTTCAGGTACCCGAGCCTGAATCTAAATGTGTATGTGTTTAGATTCGAGTATGTAGCCTAGAAAAAACATACACATTTTAAGAATGTGTATGTGTTTGTAACACGTACACATTTTAAGAATGTGTATGTGTTTGTAACATGTATGCGTTTTAAGAATGTGTACGCATTCATAACATGTAAATGTTTTAAAATGTGTACATTTTTTGCAAAGCTATTTAATTGTTTAAATTAACGACTATGTTATTCATTTTCATAGTCTGTTTTAGCCGTGCCTGAGAGATAGCGGAGATCACATACGCATTTTAGAGGGTTGAATTCAACCAATTTTTTTCTGCCACCTCCTCTCATTGACATAAATAACCTCAATGACCTCTAGGTTGGTTGAATTTTTCTTTTTTTTTTGGTTATATCTTAAATTTCTATTTTGTAACTATTATTCATTTTTTGTATGTTTTGTTTGTTTTACATTTAATATTTTATATTTTTTAAATTGCATTCAAAAAACCAAAAATTTTACATTGTAAATTGAAAAGCATAAAAACTAAACCTAAATTAACTATAATTTAACCTAAATTGGACATATTTAACTTATAAATAAAAACCATAACCATAGGTTCCAAAAAATAGACCGAAAAACTAAAACCCTTAATCCTAGGACCTAAACCCTAAAAACTAAACCTAAAACCCTTAATCCTAGGACCTAAACTCTAAAACCTAAACCCTAAAACCTAAACCTAAAACCCTGAATCCTAAACCCTAAACGTAAAACCTAAAACCCTAGGTAAGAGTATCTATCCTTAATCTTGTTATTTTTCCCCTTAGTATTGATCATGTTTCAATTAATGTATGTCATCAAATTTTTCTATAGTTTAATTATGAAGTGATAGAGCTAGAAAAATAAATTTATGACCTTATTTAAGGAGATTCACTTTATAAACCAATGACATATAGATCTAACTCCAAACTATTTATAATTTCCACCCCATTTATTAAAGATAAATAACATAAAACACCTAGATGAATTATGACAAATATGTATTCCTCTAGAAAGTTTTGATGTAGAAGCACTTACACAACTCAACATATGAACCCTCTCCATGTACACAAAATGTAATAACTTGCATCCTTAGATATTTTAGGTATCTTAATTATAGTGTACATATTGATCTAAGTTATAGTGGAAATATTTTAGATATACTTGACGATTCTTCTTGGAAGGGTTGCAAAAGTACTAAAAGGTGTTCAGTAATTAGTTTTAGGTAATATAGGTAGTATTTTATTAAAATTGTATGACCTCGGTGTGAAAATTATCCCCATTTTTAGTTGCATTAGAGTTGGTAGTAACAAAGAACCCTTCATATTATAGGTCTTTGACACAATAAGATCACTCACAATCATTTTTATTGACTATTTACTAGGGGATGTGAGAATAATTGTTTTATTCACTATCTAAACCTAATTATTTTTATTATCTAATCTAATCTATCAATTTATTCACTAGTTGACGTCCTACTATCTACATCTCATAATAAATCTGAGATAATAAATGTCTAAATATTATCAAATAAAATTGCAAGTACCTTTAACCTTTCTATGATATAAGTCACCTATTGTATTTGTTTCCCCTTTTTGACAATAAATTGCATTACCTTTAGGTTGCAAGTGATTTCTAGTAACGTTACCAATTTATTGCAAGTGTCCTATTGTACCTCTTTTCTAGAAAATATAATACTTTTTAGTTACCCACAAATACATGTTAATCTAATCTCTCAATTTATAGGTCATTACAACCCCTTTAAAAATGTATTCAATCTACACATAGATTCACATCCACCTTCTTTATTACATTAATTTACAAATTCTCACACATAGATGCCTCTTGATGAGGTCCCCTTACTATTCCATCTTGAAGGAGATCAATAACTTGAGGAAGGAGAATAGGATTCATAGGTGGGTTCTTAGCCTTCCCCTCATTCCTTCTTTAATGAGTGAGATGATGCCTAGGAGGCATCTTTCATTGACAATCAATGCATAGGTTAGGACATACATATAATCATCTAAAAAGCATGACTAAGTCATGAAATTCATTAGTCTAAGATAGAATGATACAATAATTTAAAATTAACAACCACACCCTAGACTAAATTTTAACTTTGCAAGGAAAATGAAACCATATGGTTAGTAGAAGATAAAGTCCTGAAATTTAACCTTGAGGGTGAATGTATGTATGAATTTAAGTGTATAGTTTAATGTGTACATGCTATGGATTTTTTAGTGTTATAAATTGAATGTGCCTTCAAATGAAATGTATTTTGAATTTTTGCATGTTCAATGTGATTTAAATAAATTTCAAATCATGTACATTAGTTAAATAGTTTGTTGATATATATTTTTTATTGTTTAACATGCAGTTGCGATTTCACTATTCACATGAAGCCTGAATTTAACCTAGAGGATTTTATACCTGATGCATAACCCGAAGATCCAATACATCTAGATCCACCACCACAACAAAATCCCACACCTCCACACTCTCCAACTCCTAATCCCCCATGCCCTATAGTATATTAGGCTTAGTTAAGAGAGAGAATCAGAGAAAACATTAATCTGATTAAGGAAAATATAGATTTGATAAAAAAGGAGCCTAATATACCCTCCATCTCACATGATTTGCATCTTCGATGCAATATTTTGTTGATTATGTTCGATCTATTGATGCAAACCTAGATAGGTTCCATCAATGAAGAGAAGAGAGGGGACAATTCTATGCAGATGGATTGTCCTATAAAGAAATTAATGACCTTAAAATTACCAAACAAGCTCCATTTTCCAACATTTCTTTAGCCCCCAAACAAATGAACCAATTCCACCCACAAAAAAATGAATTTCAATTAAATGGTGTAGGCACCCAAAAATAGATACAAATGTTTGGGATATATGGTGGATGGTGTTTGATACTCCGTCGTATGGAAATTGTGAGGTGCCCCTATGCTTTTTGAGAAATTTATGGTTTGAGTTTGAGTTGGGTTTAAAACTCAACTATTTTGATATGAGGTCATTTTAGGGAGCTGGGGGTGGCTTGCCCCAAAATAGATTAGGAGGACATGTCAATCCTTTGTGATGTGCTCTAATTGATCTTATTGTTGCTTCTCCTCCGAGTGTACCCGCTACATTTCAGTAGCAGATGATGTTGTCAATACTAGAATTGAGTTATCTTTCAAGACATCTCACTCATTAGAATACATAGGCAGTGACTGAAGTGGGAAATATAGAGCATGGAGACTCAAGCTATGGGCATAGTCAGGCATGCACTTCAGGTGACACACATGCATCTAGTTCATAGAGTCATATATGGATTTACTATATTCTGAGGATCATCCTACATAGGTATGTTCATCTTTTGAACTTAGGCACATTTAAATAATTTTTTTGAAATGTGAAAAGTTCATGTAAATAATAACATCAAATTATATATATAATATAATATTAATTCAAGAAATTTTTGGTATAGATGCATGATGACACAATGTATGTATCTCATTATGATTTTGTTTGTATTTCAAGTGTTGTAGAAGTGGCCTCACCTATTTTTTAGGTACAAACCAATATTTATTTTAATTTATGTGGACATATCTAGTTTAATTTGAATTTGTAAACATGTGTGAAATGATATATTATATCTAGATGCAAGGAGGTCATGTAATATCGAGTATCGACCAACCACAAGTTGTGGTGAGCACTCCTAAGTCATCATCATATCAGGTGCATGCTTTCAAAAGTTTGTTAAGTTTAAATTAAATACACATCATAGTTCTAATTTAATTTGACTTTGTACACATGTGTGAATGATCTATACTATGTTGTACCTATATGCAGGGATTTCATGTGATACCCATGGTGGGTGCACCTAAGGCATCGTCAACATTTATCCATGGGAAATCTCAAGTGCATGATCATGAGGTCATATCATTCAAAGTTGTAAACTTTACTAAATATCCTATAAAAAAATTAGCGACCTTTTAAATATATATGTTCGAGGTTTTAACATATTGTAACTTGCTTTATATGAATATGCAGGATATAGTAGATCAAGCATTTGGACCTTCTCAATTGATAGTTATGCTACCCATTGAGCAAAATGTTCCCATAGATTCACATGATCATATGGTAATTTATGCGTACTAAAATTCATTTTTACTATATTTACTATATATCTAATAATTAAATTTATTTTTATCAAGTTTATATTTTCAAGTTTATATGTTAAATTATATCAAAAAATTTAATTAACTTTAAATATAGTTTAAATTTTCTTGGACTCTTTTACAACATGATATAGGTACATTTAGTCCATGTGGAGCAAAGAGGAGAATTGATTTGACTAATCATCATAATAGTTAGATGGTTTTAAATTTTATGGACTATAGGTCTCTAGTTTTCTTTAAATATATGTGTTGGACTTGACATATACATTTTGAACATGTTATTTCATGGAATATTTTACATACATTATATCGATTAATATGATCATGTTTGTGTTTATTTATATCAGTTGAATTTAATATGATGATTATATATGCACTCAATTATGATCATGTTATGTTCATTTTGACGATTATATGCACTCATGTACATGCATAGATATTTAATCTAATTTTCAATAAATACACACTATATAAATTCTTATGTAGAATCAAATTTCATATATATAATTGATCACATGGTTAGGTGACAAATTAAAACAATCCTTAAATAGTTTAGATTATATTCATAATAAATTAAGGTCAGGTAATTCTAACTATTTTCCAATTCTAGCAAACATTTTAATCACTAATTTTTTTTTTATCTCCTTGTATGTATAAAGTGTATAATCTATATACAATTGAACAATTTTATAAAATTTGGTAAATACAAAACATGATTTGTCTTAGATAAAATTGAAACAAAACATTTAAAAGGTGACTAATAAGTGTATTGAAGTTCATACATCAAACAAACATATATAATGTATATTTATGTTTAATACATCTATATAACAAGATAAAACATATATGTGCATGTAGATACAATTAAAGCTTATCAACTTTTAGGTCAAGACCACAAATTTATATTTATATAGTCTCTTGATAAACAAAAACTACAGTGATAATCACATGGTAGACCGACTTGATGAGAACCTGTAAAAATAATTAATGTAAGTAAAGTAACAATATATAGTAAATAATTCATGTGAGAAAAGACCAATATTTAGTAAAAGTAAGAAAATTGGATCTTATAAATTCCTTACAAATTCAAGTCATGTTTTTCATAGGATGGATTAAGGGGACCTAAGGGGATATAGCTTAAGGGGTCCTCATAGAATTCCTTAAGCGGGCTTAACAGAATGAATTAAGGGGATGCAAGAGGGTGGATTAAGGGGAGTTAATAGAGTGACTTAAAGGGATGCAAGAGTTTGGATTAAGGGGAGTTGATAGAATGACTTAAATGGATGTAAGAGGGTGGATTAGGGGGATGCATGTCATGAGCCCTAGGATATTACTTGATAGGTCCTAAGAGGATGAATTAAGGGGAATTCACGAAGCCTATGAGACAAACCTTAAACCATTAACCCATATATATATTATTATAAGCATATCATGAACCCTAGAAACCCTAAACCATAAACAATTGGACCTAAACCCTAGGAGATGAACCTTAAACCATTAACCCATATAGATTTCTTATTCTAAGCATCTCATGAACCCTAGAAACCCTAAACCTTAAACCGTATGACCTAAAGCCTAAGAGAAGAATCCTAAACCATTAAACCATATAGATTTGTTATTCTAAGAATCTCATGAACCTTAGAAACCATAAACCATAAACCATAGGACCTAAAGCCTAGGAGATGAACCCTAAACCATTTACCCATATAGATTTGTTATTCTAAGCATCTCATGAACCCTAGAAACCCTAAACCATAAACCATATGACATAAATCCTAGGAGATGAACCCTAAACCATTTACCCATATAGATTTGTTATTATAAGAATCTCATGAACATAGAAACCCTAAACCATAAACCATATGACCTAAAGCCTAGTAGATGAATTCTAAACGATTAACCAATATAGATTTGTTATTCTAAGCATCTCATGAACCCTATAACCTCTAAACCATAAACAATAGGACCTAAAGCCTAGGAGATGAACCCTAAACCATTAACCCATATATATTTGTTATTCTAAGCATCTCATGAATGCTATAAACCCTAAACCATAAAAATAGGACCTAACTCCTATGAGATGAACCTTAAACCGTTAACCCATATAGATTTCTTATTCTAAGAATCTCATGAACCCTAGAAACCCTAAACCCTAAACCATATGACCTAAAGCCTAAGAGATGAACTCTAATCCATTAACCCATATAGATTTGTTATTCTAAGCATCCCATGAACCCTAGAAACCTTAAACCATAAAAATAGGACCTAAATCCTAGAAGATCAATCTTAAACCATTAACCCATATATATTTGTTATTCTAAGGATCTCATGAACCCTAAAAACCCTAAACCCTAAATCATATGATATAAAGCCTAGGAGATGAAACCTAAACCATTAACCCAAATAGATTTTTTATTCTAAGTATCTCATGAACCCTAGAAACCCCTAAACCATAAACCATATGACCTAAAGCCTAGGAGATGAACCCTAAACCATTTACCCATATAGATTTGTTATTCTAGGAATCTCATGAACCCTAGAAACTATAAACCTTAAACCATATGACCTAAAGCCTAGGAGATGAACCCTAAATAATTTATCCATATATATTTGTTATTATAAGCATCTCATGAACCCTAGAAACCCTAAACCCTAAACCATATGACCTAAATCCTAGGAGATGAACCCTAAACCATTAACCCATATATATTTGTTATTCTAGGAATCTCAAGAACCCTAGAAACCATAAACCATAAACAATAGGACCTAAATCCTAGGAGATGAACCTCAAACAATTAACCCATATATAGTTTTTATTATAAGCATCTCATGAACCCTAGAAACCCTAAACCCTAAACCATATGACCTAAAGCCTAGGAGATGAACCCTAAACCAATAACCCATATAGATTTTTTATTTAAAGAATCACATGAAACCTAGAAACCCTAAACCATAAACCATAGTATCTAAATCCTAAGCGATGAATAAAGGGGAAGCAAGAGGATGGATTAAGGGTATATATACAAGGATGGATTAATGGTAAATAAGAGGATGACTTAAGGGGTCCTAAGAGGAAGGATTAAGGGGTGTTGAGACAGTGACTTGAGGGGATGCAAGTGAATGGATTAAGGGTAGATATATTTGGATATGGTTTAAGGGGTCTTAAGTGGATGGATTAAGGGGTGTTGAGATAGTGACTTAATAGGATGAAAGAGGATGGATTAAGGGTAGATATACAAGGATATGGATTAAGGGGTCCTAAGAGGATGGCTTAAAGGGAATTAATAGAGAGAATTAAGGGGACAAAAGAGGATGGATTAATGGTACATAATAGGATGGATTAAGGGTTCTTAAGAGGATGGCTTAAGGGGTGTTGAGAGAGTGACTTAAGGGGATGCAAGTGGATGGATTAAGGGTAGATATATGAGGATATGGATTAAGGGGTGTTGAGAGAGTGACGTAAGGGGATGCAAGTGGATGGATTAAGGGTAGATATATGTGGATATGGCTTAAAGGGTCCTAAGAGAATGGCCTAAGGGGTGTTGAGAGAGTGACTTAACAGGATGAAAGAGGATGGATTAAGGGTAGATATACGAGGATATGGATTAAGGGGATATGAAATAAATCATAAACTCTTTATAAAATGGCATTTAACTATTTAAATCTATATTTATACTATTATTTAAATGTATCTATAACTATATATACTTACTTGTTTCTAGATTTGAATTCTATTGTAATATATATATGCATGTCCTCTCTTTTTTGTAATGCATATAGTTTTGGGAGACCTGAAACAAAAAATTATATAAAAATTTAATTAGGAAATGACTCAAGACAAATATATATATAGACATGTATATGTGATAAAATTTTAGCTACATATCGACTATCAATTACATATATATACAACTATATATTTACCAATATTTATTTACTCTATTGTACCATTTGCATCCTCATTTTTTTTTAATCCATCTATGATTGTCTCATGATCATCCATTGAAAGTGTCCATAACACTTTATTAGCAGGCCTCCCCTAATATCTAACTAGTTTTATATTGGTTGCTAAAATCTAATGTGAATAATATATAATCTTCTTGTGTCTTTGATAATCTTCAAATGCAAGAAAGCCATTCTTTCTTATCAAATATTTTCAAATCCAGATGCGAACAACAACCACCAAACCATTTGGATACTAAAAGTTGTCATCATCGACTCTAGGATGTACCAACTTATGTTTTCTTAAAACACATCTAGCCAACCAATACTTTGTCACCTCTTCATTCCCCTCAGGTGCAAAAACAACATACACATTTCCTACAAAAATAAATTAAAAATTCAATAAAGAGTGACCTATATTTAATTCAAATATAAACATGCATACATATAAAATTTAGTTCAATTTAATGTACCTTCTTGTACAATATCTGAAACATGATCATAATCGTCTGATGTGAACACTTTATTATCTTCAATTGTTGTTCCATGTTGAACGTGTGTCGATGTAGGTGTTAAGGGTCTTTGTTGCCATTGTTTGACCCATTATGTCTTTTCACATGCCTCCCAATCACCTACAATATAAAATTGAGAAAAGCATTCCAACTCCATTTTGCATATTGTCAATGTGTTTGCATTCAAACTTCTAAACAAATTCCATTTTGTAGATCCATTAATTGTTTTACAATATTTTGGAGAAAAAAAAATATTTTTATTCAACTAACCAAAATAAGCATTGCATTATTGAGATCTCACTCATATTCTTGTAGATAATTTGGTATTTCACCAATCTATAATTTCACATGCATCTCTAAATTTCATAGCATCATCAAATTTTAGTTGTTCTCTAGAAAGAACTCTTTTCACACATGCACCTACTCCAGTGTGTTCTCCCTTACCATGTCCATCTTAAAAAAAAATTCACATGTGCTAGATTTTTTTTTCCTTAAATGAACTCTAGAGAACCAATAAAAAAATTCTAGCATTTTTGAATTGACCTGTAGAATTATCTAACCATATGAGATGTTCTCTCATTTGAATTCCTCTCTCTTTTAATTTTTTATAAAATATATCAAAGCAATATTGAACAAACTCAGATGAATGTAATCGATTATCACTTACATAAAAATGGTACTCTCTCGCAAACTTTCTACTATCTTCTCTACTATAATCTACATGTCTATAAACAATATGAAAAAATACAGCTACTTGCACTGAATTATAATACTATGATTGGATTGCTTCTTGTGGAGAAAGAGTGTAATTTTCAACAAAATCAATAATTGACAATATAGTTCCATTTGGGAATGTGTTTTTACATAAATGAATTTGATTATCAAGCCAATGAGTGTATTGAGACTGTTTAAAATATTTAGGTAAAATATTATCTTTAAATTCTTTAATAAATGGGTGCACACTACATTTTTCCACAGTTAGCTCACAACGTTTTCCAAATTTTCCATCTTTTAAAGAATATTCAGCATTTTTAAATTTTTTGCATCCAGTAATTGTTGTCCAAATTCATCTAAACTACTTTCATGCATATGTTCTCCTAATAATGAAAAGTTAGCACATCTATCGTATTCTCTAGAAATACATACTTTTAAATAAAATGAGTTTCCATTAGAGGGTTCACAAAACAAACTTGCTATAAAATCTTTGATTGTTTCGGGTGGTTTATTAATACCACGAATGTCCTACATAATTTGGTTAGCATGCAAAGTGCATCTTATAGATTGAAAAATATCATAATAATAACAAAATTGTACCTAAGTCTTACAACAACAAGAGTTTCATTTTTAACTAATTCTAACATACAAAGGTTTACAGTTTTCAAATGATCTTTGACTTATGCTAATATTTAATGGTGAGATTGAAATATCTATTTTTAAAAAATATAATTTAGTTTGAGTCATATCTAAGATATGCTTTGGATGAGATTCATGAGTTTTCGAACCCAACCTTAATTTTAAGACATCTCTAATGTTTGGTGGTACTCTTGTATTATCTTGCAAAAAAAATTGATTAAAGATTTGATTTCATTAGTTAATTTCACGTCTGATCTTGGGATTCTACCACTAAAACTCCAACATTGATTAATTGGACCATTTTCAATATTTTTTCTTCTTTTAGTAGGTCTTATCAAATTTTTAGGATTTACTTTTATACATTTACTAATCTTAAATAACATTCTTTTATTTGAAGTTGCTTTATTAACTAGAGCAATTTTTATTGCACGACAAGTTGTATTCTTATCTTTAGATAGACTTTTCTTAACTATAAAATCAATAGAATTAGCAACACTAGATATTACTTTTTCTACTAAATCATCTTTCTATTTTGGTTTTACAAAAATACCTAATTTTTTCATCACATTTCTCATTTTCTACATTCTCATCAATTGCAGAATGAGTTGACATTGAAATCCTAATTTATTTATCTAAAAAAATATTCTATATATTCTATTTCCATAATTTCTCATTTGTCTCCATCAAATATCACCATGAAGGTTATCTAGGAAATCTTTTTCAATTGTAAAAAAAACATTTTCATCTTCATCCATATAAGGGGTTTCATTTCCATTCATGCAAGGGCTTTCATTTTCGTTTTCAAACATAAAAGGGATTTCATTCTCATTTTCATCAATATGAGGGGTTTCATTCTCATTTGTATTCTTATAAGATATTTCATCATTTTTTTATTTTTTTCATTGTTTCAACCCTAGAATTATTGATACCATTAATGACGTATCTAGCTTCATCTAAATAACTAAGATCAATATTAGCAAGACTTGGGTTTAAAAAAAAGGTTGGATATATTGTTTAAATAGGTTCATTTCCCATATCATTGGGCTCAGGTGGATTTGAAGACATACCTGAAGTTGTTTGCATAGGTGTTATTTCCATATCATTCAAAGTTGAAGATGAAGGCATAGTTGGGTTTGTCTCCATAATTGCATTTTCATCTATATTCACCATCTCCACATTTGCATCATCTACATTCATTTCATCCTTCATGATTTCCTCTTCAAAATTTATGGAACTAGATGCTTACAAAATTTTCATTTGATCAATCATTTCTCTTCTATCCCTTTGTCTTTTTGCCTCTATTTCTTTATTTTCTTGAATTTCTTCGAGTGTCATTAAATTTATACATTTTTTAATTTTCCTTTGCTTTGATCCCATGGTTACCAAACCCTCTTTGATAACAAAAAAACTGATTCTTAACCTATTTTAAAATTTCCATCTCCTTCAAATATTCAAATGAAACTATGTACTATGAAGATCCTTTCTTCTATAAAGTTTGAAGTACAAAAACATTATGAATACATCCAAAAGTTATCTTTTTCCAAATCTTCTTATTAAATGTTCTTTTACTTGATTCCACTTCAAAAAATTCAACTTGCACTTGTCTCTTCTAGCAATTTGAATAGAATATACCCTTCACAAGACAAAATTACAATAAAAACAAAGAAAATGGCACTTTCGGATCATACTACAGAAAAAGAATGTTGCAAAAAAAATGTTCTCTATCAGTATTTTTTAAATCGAGAGTAAATGAATATATCAAAAAAACATACGTGTTTTATAAACACATACACATTTTATAAATGCATATACATTCTATTCTAGGAATGCGTATGTGTTATATAAAACATACACATTCTTTTTACCCAATGAGTAAATACATAACGCGTACACATTATATAATGCATAAGCATTATTTAAAATCGGAATCCCCAACCCACATGCATCCTTGGTTTTAAGCTTGGGAAAGGCTTGGAAATCCGACCCTTAGCTTTTGACCTGCAACTAAAAAACTAAGGCATATTGAAGAAGAATGTCCAACTTTGGCAATATGGCTGATGGATGTATTTTTCTAAATCAATCTATAAAATTAAAACCCATTAGAGAACACAATGTATAAATATATAATTTTTATTAAGATTATATTATGTTTTTTATATTTTAATTAATTTCCAAGCAAACTAGTCCTTAAATTTGAAATATCAAGCTTTTTCTATTTTTTAATAACTTTATTTTGGTTTAGTTTCTTGTAAAAAAAATTATATGGCATCAATATTCATACAATTCTCTACAAAATGAAAAAAAAATTCAAAAATTGTTTAGTTTAGGTCCAATTGTGTTGTCCGTACACGTTTATTTTTAAAAGCAACAATTAAGGCCAATAAAATAAAATAAAAATTACAAAAAAAATTCCTCATCAATCTTCATGTTGTTAGCTTTCTTTCCCCAAAAGGAATTAGAAAAATAATTTTATTTGGGTCAACAAGTGGTGTCTATACACATGCAAGGTATGGTAAAAAATAGGGGCTTTTAAAAAGTTGATTTTATACAACCCTATCAAAATTTAATTTCTATCTTCTCGGTATTTGAATAGATTACATAATTGGAAACTAGATTCAAAAATATAAATTTCATATTCTTGACTTCTTTCAAGATTCATTGTGTAAGTGCCTCAAATTTTTAGTTGAAGTGTGACAAATTTTGAAAAACGGTAAAACACTTCCACTTTCTGAGCTTTTCTGGGACCCAACTTCTTGCATCAACTCGTGTGATAGGATCCCATGTAGGTAGGGATACTAGAGGAATAAGTGGGCTACCTACATTCCAAACTAGAAATAAAATTGGTGGTCTTGGAGCAGCCATTTGTTGTAGTTGTTATGTTATACTTGACCCTTTGGTGAGTTACAAGCACCAGTTATGGTAGTAGTTAGCCTAGATTATATGCTTCTAATGACCTTATGACATGCCTCTGACTCATAAAATCTAACTTCTAATTAGGTGATTATGGGTTTGGGTCCAACTAGGTGTTCCAAAAAGAACGATTAATCTCAAAATGTGATGCTTAGGAGATATAGTCTGGGGAAGTTCTATAAACATGGGATTGAATTACTATTCATAGAACAAATTCTAAGATTTTACAAGTTGGATCTTCAAATATTTGGAGATAAAAGGGGAAGAAAAAAATGTAAATGAATTTGAAGCATCACTATCTAAGATGACACATCAAAATTACTAAGGTATCAATTCATAACATTGCATAATATACCTTAGATCTTTCAAAAAATCACATACAATTTAAAAGATAATATGCATGGTTTGAAGTCTATATTATAAATAAAATCCAACACTATAGTAGCAAAGAAAAGAAATAAAAGACAAAAAATGATTTTACATAATTTAACACAAAAGATCACATCCTCTTCATTGTTGGGTACTATAGACATCCAAATTCGATCACTTCCATATGATCAAAATCATCTACTCTATTTATCTAGTTCATTAATAGTGATTAAATAATTTATTTAATCATTATTTCATTTTCTGCCTAAAGTTCCTAAAGTATGTAATTAAATAAATTAAATACTTTACGTTATCCTTTTTTTTCTCTAAATTAAATAAATATGAAAAATTATTTAATTTAGTCTCTTTAACATCGTCTATTATATTCATCTATTCCATTAACAGTGATTAAATAATTTATTTAATCATTATTTCATTTTTCGCCTAAAGTTCCTAAAGTATGTAATTAAATAAATTAAATACTTTACCTTACACCCTGTTCTTCTCTAAATTAAATAAATATAACAAATTATTTAATTTAGTCTTTCAACGCATTTGAATTAAAATCAATTTTTAATTCCCCTTTTTCTCTCTCCTTGTCACATTCTCCATAACCCTTTTTTAATCCAAATTAAATTAATTAATCTGTGATTAGGATGTGCACCACTTAATCTTGATTAAGTGTCACATCCTCCATAATCTCCCACTTTCCTCTAATCCCTCAATAATTATCCTAATCCTATGTTTGCACAACCTTAATTAGAAGCATTACCACATTTAGCTTACCTTTTCTAGTCAACCTTGTCACTTACCATTTTTAGCCTGGACTCCCTTCCCCATGTGAATTTTTAATTCACATTTATTTAACCAAGGTTCCTCTCTTCCCCATGTGAATTTTTAATTGAATTTTTTCTTTCCAAGGTCTTCCTCATCCCCCATGCAAATGTGACATGTCATTTTACATGTGCCCAAGGCTTCTAGAACCTTGGACTTGTCACATCACCCACATGTGACAAATCTTCAACTTTTTGGAGACCTCATTTTATCCAATAAACTCTCCATTGAATGTAAATTTTTAATTTACATTTATTTTTCCCACACACTTCCCTTTATCCCATGGAGATTTTTGAGGAATTCTAAAATTCCTCAAAAGTCTCTTTCATCCTCATTTGGGGACAAGAAGTTCCTTTTTGAGGAAATCTTCTCATCCCCCAATGTACCTCAAAGGTACTTGTCCTTCATCCACATCATGTACTTCCCTTCCACCTCTTGTCCTTCTCTTCCACCTCATTTCCACATCACTCCACCCTAAGACATCTCACCTTCCACATGTCAAGATGTGAGGGCTTGTGAGTCATCAACTCACCATAGCCCTTCATCTTGATCTTTGTTGGATCAATCCCAACCGTTGAATTCTCTAGAGAATTCCAATTAGCCTATAAATACCCCTCATTTCTCTCATTTTAGGGATCAAGTATTTTACAACAAAACTCTTGCAAAATTGCCATTCAAACTCTCATCTATCATAGCATTTAGCATCGTCAATTCATATTGCATCCATTCAACTCCATTGCCATCCAAGGAGCACACAAGACTTCAAAAATCAAGGGCCAACCAAGGAAGAAACAACTTGAAGGTATAAGAACCATTCCATTTGTTTTTATCTTGCTTTCATATTATCCATTTTCTTAGGCAAATCATTGAGGTGCCCTTTTCTCTTATTACTTCTTCTCATTGCATTATTAGTTTTTGTCTAGCATCTCACATTAGGAGTAGCATTTTATTAGGATCACATTTCTGGCACGCCCGGTGGGACCCACAAAGGGGTCTCTTTCTTTTACGTTTTTTGTTGTTTACCTTGTTTGTAGATTCAAGTCACGGAGGGGTGAACTTGCCCTCCCGGACGCTACAGAGGGGCGAACTTACCCTCCCTGATGCTGCTGAAGGGAAAAATTGCCCTCCTGAATGCTGCAGAGGGGCGAACACGCCCTTACAGTTCACCTTTTTTGACTAGTTTTTCTGTAGAAAAGTGCGGACACACCCTCTAGTTCAACGTTTTCTAATTGTTTGCCGCAGAGGGGCAGATTTTCCCTTAACAACACTTTCGAGAAGGTAAAAAGTGGCATTTTAGCTTCGTTTTTGTCTCTTTCTTTTGCTATTTTGTGCTCTAATCCTCTAATCCTATTTGTTGGTGAGTGAAGTCAGATTTCTTGCTGATATCTTGAGTATTTTGCTGAAAATCACAAAGGGAAAAAAATAAAATAACTGACATTTGCGTGTAGGGCCTTTGTTTTATTCTGATTTTTAAAAGTCTTTCCTTACTGCTTTATCTATTTACTTAGTATAAGAAGGGGAAAGTAATATTTGCTGCTTGTTGTGTCTATTTTATTTGTTTTACCCTAAGGGGGTATTAGTTTGTTTTCACCTTCCTCCTTTGCACTTTGTGCGGATCCGAAGGGGTAGTTGGAAACGATTAGTGTCTTCTTCTTAGTAGGACCTGCTTGGAGATTTCATCACCCCAAGGGATGATTCCAACCACGCATACCAGCGGGGTATATAAAAAGGGGGAGAGCCAAAGTTGTACCCCAATCCAATTATGTCATAATTGGTGGAACGTCGAAGCTAGGGTGATACCTAGATAGACGTGAAGAGTTGGTTCAAGCCTTTTAGTATCTCACTGGGGTTCCCGACTCATGCTTGTGATAGACTAGTGTTCACGATTATGTCTCACGTACCGAGCATATATCGAGGACTCCCTAGAAACTTTGTTCATCCTAGAGTAAGATCTTTGTCGACCATACCCTTTAAACACTAATCATAGGATTGTGCTTGTTCAAAGTGTCTTTCTGTGAAGAACAAGTAGATTTTGATAAGTCAAACCGTCATTAAATCATTTTAAGTCTTTTCCAAAATCCCTTATCCAAACCAAGTTGCATTTTCCACTATAGAGGGGCGAACTTGCCACACTGTAGAGGGGCGAACTTGCCCCACTATTTCAGCCTTTTCTACTGTAGAGAGGTGAACTTGCCCCACTATTTCAGCCTTTTCTACTATAGAGGGGTGAACTTTCCCCACTGTTTTAGCATTTTCCACTACAGAGGGGTGAACTTGCCCCACTGTTTCAGCCTTTTCCACTATAGAGGGGTGAACTTGCCCCACTGTTTCAGCCCTTTTTACTGTAGAGGGGCAAACTTGCCCCATTGTTTCAGCCTTTTCCACTGTAGAGGGGTGAACTTGCCCCACTGTTTCAGCCTTTTTTACTACAGAGGGGCGAACTTGCCCCATTGTTTCAGCCATTTTTTTGCAAGTGCGGATACGCCCTGCTGAATGGCCAGTTTCATCCGTTTGACCATTTTAAAACTCCTTTTGAACCCTTGAAGCCTCCATTTTACCATTTGATCATCCTAAACACTCATTTGACCAATCCAAACCTCCATTTAGCCTTTTCAAGCCTCCGTTTAACGTTTCCAAAATGTCCATTTACCACATTCACATTGATCATTCCACCATTTGGGATGCCCATCTTATCGTAAGACCTAAACATCTTCAACAACACATCTTCCATTTGCATTAATCATCATCTCTCAACACAAAAATCCCTTAAACCCTATTTTAGGAGTTATTTTTTGAAATTGACCAAAGCGTTAAGTTGATCATTATCCTACATAATCAATCCTTGTCTTCAACCTAATCAATCCGCTTCTATCTTGAAGGGGATTTGTGTTGTAAGTCAACGTCATTGGCCCAAATCAATCCCCTTCCATCTCAAGGCAGATTCAATGTCGTGATCATTGATTTAGCTAGCTCCAATCGATCAACCAACGTCATAAGTCACTTAGGGTGATTTCCAAATCAGTTTTTTGGATCCCCTCCAATCAAATCCAATCATCATCCAAATCACCATTTGATCCAATCAAATCCAATCATCATCCAAAAACATCAAATTGATCCATCATCAAATCCAATCATCAATCCAAATCATCAAATTGATACATCATCATCATCCAAATCATCATTTGATCCAATCAGATCTAATCAACACCCAAAGCATCAAGTTGATACATCATCAATTGATCCAATCAAATCCAAATCATCATTTGGTCCAATCAAATCCAACCATCAATCCAAATCATCATTTGATCCAATCAAATCCAATCCTCATCCAAAGCATCAAGTTGATACATCATCAATTGATCCAATCAAATCCAACCATCAATCCAAATCATCATTTGGTCCAATCAAATATAATCCCCATCCAATCATCAAATTGATACATCATCATTTGATCCAAACAATCCAAATCATCAAGTTGATACATCATCAATTTGATCCAAACAATCCAAATCATCAAATTGATACATCATCATTTGATCCAAACAATCCAAATCATCAATTTGATACATCATCAATTGATCCCTCATCCAATCTAAATCAATCAATCCAAATCATTACCTAGATCATCCCTTAGAGATTGCACCTTGAAATCACCTAGTTGTTTTGCATGTTCATGCCTGTTCAAACTTGTTCAGAAACAAAAAAGTAAATGGCAGACCAACAACTCAAGGCTCCCAACCAAATGTCCCTCAAGATCCTAATAACATTCCACACGATCCTCATAACGGTGTCTCATCTCAATCAAACACCGACATCCAAAATATCACACCACCTAGTGACGAAAACATCGTCAATCAACTCGAAGTCACTATTGATGAATATCTCAGTAATCCTGCCAATGTCCAAATGACTGATTGCCTCCTAAATGAATGTGGGGATAAGATCCTTGCCACCTTACTCATGAAGGGAGTCAAACCACCATCCAGTTTCAACACATCACAATATGCCCTTCCCCCATTTGTTGACCCACAAACCTCACAAAACGTTCCAAAAAATTCCTACATTCCTGAAGGTGCCCCCACTAAAAATTGGTACCACCCCGAACTTGGAAATGCTATCATCCATCAAGTCCAAGAATATCCTCGTCTTCCACCCACAACATCTACTATTCCACCACTCGATCCTAATGACCCTCATACCTATGGCATGCCACCATACATTGCATCTACTCCACCACTTCCTCCCCCATATTCTAATATTGGGGGCACGCCTCCACTTACCAATGTGCTACCTCCTCAATTTCAACAACCTTCAAATAATCCACACCAATCCACCACACTACCAGCACCGCCACAACATGTTGCTACTATCATAGCTTCATCTCAACACTTGCATCCACAACATCCGCAACACACTTCCATTCTCACACAACCATCACATCAAGTGGTGCAACATACATCTCAACAATAGAAACACATCTCACCTCACCCATCTCAACAACAACAAAACGTCTCATCTCACCCATCTCAACAACAACAACACATCTCATCTCATCCACCTCATCAACAACAATAACGATCTCCACAACAACATGTACACATCCCTACACAAAAAAACCATTACCCGCTTACCAAATACCTCTATCATCCCTCTAGCACATACACTATTCCATCCCATACGAATCCTCATCAGAATGTGCAAAACCAAACACATACCAAATTGTCACCTTACACTAATATTTCACAACCTCAAACATCAAACCCATACCCATATGCCACGCAACAACCCACCATTGCACAACAATACCAATCCTATCTGCCCTACCTTCAACAACAACAAACTCATCAACAAGAGGCACCTTACACTTCGTATTACCAACAACCATCATTACATCAACAAAGAGGCCCTACCTCTATGCATTAACAAAATGCTATACAGCAACAAGACCCCTCTCTTGTTTCCTACTATCAATAGCAAGTGGCTCCCACTCAACACAATCAATCATCCAACTATCAATCCACTTACAATCAACCAACGCATTCATATCTGACTCAACCCATTTATGATCCAATAATGGTAGGGCCATCCTCATCATATACACAATATTACCCATACAATTAATCCACTTTGATTCCCACGACTCCCATCAATAAGGACTTGGAAGAAGTAAAAGCAGCATTAAAGGACTTGCAAGCTGGAGTGGGTAAACAATCATTCAAGTTTGAGGACATATGTCCTTATCCTTTTGATCCCTCCATCTCCTTGATCCCTTTTCCCAAACATTTTGAGATACCAAAATTCGATAAATACAAAGGAACCAAGGATCCTAGAGCTCATCTTCAAGAATTTTATGCTCATTGCCAAGAGGTCATGCATAATGATAATTATCTTATCCGACTTTTTCCTAAAAGTCTACAAGGGGTTGCCCTCAACTGGTTTATGGGTCTTGAAAAGGGATCTATCAAATCCTTTGCACAACTATCCAAATAGTTTGTCTCTCACTTCTCTTTTAATCTAGAGAAAGATATTGACACACTTGATCTCCTCAAAGAAAAACAACGTGATGGAGAGACCTTTGCAAGCTACTTGCAAAGATGGCATGCCTTGGCTAGCAGGATGAAATCCCCACCAACAGAAAAAGACATGGTCATGCTATTTATTAAAAACTCCCACCTGGATATGGCTTACAATTTCCAACTCCATTTTATCACCACCTTTGCAGGACTTGTGGAGAAAGGCCCCATCTTGGAACAAGTCCTTGTTGCAAAAGGCCAAGTCAAACATTTCAATTCTGATAGAGAAAAATCCTTTGGGGATAAACCTCGCTATTGGAATAGAAATAAAAATAATGTCAATGATGGTGTCACTGACACCAAACATGTTCAAGTGGCCACCACCATGCAAAGATACCCTCCTCCACAACAACCATCAATCTAGTCCGCCATATCTATCCCACAAGGGGCACTACAATAACAATCTAATCAAAACAACCAAGGGGGAAATAAACAATAGTTCACTCAATTGGGAGAACCCCTTAGCGCGGTGTTTAATAATCTTCTTCAATCCAATTACCCCATAACATATCCTATCACGAAACCCCTTGATATGTCTAAACCCAAGCCTGCTTGGTTTAAAGACAATGAATACTATGAATTTCACAAAATTAAGGGACATACCTTGGACAAATGTCAAGGCTTAAAAACCTACATTCAAGGTCGCATCGATCGAGGTGAAATATATGTAGATGCTAACACAACATCTTCATCCAATGCTCAATTACAAATATACCAAAACACCTTTCCTAACCATAATCAGGGTCCTAGTAAGTCCAACTCAAATCTTGGACCTAGCAATAATAATCAGCAAGGTAACAACACTAATAACATCAGTTATAAAAATGTGCCATACAACTATCAAGGTTTGGTATCATATGTAGAACAACTGGAGCCACGTGTATCCATGATACATGTCAAAGGAAAGGATTCATAGTGTGCTATTACTACTCGACAAACTCGCATCACAATCCCTGCCACTCCTCCATCTACCCAACGGCCCTTCGTCAACTCCCAATATAACATCCTAGACCATCTAGGTAAGACTACAACCCAAATATCCATTTTGGATCTACTCAAGTCATCTCCCGTACATCAAGATATCCTAACTAAGGCTTTGCAAAGCACACAAGTGCCTGATAATATTGACCCTACCCAATTTCAAGCATTGGTAGGAAATCTCTCATCAACCTATCAGCTAGCCTTTAGCCAAAAGGACATGCCACATCTTGATTCAAACCAAAACCGCCCCCTCCATCTCAAGGTTGGTGTCAATTGTCAAAAAGTAAAAAGGGTATCGGTAGATAATGGTTCGACCCTCAATATTTGTACATTAAAATTCATAGAACAGGTTGGATACACCCAAGTTGATCTGAGAAATCAAGTGATCACCATCAAAGCCTATGATAATGTAGAGTGGGATTCTAAAGGCATTATTTGCCTCCCTATTCAAGTAGGCCCCATTGTACAATACACTATGTGTCACATTCTGGACCTTGAACTCCCATACAACATCCTTCTTGGTCGTCCATGGATTCATTCTATGCAATCCATCCCATCCACCTATCACCAATGCCTAAAGTTCCAATTTCAAGGAATGGAAGTCACCATACAAGCCGACTCTCAACCTTTTGAATATTGTCGTGCCTTGGAAGCTTCTTTTCCGCATTCGCATTACTTCCTAGGAGTCGAAATGGGGGCAACCCCAACATCTGATCCTGACCCATCCACCAATACACTAAACACTTCATCCCCACCATCATCCACACCTGCTTCCACCGTCACCAAGGTCCAGATCGTAGAAAAGGGATGTGGTGAATACAAAATGCATACCACACTCAATGTGGCAACCATGCCACCTTCGCCCCGCACATATGGACAACCAATCCTCCCACTACCAAAAGTAGGAAAGACACATAAACTCACTTCCAAGAACATGGGTTTGACCACATTCAATAATCTAGGATCCCTTCAAGATCAAATGGATGAGGATATTAGTCAATGGGTTTACCGAGAGGAACTTGAGCCACCACGTCCCCTTATGGAATAATTTCAAGAGGCTTATCCACGTGCGTCCAAGTTTCTTGAAAAATGTCATTACCAAGGTGGAGGCCTTCGTACAAAAGAGCAAGGAAAACGTCTACCCATTGAAGAAATTACCATCCGACCAAGAAATTTGGGCTTGGGTTATGATACTAAACAGAAGGGTCCTACAACATCCACTAACACTTCTAACAATTTTAGTGTTGACAACGGTTCCCTTGAAGACATACCGGAGGAAGAGTCCATCATACACACGTACGATGATTTGAATCACATTGACCTCCCTGCCATGTTTGAATGCTTATCTGTTTGTACCATAACTTTATCCCTTAAACATCCTGAGCTTATCGATCATGACCTACAAGGTAGCGCACCTGTCAGTACATTTCCCTCAAAGGATACATACGTACATCAAATGGGATTGGGGGAAGATGAACGCCCTAATCACAAAAGCAAATAGAAACAAAAGCAAAATAGGTCAACTAGTGAAAACCTTAATATGGCACTGGAAGATGGGGACGTTCATCTTCCCCTTGTAGGAACACAACTACCTGAGAAATCTTTGATTCTCATTGCAGAAACACAGGAGGTAAATTTGGGGACAAAAGAGACCCCAAGGATAACCTATGTGGCCAAATCTTTATCTAAAGCAGAATACATCACCATTGTCTGAATTCTCCATGAAGGGGTTATCAAATTTGCATGGGCTTACTCTGATATGCCTAGCCTGGATCCCAATCTTGTTTTCCACCATTTGGATGTCCGTCCAGAGGCTAAACCTGTCAAGTAGAAGCTCCCAAAGATGCACCCACAAGTGGCATTATTGGTTAAGAAAGAATTGGAAAATTTACTGGATGCTAGTTTTATTAGACCCATTGATTACTCTGATTGGATCTCCAATATAGTACCTATTGCTAAACCCAATGGAGACATCAAAATCTATATGGATTTCTGAGATCTTAACAAAGCCTGCCCAAAAGATGACTTTCCCTTGCCTAACATCGACATGTTAGTCGACATCACTGCGGGACACGAGATGCTATCCCTCATGGATGGCTTCAATAGATATAATCAGATCCGGATTGCCCCCGACGATCAACATAAAACCACTTTTACAACACCTTGGGGTACTTTCTGTTACAATGTCATGCCCTTTGGTCTCAAAAATGTAGGGGCAACATATCAATGAGCAATGACGGTTATATTCCATGACCTCATCCACATCATCATGGAAGATTATGTTGATGACCTACTGGCAGAATCTGGAACTAAAGAAGAGCACCTTGACATTCTACAACAAATCTTTGAGTGCTTAGAACAATACAAGCTTCGACTAAATCCAAAAAAGTGTGTGTTCGATGTCACATCAGGGAAGTTGTTGGGCTTCATAGTGTCCTAAAGAGGCATCGAGGTTGACCCATCTAAGTTGAAAGCTATTATGGATATGCCCCCACCAAGAAACTTAAAACAATTAAGGAGCCTCTAAGGGAAACTACAATCTATCCATCGGTTTATAGCCCAACTTGCGGATAAATGTCAGTCATTTACCCACCTTCTCAAGAAAGACACCAGCTTCAAGTGGAATCAACAATGTCAGTTGGGTTTTGACATGCTCAAAGGATATTTGGCCCACCCACCAATCTTGATGCCACCTATCCTTGGCAAACCCCTCCTATTGTACATATCTTCCACGTCAATTGCATTGGGGGCATTATTGGCGCAACATGATGAATCTTCAAAGGAACAGGTGATCTATTACATTAGTCGCACACTGGTCGGGTATGAACTCAATTATTCACCAATGGAAAAGGCATGTCTTGTTGTGGTCTTCAGCACACAAAAGCTACACCACTATATGCTTAGCCATCCTATAAAATTAATATCCAAAGTCAACCCCCTCAAGTACCTGCTATCCAAGATAGCCCTAACTAGTCGAATGGCTAAATGAATCATGCTCCTCAGTGAGTTTGATATAGAATATGTGGATAGAAAGGCCATTAAAGGACAAGTAATTGCCGATTAGTTAGAAGATGCCCCGTTAGTGGATGCTTATCCCATAGAAATTGAATTTCTAGATGAAGAAGTATTTGCAGTCTCAGAAACCACCACCTGGACACTATACTTTGATGGATCACACACTCATAATGGATCGGGGGAAGGAATCTTGCTTATCACCCCCCAAGGCGACTACATACTGAAATCATTCAAATTGGCTTTTCCCTACACCAACAACATCTTTGAATATGAAGCCCTTCTCACTGGCCTCTAAATTGCAGTTCAATGGCACATCACTCATTTGCAAGTTTTTGGTGACTCCTAGTTAGTCATAAAATAGGTAAACGATGAGTTTCTAGCAAAAGATGAAAATTTTTTGCCTTACAAATGAATGGTGGATGACTTCGAGAAATATTTCCCTACCATCTTATTTGAGAAGATCCCGAGACTCCAGAATAAGGAAGCAAATGCTATGGCTACCATTGGTTCTCTCCTCAACATGCCAAAAGATTGCACAAATTGTCAGTTCCTAGATGAGCAACTCCTAATCCTAGCATACGATATCCCTGAGAATGACATGGTGTGTGCTATTGTAGGTCCTGAATCCCCTTGGTACCATGAAATTTACACCTACATTCATGACAACACCCTCTCACCCGACCTCATGAGAAACCAATGTAAATCATTTATCCAACACACAGCCTGCTACACCATTATCAGTGATACACTTTATCGACGTGGGTATGATGGAACTCTCCTCCATTGTTTAGATGAAACTGAAGCCCACACAACATTAACAGAAGTGCATAGCGGTATTTTTGGGGCCCATTCTAATGGTATGGCCTAGCCAAATAGATTCTCAGAGCAGGATATTACTGGTCCACAATCGAACAAGATGCTTGTGAGTATGTCAAAAAGTGTCTTCCATGTCAACAGCATGCAGATCTGATTCACGCTCCAGCACAAGATCTCCAACCTATCACGACACCTTGGTCATTTTCACAATGGGGTTTCGACTTGATTGGAAAGATCTACCCTCCATCTTCTGATGGTCACACCTTTATCATAACAGCCACTGAATACTTCACCAAGTGGGTGGAAGCCATTCCACTCACTCAAATCACCGGTGTTCAAATCTCTAAGTTCATCCTCTACCATATCCTCTACAAGTATGGTATCCCCTCTGCCATCATCACCGACAATGGAAAACCATTCAAAAATAAGTGTATGAAACTCCTTTGTGAAACATATCATAGCCAACATCGTTGGTCCACCCCCTATTACCCCCAAGGTAATGCACAAGCAGAAGCAACGAATAAAAATTTGATCAAAATCATTAAGAAGATGGTAAATAGCACTGGCCGCGATTGGCATCTCCATATCCATCCTACTCTTTGGGCCTACCATAAATCCATCTGCACCCCTACCAGAGCTACTCCATATTCTCTTGTCTATGGCACTGAAGCCATCTTTCCAATCAAAGTTGAAATCCCTTCACTTCGCATCTCCCTCAAGAACCTCATCACTGACGAAGACACCTGAGTAGCATGCTTGGCACAATTGGAATTGTTGGATGAAAAATGGGTCAAGGCTTATAACCACCTGCAAGCCTATCAACACTGACTCAAAAGGAGCTACAATAAGAAATTATGCTCTTGCCAATTCAATGTTGGTGATTTAGTCCTAAAAGAGAATTAACGAAATCAGTAAGATCGACAAAAAAGGGTAAGTTTGAAGCAAACTGGTTGGGCCCTTATGTCATCACCATAAAGTATGGTTCTGGTGCTATAGGCTCTCCACCCCTAAAGGTGATCCCTTGGAGGAACCCATCAACATCATGCACCTGAAGAAGTTCTACACTTAGATCAGCTGGGGTATCCTTCCTGGTAAAAGTCAAAAATACAAAAAAAATTAAAAAATCAAAAAAATCCAAAAGAGATATAATTCATCCTATGGTGAAAATCACCCTTGCATGGTGCCTTGGATATGTACGATTGGTGAAAACATGGCAACAGGTGCCTCTCGTATAGGGCTTAATCATTATCTACCTCGCATCTTGGTTACTTTATGGCTTATTTGCTGATTCCTCGATCCCCATATCCTCCCATCTGCTTGCATCACCTTATCACTTGGTATATTCTGGTTGAGCATTGGATGAACATCATCTGCTATCCAACACCTTGAGCTTATTATCCTCACCTAAGCTTGTGTCATCTCTTTGTGTATGTCTCCATCTTGGTCTCATCATGTCTCCTTGTGAACTACATTGCCCCTACGCTTGCACGTAGGCAAGGCTGATCATTTGATCCGCCCCCGGGGCTTCTCATTGTCTTATTTTGTGGTCAAATCATTTGATCATTGTCCTCCATCATCTATCGTTGTCATTCTCTTTCCGCATTTATCATCATCTTCGCTTGAACTACAATGCCTCTACGCTTGCACGTAGGCAAGGCTATTCTTTGATCGGCCCCCGAGGCATTTGTTCCTTCATCATTTGTCCTCATGGTCCACTTTTCGATCTTGTCCATCCTTGGTTTTTTGTCATGTCTGAACTATGTTGCCCCTACGCTTGCATGTAGGAAAGGTTGATCTTTTGATCTACCCCTGGGGTTTATGTTTGTCTTGGTCCTCCATCAGTTTCCATCAGTCCACTTTCTTCTCTTTTATCATGGTCTTTTCCTAAACTATGAGGGCTCTGCGCTTTCACGTAGGCAAGGTTGATCTTTGATCAACCCTTGAGCCCCTAGGTCTTTAGATTTTGTTTCATCCTCTCGTTGTCTAGTTGTTAGGTATGTCCCTATCATCGCTGATTCTTCACAAACAAGGTCTTCTCGTATCAAGAAATTTGATCAATGACAATTATCCAGCATCATCTAGGTCACTTTATCTTATTATCCATCATCAATCTTAATAGGATGCACCCTTCCTAACAGACCACATCAACCCCATCCATCCTTGGGATCTTATGGCAAAGGACGCTTGTAATTGATTACGATCTTTTGGTACTTTTGAATTTTGTTTATCATTTGAGCTCCCCATAATCACTAGTCAAGATCACCATGATCCTTCATATTATGGTGTGTTTTGCCTAGTTAACATAGGGACATCTCTTGACTATTTATTGTTTCTATCTACTAGGATGCTCCACATAGTACCCACCAGGATTCATTTCAGATCCTGTGTTATGTGGAGGCATCTCTTTGTGCTTGTGGTTATTCCAATACTTGGCCTAACCAAAGTCATCGCGACTTTGGGGTATTGGGATATCCTTCTTGTTTGTCATGTTTGTTTTATGCATTAGACATTAATCCATCTTGGTTTAAATACCCTGATGCCTGATGTCTTATGCTATAGCAAAAATCAATGCTCTAAAGGATGGAAAATTGCATTCATGTTGCATTTCATCTCATGTTGCATATTCCCCCTTCATCCTCTCTTGCTCCTACATTTATGACTCGTGTTTCTGGTTGTGCAAACTCTCATTCACTCTTACTAACTTTTCTTCTCGGAATCCTTACGGTCTTTGACAGGTACTGCAACCCCACATCCTACACATATCACCTACCCATCAATACTTATTTCTACATTCATTGAGTTCATTCATCCATTAACATCCGTTCATTTATCCATTTACATCCATTCATTTATCCATTTTTATTACTTCATTTAGGTTCATTTATCCATTTGCATCAATTCATTAAGTTCATTTATCCATTTACATCAATTCATTTTCATTAAGTTCACCTATCCATATTGCATTACTTCATATAGGCCCATATTACTCACATCATTAATACAATTGCATTACCATTCATAAATCATTAGCATAATCACACATGCATAAGTAAACATCCATATCAACACAAAAAAATCATATATATATGCATAACATATAGCAGCTATCATAGGAACATCAATAAAACACCATATGCATATCATCCATCACCAAAATGTGGCATAATATCAATGGGGACCATCACATATCATCATCAAAATAATACAATGTCCATATCCAAAATATAGTCACCACATAATCACCTACATATCATGCTCAAAATAAGGTGCATCATCTAAAAATATGTGCTACACCACCATCTGGTACCTGTCAGAAACACTTGTATCCTATCACCTGTCATTTTCCTATCTTGACCTGCCCACACCTGACCTCTGAGGAGACTCAGGTACTGGTCCCCTGTGTGTCGGAGTCCCCTGTGACTCATGCCCTGGAGTCCCAAACCGAGAAGGAGTCGGCTGGAAGTCATTGTAGCTCCTGGTCCATGTCCCTAAAGACTGGGACGGTGCTGACATCTGTGGTATCTACTTAACATACTACGTTGTACGCTATGTCGGATCTGACACTGCCTGCTCGTAAGCACACCTCTAGTATGCTGCCTCTTGCATGTACTCATCTCTCTGCCTAGCTTGGAACTGAGTGACATTTCGCTCATGCGTATACCTATCCCTCTCTCTGCTCATGGCCCGTCGCTCCTGCTCCCATGCCTCATGTGCCATTGTCAGTAGTCATATCTGCTTTGCGGATCTCTCCCTCTCTGCCCACATCATCTCTAGCATAGTCCCATCACTCGGCCCTCGACGTGCCTGTATCTGTGCTATATCCCTCTCGGCGTTCTCTACTCGACCCACTGCTGAGTCTCTCTGGAACTGTAGAATCTGGACCTATCTCCATAATTTTTTCCTCTCCCCTTGTAGTGTCTGCATCTGTGCCTATACACTGTCCCTCTCCCACTATAGTGTCTGCATCTATGCCTATACACTATCTCTCTCCTCTTGTAGGGCCTGCACCTGTCTCTATGCACTCTCTCTCTCCTGTTGTAGTGTCTCTAATCCAACCTCTGTGGCCTTAGACCTTGCCCTCATCTCCTCTGCATATGCCTCTATCATAGATGCCCTCTCCTGCAATGTAGTCCTCTCCTCTTGAAATCCTACCACCTGAAGTCTTAGTGCCTCCATCTTCCCCCTCCTGCTGACTCCGAGTGACATTCCATCTACGTAACTATCATCACTGCCTCTAGCCTGTCTTGGTCCCATATCACCTGAGCCAGCTCTCCCCGAGCTCTCTCCATCCCTACTCACATCTCATCCCTCTCTCTCTCCACCACCTTTATGTATGTCGTCAGTTGGCCTACAACCTGCTCAAACACTATCATCTCTATCTCCTTCACCCTCTGTACCTCTGCCTCTACCCTCCTCAACTCCTCCTCTAGCCCACATATCCTCGCCTAGGCCTCTCTCAGTAACATCCTCGGATCATCCACTGTAGCTGTTGGTACTATGGCTAAAGGCTCCATCACCAGTACATCCAGGTCCATCGCCTCCCCCTCTCTCTCCTCCTACACTGGCTCTGTCTGGCTTGTCAACCGAATCCTTTGTGGTTGTCCCCTCCTCCCCAACCTAATCAGTCTCCTCCCCTCCTGCTCAACTGGCTGGACTCTCCTCTGTCGACTACTCTTAGGCCTCTCCCTAGACTATCCTCTAAAATCCATCACCCTCTCTACCTCCTCCTATGGATCTCTAGTTCTCACATCCACCTACGGCTCTAGGGCTCTCCCCTCCTCCTGCTCAGCTCTCACCTACACCCACCTCGATTGTACTCTAATGCCAATCCCTAGCTGAGCAGCCCTCCCATCCACCACTCGAAGCATCTCCACCTCTGGCTCACTCTCTAATCTCACCACCTCTATCTCCTCTCCACCATCAACTCCTCCCACCTCTATCTCCTCCCCCCCATTAGCTCCTCCTGCCTCCATCTCCTCTACCATAGCTCTCCTCGCCCTCCTCAGACATTGACTCCTCCTGACTCTACCCCTCCTCACTGGCTGATCTCCGATGACACCCTTCTTCGCACCACCACTCTCATGTCCCCCCTTCTGCTCATCCTCTGGTCCCCCCTCTATGGCTCCCATAGCAAGCACCTCCAGTGTAACCCTCTCCCATCGATGGTTGCGGAACTATCGATCATACCAATCTATTACTCCAATATCCTCTGGACCCTCCCACCTCCCTAGATAGGGTTCCCCACCTAGCATCACCCACGTCTCCCTCACGTCTCTCGCTGACAATGCCACCCCAAAGGTACCTCTTTAGTAAACTGACGAAACATAACCAGTGCTTCTAGAATATCCTACACAAGTCCAAACTGCCGCATCACTCGGTTTGGATGATGCATCTCCACTATATGCCTCGAGCTCCCAATCAGGAAGCATCTACACATAAATAATCCTCGATGTCTCCCCTCCTCGGTCCTCCATCCTCTAAACTGCCGAAACATGTATGGCCGCCATATAATGTCCTCCCCCCATAAATCATCGAACACTCTCTTCCACCGCTCCACCTCTCCCTGTGTCTCATACCCTAAGATGCAGCCCCTGGCTACCTCAAACTGCCATGCCAATGACTCTCTCTTATCCAAGTCTCCTCCCCTAATCACTATGGGCCTCATCACCATGATGTGCGTCTATCCCCATACATGTAGTAGCATCTAGTGCATCAAGCTCTGCACCTCCTGATAGCAAATCACGTGCATGTTCGGATATAACTAAGCCAATACACATGACCCCCAAGAGAACTGCCCATCCCTCCACTTGACAATATGTCGAATCACCCCCATGTACTGTAGGCTACAGAAGCACCTACTCCGGTCTAGCAATAGAATCCCACTAATCAAGCAACATAAAAATAGTGGTAATGTCGGCACCCCCAGGGTTAGGCATCTGTCTACATCCAACACCCCCCTCTATATTGGCAAGTCCTCTCACCCAAATAACACCAGAATGGTCTCATCTAACTGATCAGCTCTGAACTCCTCCTCGCTCACTAATAGCCCCACTATTGGTAACCTCAGGATCCACCACACATCCTCTAGGGTCACTATCATCTACCCTGTCAGCAAATGAAACGTCGACGCGGCTGAGCTCCACCTCTCTATCAGGGCTATCAACATCACCCGATGTGCCCTTATCTTAGAAAAATGTACTAAGTGCAGTAACCCCGCTCGCTCTAGAGTTGCATGATCTACTCCGGTCATCACCTCAATCGTCGCTCCCAACACCTCCAACCTCCACTCATGACTCCACAATCTACCAAAAGTCTTGCAAAAATTTCGTCTCATAATATTCTTTTTGCCCCGCCTTTCTTTCTTTTTCTCTCCCTTCTTCTCTCTAATTTTTTCTCTCCTTTTGTTTGTTTGTTTCTTTTTCCCTTCCCTGCAGTAGGGCAGACTCGCCCTCGGCCTACCAGGGCAGCTCCGCCCCTATAGTGGGGCGAACCTGCCCCCATGGTGGGGTGGATCCGCCCCTGGCCGGGATGGCCCCGCTGCCGCTGCGGCGCCGCCGGCCTGGGCGACACCACCGCCTCCCGCTATCCGCGCCGTCGGGGTGGCATGACACCACTGCCCACTCCACCAAGGTGGTACCACTACTGGTCGCGGCAGGGCCTGGCCACTCGGCCATGAGGTGGACCCACCCCTCGACGACAGTTCTTCTTTTCCCCCCAAATTTTTTTTTTTTCAAAATTTCAACTCCTACCCATTTTTTACTTTTGTCCCGCCCACAAAACCCATGTTTTACATTTTTGATAAAATATGTACAAATGCGTTAAAATTTCAAAAATGATGCATAGGGGGTTTTGTTGCCTACCTGGCGGGGCCCATCCTACTATCTGTTGGATCGTTGAACCTCGTCTATTTGGTGGACGATCTTGGTATCATTATCTCTTGACATCTTCACTCTTCGGCTTGCTCTTTCTCTTCTTCTCTCAACTACTACAGTGCAAATGAGATGAGGTAATTTTCAAAATTACCTTATATTCACTTGTAAAAGGTATTTTTTACCTTTTATTTACCATTTTCTTCTCCTGATTAATCCCTTCACTTCCTAGGGCCGCCATTTGCACCTCGTTTGTCTGATTCACTTCGTTCAAAAGGAAAACTTGCCTAATTTTTCACCCTCTTTCCAACCCTACCATATGTTTCTTCTTATTGAGATGTTGCCCGGGACCCTTTTTTTTTTCCCGTCACCCTCTCAAGGGGCCACGCACTTCACATTTACCAATTTTCCCTGCCATAGTCAATCCTTTTCGAGATTAGGGCATCTCCATCCATTACTCTGCTAATTGGACAGCTCAAGTCCTCGTCCCCACATTGAGGCATCTTCTTTCGATTACTTCTTCTATAGAGTCATCTGCACTTTCTTTTCTTTGAAGCATGATTATTCTAATGGTACTTCGAAGAGGGGAAAAATGTAGACATCCAAATTCAATCACTTTCATATGATCAAAATCGTCTACTCTATTTATCTCGTTCATTAATAGTGATTAAATAATTTATTTAATCATTATTTCATTTTTTGCCTAAAGTTCCTAAAGTATGTAATTAAATAAATTAAATACTTTACCTTATCCCTTTTCTTCTCTAAATAAAATAAATATGACAAATTATTTAATTTAGTCTCTTTAACATCATCTATTATATTCATCTATTAAATTAACAGTGATTAAATAATTTATTTAATCATTATTTCATTTTTTGCCTAAGGTTCCGAAAGTATGTAATTAAATAAATTAAATACTTTACCTTATACCTCGTTCTTCTCTAAATTAAATAAATATAACAAATTATTTAATTTATTCTTTTAACCCATTTGGATTAAAATCAATTTTTAATTCCCCTTTTTCTCTCTCCTTGTCACATTCTCCATAACCCTCTTTTAATCCAGATTAAATTAATTAATCTGTGATTAGGATGTGCACCACTTAATCTTGATTAAGTGTCACATCCTCCATAATCTCCCACTTACCTCTAATCCCTCATTAATTATCCTAATCTTGTGTTTGCACAACTTTAATCAGAAGCATTAGCCACATTTAGCTTACCTTTTCTGGTCAACCCTCCCACTTACCATTTTTAGCCTGGACTCCCTTCCCCATGTGAATTTTTAATTCACATTTATTTAACCAAGGTTCCTCTCTTCCCCATGTGAATTTTTAATTCACTTTTGTCTTTCCAAGGTCTTCCTCATCCCCCATGCAAATTTGACATGTCATTTTGCATGTGCCCAAGGCTTCTAGAATCTTGGACTTGTCACATCACCCACATGTGACAAATCTCTAGCTTTTTACAAACCTCCTTTTATCGAATAAACTCTCCATTGAATGTAAATTTTTAATTTACATTTATTTTTCCCACACACTTTCCCTTTTCCCATGGAGATTTTTTAGGAATTCTAAAATTCCTCAAAAGTCTCTTTCATCCTCATTTGGGGACAAGAAGTTCCTTTTTGAGGAAATCTTCTCATCCCCCAATGTACCTCAAAGGTACTTGTCCTTCATTCACCTCATGTACTTCCCTTCCACCTCTTGTCCTTCTCTTCCACCTCATTTCCACATCACTTCACCCTAAGACATCTCACCTTCCACATGTCAAGATGTGAGGGCTTGTGAGTCATCAACTCACCATAGCCCTTCATCTTGATCTTTGTTGGATCAATCTCAACTGTTGAATTCTCTAGAGAATTTTAATTAGCCTATAAAAACCCTTCATTTCTTCCATTTTAGGGATCAAATTTTTTGCAACAAAACTCTTACAAAATTGCCATTCAAGCTCTCATCTATCATATCATTTAGCATCATCAATTCATATTGCATCCATTCAACTCCATTGCCATCCAAGGAGCACACAAGACTTCAAAAATCAAGGGCCAACCAAGGAAGCAACAACTTGAAGGTATAAGAAGCATTCCATTTGTTTTTATCTTGCTTTCATATTTTCCATTTTCTTAGGCTAATCGTTGAGGTACCCTTTTATTTTGTTACTTTTTTTCATTGCATTATTAATTTTTGTCTAGCATCTCACATTAGGAGTAGCATTTTATTAGGATCACAGGTACAAAACAAAATACAAAGGCCCAAAGGCACAATATAAACCATTCAATTCTTCCTAGACGGGGTAATTTTTAAGGTCTTAGAATGAAAGAAAATAATTGTTGTTATTTCTATTCAAAAGTAAAACTCTTACAATCCTATTTTCTTTGGTAACAATTATCCAAAAATAACTATTGAGGAACCCCAATAAAAAACAAAACCTCTAAATTTATATGCCATTTGGAGATTTCAAGATGATGGAAAAATACACTGAGATCCAAGCACTTGTTCTTATGATGAGGTTATTATAACAAAGGGATCACTTCAGTTCATATGGACGGATGGTGTCTAAATCCTAGATGTGGCATGAACTTGATGCCCAATAATTTCCCTAGAGCTGACATGTGCCTCTCTCAAGTTGCTCCTAAAGATTCTACAAGAAGTGAGGCCCATCCTTCTCTACCAATGACATTATTTCTCCATGAAGGGAATTCATTTTTATTTGAGCCGCATAATGATGCCATGTGAGGATCACTCACTTTTAAGTCCATTTTATTTTATGTGTTGGTAGTATCAAAGACACTATGTGGCATCATGACGTTGTCCTTGAAGGGAGTCAAGGATTCCCTTGTGAAGAATGAGCATGGGGGCACCATGTGGAAGGAGCTTGATGATTTGATGCTTATCCAAAATTCCTAAGGGGACCAAGGGAAATAAGAGGCTAATATATATTCCACTTGATCTTCAATTGTGCCCATGATGAGAAGCTACCTCAAAACTCCAAAACGTGGATCTAATCCATAGTTCTAGTGACTTGCAAGGGAATATGCTTGTATATGGAAGTGTTTTTGGTGCTTGACCCAAGTCCACAAAGATGGTGTGGTCATGCAATGGTAGCTTGCTATCTGGGGGAATGCTTGGGGACTATTTTTAACTTGAAATTATTATGAAGTTTGTTGTTATATTTCCCAAAAACACTCAATAAACTCTTTTCATGACATGTAGCTACAAAAAAATCTTGGTAAACATATGTAATTCTTATCCACAATTTGAATATGTATGGGAAAGATGAAAAATACCCTTCCATGAATATAAGATACCAAAAAATATACATAATGATCTAAAACTTAAAAAAAAGGACTTGCAGATCTCTAGGTTGCCTGCATGATGGTTAAAAATGCTCGCCATGATTTCTCTGTCCTATAACTCTTTTGACAATGTTTCAACTATTAAAAATTCCCAAGCGTGAGGAAAAATGGCCTATAACAATTTATCATACCTCATACATGATTTAAAATATCTGACATCAATAAAACATTAAAGGAGCCATTCTCTTTGCAATAAGCAATTATACTCTACATAATATGTCTTTATACTCTATTAACATTTAAAGATCTGAGATGAAGGAAAAATGTTATGTGCAGGTTTTCAAAATTTCATCATTAGTTAGCATGTCTTTACATTGATTGAAAATGCTCATCGACCAAATATGCAAAGAGAGAATGATTGTTGGTTAATTTTTTTATCAAAAGTGTCAAAATGATTATAGAAGAAATGGGGATGTTCTAAGGTTTCTACTTAGTAAAAAGCACACTTTCAAAGCCAATTAAGTGGATGAATAAATGGGGTTAATAATTTTCACCTATAAGTGAAAATAGAGCTAGAAAATTATCTTTTCACTCAGGTTAAATTGCACACAAGAATGAAAAGCAGATTATGGAAAGTCAAATTTTAGTTATAATTGTATTGAAAGTGGTGAAATAGGAATATTAAAAAGAATATTTTGATGCCAATCAAGTGCAAATATGAGGATTCATATTCTACCAATTGTCAAGTGGTTAGTGAATCTAAATTTTTCTCCATTCTTTATAATTTCTTTATTGTGTCATTTGTGAAGGTTTTGGAATTATTGAAGCAACAAGGCAAGGGGTATGCTTGTAATTAGGATAAATTATAGAGGAGGAATAGGTTAAGTCTATATTGGTTGTACTACATATATATTAGTCATTTCATAATACTAATTCTATAACTTCATCTATTATATATATGAATACATACTACAATGTAATTGTCTCCATCTTTGGCATGTAGTGCTCTTTGAAGTAAATAATCAAGGTTATCAAATTCTTCAATATTTGATGTGATGAGTTTTTCTTTTGTTTTTCTATCTATTTAAGGAATAGTATAAATGTTTTCCCAAGAATAACAAGAGTGTTATTATTTCAAATGGATTGTTAAGTATAATTATCTTGTAGGATCATGAGGATTTCATTGTCACAAGATAATAAGTGTTTAAGTAGATCATCAAGTTATGTTTTGGTAGAGTGATGTAAAAGTACAAGATATCATGACTTTGCAGGACAATGAAGGCACCAATCTTTCTTTTGTAATATCCTCTTCCATAATTATATTAAAATTGATTAATCTTTCAAATAATGAATATTTATTTTAATTTTAATTTATTAAGGTTTCTTTGTCTTCACAAATTTTAAGGAATATAGGGTATATACCTAAGATTTATTCATTTTTCACTCATTTAGGTATTTGAGATGAATACATGCCTATGTAAGTTATTGGTTTGTAGTATTGCTCAAAGTATAAGAGATCATTCTTGATTTTGATGAAGTTTTAAATATAATTATTCATATACATGTGAACTTATTGTTTATCTATATTTTAAATGTTTGTAATTTTGTATGTAAGAGGGATTTTTTATTCTTTACAATCTATAATAGGATTGTTGTCTTGAGTCTTGTGGAACTTGAAGTGCAAAAGGCTAGGTCCAACCTTGTTCATTGACTTTTCTTGTCCTTATTTTGAATATAGACCAAGTCTCTATCTTAATCCTTTGATCCCCAAGTTTAGGCATTGTATTTTCTCTTAGAATTGAGGGTTGCAAGAAAAATAACCAACACCTCTACTTCTCAATGCCTAGTAATTTGCTTGGTTAAAGAAACATTTACCAAGAATTTGAATAACTATATTAATTTTAGGACTAGAATATTAATATTCTTTGATTTTGTACTAATTCTATACTTAGCTTTCATATTCTATTAAAATTTTAAATGATACTATTTTAGTTTATGTTGTCTATTTATGAGCTCAAGATAAAATCACTATTTTCATAACATTTCTTTTATTAAGTCATTTGATGTTATTGTGTTAGCAGATTATGTAAAATTTTTTTTATGTAGAATGTGTTCCATCTCTCTGCACTCTACTTAGAAACAACACTCCTCAATTGTCAAATTGTTAATAGAAATTTTGTATTTTATCACTACTGAAGGATGATAATTATTGAATGAAGTAGCATTCATAACTTACCGAATAATGTAAAGGTAAGGATTCATCCCAAGATCTTAGAGTGTATGTATATTATCACATACAAGAGTTAGTGAAACTATTTTAGATATTTTTAAATATATTTTCAAATTAATTTTTGGTACTTAGTAAAAATGATTGTATTTGTTGCTAAAAAAAGCTATACATACATTCATGATATTATTAGATAGGCTAATATTCAAACTTAGAATCTACTTGTGGATAGTGAAAATTTTCACCACTAAGCTACTTACCCTATCATGATGGATACTTTCAAATAGTAACAAGAAATGTCTTTCAATTTCAACACGCCTTTTAAGCCACACTCAAGTTGAAATCAACTATATCATCAAATTCAAATTTTCAGATGATATAATTTACTTGTAATTTTTTTTAGATGGGATAGAATTTTATCTATAATACATGGTTTTTAGTTTTAATGTTTTTTCTATTATGTTAAAGTAAAAATTAGTTCATCGATTTGTATCTTATAAATAATACATTTAATAACCTCTGTACAATTTTCATTTCTGATCTAATTTAAAATTTGATTATAGAAAATTTAACCATATCTAACAAAATTTTATTATAATTAAAAATATATATCAATATTCCTATTAAACATATAGCTCTAACTGTAGTTTAAGGTTAATCTTAAACCCCTACCTAGCCGTCCCACCCAAAAGAAAACCTTCCACCGCTCCACCCAAAAAAACACTTCCAACAATCATCTTTAAAGTGCAAATATCTATTATCAATCTTTAACATAAACAATTTCCCCAAAGGCTGGAGTGTGACTCAGTAAAGATAAAATTGAAAAAAGGTCGTAAACTTTTGCATAAATTGAGTAAGGAATTCACGTAGCTGGACAATATTCGCCCCTTTGTTTTGAGGAGTACTGTGTATATGTTAACGGAATATTCGACAAGTCTAGGCATAGCTTAAATTTACAAACCATGGTGAAACCAATTTCGTTGATGTTTATGAAGACTATGGGAATGACTGTTATTGGCGTCATTTAAATGTGAGGAATGATGATTCCTCATGGCTCTGGGAGGTTGACCATTATTCCCTCCACATGCCACTCAAAACATAAAACCTTCACATCGTCTAAAAGTTCATTGGACGTGCTTGAATGCAGCTGCGGTAGTCCTGCCTTCACTTTAAAAAACTGTCTTCTTCTTATCACATGGCGCTCTCATTGCCACTCCTATAATTCATTCTTTTGTTACAACATGACGTGGTGAATAGACTGAGTGTCTATAAGCATCATAGTTGGCGTAGTCAAACGGCCAATACTTGTGGACTTGGAAGAAAAAATCTGTTTGAATGGTTAAGTTTTAGTGAAAAAATAAGGATATTTTTAAGGTCCTTAATGTTAAAAATCAAAAAAATTTCCGTGATTCACTGTTGGATATTATACACAATGGCATTCGTTATTGTAATTTTTGAACACCGAAGGCCACAAATTTAATCAAAATGCTCTTGCGCTTGACTGAATGCCAACCTTCCATTTCATGAGTTTCGTAAGAAAGCTAATAAATTTATTTTAAATCGATATATTTGTTGAAGACGAATTGTTTTGAATGTAAAACTTTGACTTCCTTGGGGATGTGCAAGGTTGTTTGAAAATTTGAGTCCAAACTCTATTTTTAGCCTATTGTGTGGATTTTGGTAGGGGATTTTCCGATTTTTAACCCTTTCGGTGTCTAACTTCCGGTTGGGAAAAAGGTGGAGGATTTTTTTATTTTTTATATTAAAAGCATTTGGCACATCAATAGAGAAGGCCAACGAAATTAAATGTCGGTTGGCATCTTGGCACGTCAATAGAGAAGGCCAATGAAATTAAACATCGGTTGGCATCAACATTAATTGTTGTATAGTTTTCGTGTAGTAGTGATGGTTGTAATAACACCTGTCATTTAAAACCTTGAAAAACATAACGAAAGTCTACACAATTTTTGATAAGGCATTGTAGGGTGTCGTTCTATGGCTTTACTTGCTATCAGAGCTGTGAGCCAGGATGGTGAGCTTCTTTAAAGGTGTAAGTTCGATCATCTATTGTTGATCTTCTATGAAGGTGGTTAGAGGTTATTTTGTGTTTTTCGCATGGGGCGATAGTTGCAAAAACAATACAAAAGTATCAACTCTCATAATTTTTTCCCCATTTTTGCAATCGTCGGAGAAAGAGAGAGTTGAGAGAAAGTCAGTGGGAAGAGGTGCATTTGGGAAACCTCTTTAAAGAAAACAAGAAGATGTGCATATTGAAAAAACCCTTTGTAAAGTATTTCAAAAATAGTTTATGTTATTTTTCATAGGGCATTATTGATTGTTGTTTTGTGGTTTTACCAATATTGTTTCATTTATGATTTTCGTGTAGTTGCGATGGTTGCAAGGCAATAGCTCTATTGTTTCATTTATGGTTTCCATATAATGGCGATGGTTGGAAGGCAATAAAATAGTTTATGGCTTTTTTTATAAAACACAATTTGGAAATAAATTTGTTCATGTGTGGGATTATTTTATTTTTTTTGCATGGGTTTGTTACTATAAATTCTTCTGTTTTATGGGTTTTTCATTTGCGTCACTATTGAAACCAATATTGTTTCATTTATGGCTTTTGTATTGTGGTGATGGTTGTATTACAATAAAATAGTTAATGTTATACAGTTTATATTGGTTTTCATAAGGTATTGTTGATTGTTGTTCTCTAGATTTGGCTATATTATTTCATTTTCGATAAAGTACTGTTGAAATTTTTTTTGTCCTCATATGGGATTATTTGATTTTTTTTCGCATGGGTTTGTTACTATGAATTCTTTTGTTTTGTGAGTTTTTTCATCTAGAGTAAACCCACAAAAGTGGTTTATAATTCAAGTGAGGAAGGAAAAGTTGCAAAAAATGACCTCATGCAAAAAAAAATAGTTTTGGGGCTTTGAACGAACTCCTGGTTCAAGTAAACCTAAAAAGGGTTCGCTCGAACTAGGGTTCGAACGAACCCATTAAATGTTGGAACCCATAATTTGCGATTGTGAAAAAGGGTTCGTTCGAACCCTTCTGGTTAGCTCGAACCCCCCTTTTCCTACTTTTTCACCTTTTGGCAATAAAAAACTCTAGAATTTCTCCCTTCAAAGCTCTGGTTGAGGATGAAAATGGAGGAGATTTCACATACCCAATGTAATAATGGCAGCCTTTGGAGCGAGCTATCCAACGAATATAATTTTAATATATTTTAGTTTTATTATGTATTTATTTTTTAGTTTTATTAAACATAAGTTTTTCACCAAAAATCAAGATCTTTATTCTACACATGTGGGAAAATAGAAGATTATTAAAAAAAAATAAAAAATATGAGTGCACTAGATATTTGAGTCCTTTATCCAACAAAAAAAAATTAAATTTCGATACATACAAAAAAAGTTGTTTTATACAGTCTACCTATGTCTGAATTGTAATTAGTTTGACTATGAAGCTTGATTAAGAAAAAAATATTCAATAAAACACTAGGAAACCAATTGGAGGAACTAGATATCATAGTAATAAATCTAAATTCAAAAAAATAGAATTTTATTCTTCATGGAAGAAAATTTATGCTTTATATGGTGTGTCACTCCTTAAAAATGATGTTTACTGAAAAAAACTAGTTTGCGAAGGAGATGGAAAAAAAAGTGCAATTTGATTCCAAAAAATTTAAAAATATATATTTAGAATCTACAAACAAAATTTCACAAATCACTAGTTTGTATCATCTTCAAATTCCTCACGGTTTAGCCACTATAGGTATTCGAAAATGAAGGTTTAGTTATAAAAAATCGGTTCAGTGTCTAGTTTGATCAAAAATTGTAAACTAGTATTGTGGGATCACCCTTGGGTCACTATTAAGACCAATATTGTTTTACTTATTGTTCGCATTTTGTGGCGATAAAATAGTTTATGCTATTTCTCATAGGGCATTATTGATTGTTGCTCTACGAATTTACCAATATTGTTTCATTTATGGTTTCTGTGTAGTCGCGATGGTTCCAAGGAAATAGCTATATTGTTTTATTTATGGTTTTCATATAGTGGTGATGGTTGGAAGGCAATAAAACAGTTTATGCTATTTTCGACAACACACTATTTGGAAATAAATTTGTGTGCATGTGAGATCTTTTTTTTTTTTTTGCATGGGTTTGTTACTATGAATTCTTTTGTTTTGTGGGTTTTTTCATCTAAGTCACTATTGAAACCAGTATTGTTTCATTTATGGCTTCCGTTTTGTGGAAATGGTTGCAATGCAATAAAATAGTTAATGTTATAAAGTTTATGTTTTTTTCCATTAGACATTGTTGATTTTTGTTCTCTAGATTTGGCTATATTGTTTCATTTTTGATAAGATACTATTGAAAAATGAATTTGTCTATGTGGGGTTATTTTGTTTTTTTGCATGGGTTTGTTACTATGAATTCTTCTATTTTTGGGTTTTTTCATCTGGGTCACTGTTGAAACTAATATTGTTTCATTTACGGTTCACGTTTTGTGGCAATGGTCACAACACAATAAAATATTAAATTTTATACAGTTGATTAAATTTTACGGTTGACTATATTGTTCTCTAACTTTGGCTATATTGTTTCACTTTCGATAAGGTACTATTGAAAAAAGAATTTGTACAAGTGTGGGGGTTTTTTTTTTTTTTCCATGGGTTTGTTACTATGAATTTTTCTATCCTCTACGACACTGTTGAAACCAAGATTGTTTCATTTATGGTTTCTGTGTGGTGCAGATGGTTGCAAGGAAATTTAAAAAATTATGTTATTTTTGCTAAGGCATTGTTTACAAAGATTTGACTATATTGTTTCAATTTTTATATGGTAACAAAATAAGTGTATCTTTTTTTGTTAAACATTATAATTCACAATGCATTTTCTTAATATATAACTAGTTCTACAAGAAACAAAGCAACATGATCATAAAGAAAAGGTGTTTTTATGTGATGGGCATACCAAAATAGGAAATTGTTTCGTTTGTGGTTTCTATGTGGTGCCCATGGTTGCAAGGCAATTAAACAATTTATGTTATTTTTGCTAAGACATTTTTTACAATAAAATCTTTGTGCGTGGGGTTGTTTTTCCCCCCCTTGCATGTGTTTGTTGTTGTGAATTCTTTTGTTTTGTGGTTTTTTCTGTGTAATCCACTGTTTGAAAAAAATGTTGGGTTGCAGGGTTGTTCTATTTTTGGGCATGGCCTTGTTAATATGAAACCTCTTGTTTTGTGGTTTTCCCTGCTTTGAGGTTTTTTAGACCTTACATTTAAAACTTGTCCAAGTAATAAAAAAGTTTATGCTATTTTCCATAAGGCATTGTTGATCGTTGTTCTGTGGTATGAAATAAATTATTTGATTTATGGTTTATGTGTAGTGGCAATGGTTGCAAAGTAATAAAATAGTTCATGTTCTTCTCTACAAGGCATTGTTGGTTTTTTTTTGTGTGGCCTGCAGAACTAGTGCACTATTTTCCATAAGGCATTGGCGATTGTTAATTTGTGGCTTTAGCAATACTATTTCATTTGTGATTTTCATATACTAGTGATGGTTGGAAAGGAATTAAATAGGTCCTATTTTTATACTTTTCAAAGGATATTTATTATTTGTCTAGGCCTCAATAAGGATTTCTTAGAATGACAGGTTGTATATTAAGTGTGAGATGAAATATTGGTCTCACCATTGATTATAGTGTCAGACCAACATACATTATCCACCAACGTAATTAATGGTGATATCAATATTTTTTAGTACACTTAATATACAAGTTTTCATACATATGAATGTTATTTGCATATAATTTTAGAAACATACATATCTACACATAGGAAAAATAAAATGAAACACAAAAAAATAAGGCCTACTCTCCACCCTACCATATTGGTTAATGGAGCCTCATAGGCTCTCACCAAACCCTTGAGAAAGAACATATATTGTCCACCACTATGATCAATGGTGAAACCAATGTTTCTTATTGCACTTAATATAGAGCCTATCATTCTAAGTCATGCAACCATAGAAATATCAAAGATAGACATATGCAACATAACTTTATGAACTCACATGTAGCAATGATATACTCTACACTTACCTAACACAAAAAGATTAAAACCACAGAAATCAAATGAAAAAATTATGAAACCTCTTGTTTTGTGCTTTTCCCTTATCTGTGCAGTGGCAATGGTTGGAAAATAATAAAATAGTTCATGTTCTTATTGATAAGGCATTGTTGGCTATTTTTTTGTGGCCTACGATAATATTTTGCACTATTTTCCATAAGGCATTGGTGATTGTTGATCTGTGGCTTGAGCAATAACATTTCATTTATGGTTCCCATATACTAGCGATGGTTGGAAACTAATTAAACAGGTCTTATATTTATATAACTTTTTGAAGGACAGTTGTTATTTGTCTCGGCCTCAATAAGGGTTTACTAGAATGGCAGGCTATATATTAAGTGTGAGATGAAACATTGGTCTTACCTTTGATTATAGTCACAGACTAACATACATTGACCACCAATGTAATCAATGGCGATATCAATGTTTTTTATTACACTTAAAGTAATACATGTGGAAAATGCATATACACACATACACACTCACACATACATATAAAAATTCAAATATGTATGCATATACTCATACAAATGCATTTCAAACACATATATCTTGATGCAGGAGCATCCTTGGTTCTTTGCAATCCTGCATCAACCAAAAATAATTTCATTAAGTTTTGTTCTTGTTAAGTTCAAGTTGGCAGATTAGGTATTTCTTAATACTTTCTCAATAGATCCCGCATATCTTTATTTTCATCATGGACATATTAATTTTCCTTATTCCAAGATTTCAGGGCAATTGGATATTTTTTCTACAATTTATTGCTTTCAGAGTAAGTGATAGTTTCTTGAGCCGACACCAGAATAGTTTCAAGCCTTACAACTAGTTTGATCTCTTGTGGATATTTCCCATAACTTGTAGATCTTTGAGGTGTGATTCAAATTGTTCCATGGAGTTTCCCAAACCTTAATTATAGGTCCACACTTCATCTTATGCACTCGTCGAGGAGAAATTCAAATTTAAGGTCGACCTATTTCATGCACGTTACATTTTCTTCATTGGAGATTGTAATGATCTTTGGCCAATGCAGATGATCCTAGACCTTGGGATGTGATATAAATCATTGTAACTGATCATTAGGATGGTGATCAAGTTATATTTGGGATTTGACATGTAATATTTCAGTTCGCATCAAGGAGCATATAGGAATATTGTATTTTGAGCATGTTATATCAAGCTCGTGAGCTGAATTTGTAAGCCTGAATGTGGTTGACTTTATGTAATTAAAATTTTTGATAATAAGAATGTTTTAATCTTCATTTTCCTCCATATTCTGTGTTTTTTCAATTGTGTAACTCTCGTTGCATGGTCTGGATTGTTCTCTTTGAGGACCCTCCTACCATGACTATGCCAGATTGGTATGAGAGTGAGATTTTGTTTGTGTGATATCGTCAGAGTTTGCGTAGTCCTGTTGAATATTTTTTGTGGGGTGCTGGATTGAGGATCTGACTTGCAGCTGCAGAGTGCTTGTGTAAAGATGGTGGGAAGAAGAAATGGTAGAGGAAATAGAGTGCGTGGTGATGAAGACCCAGTTGTGATGGAGATGTTAAGAGGAATTGTTGCCAGATTAGAAGTAGTCGAAACAAACTAGAGGAGAGGTTGACTAGTTGATGATGTGAGTGATGAAGAAGTAGAATAGGAAGAGGAGGAAAGAGAAAACCAACCTGGCCTTGATCAAGGAGAAGATAGGTTCATAAGAGCCCTAACCAGAGTGACTACTTAACCACATTTCAATCCACCAGATTATAGTGGTAAGTTGGATTCAGATGAATTGCTTGATTGGATAATGGAGATGGAGAAGTACTTTAATTTTGAAGGTACCGCCAAAGACAAGAAGGTAAAAAATTCGATTGTACAAAGTTGAAAGGACATGCATCCTTTTGGTGGGAACATTTTGCAGAAAAATAAGCAAAGAAAAGGAAATGAGAAGATAAGATCATTGGATCAGATGTTGAATAAGTTGAAGACAAAGTTTATGCCTATAGACTATCAGATTAGTTTGTTTTGAAAGTTGTAGATTTTGAAGCAGAAAGAGTCAAGTGTGACAGAGTATATTGAGGAGTCCTACAAGTTGAATATTAGATCCAGAGATTCAGAGGATGAGACCGAGAAAGTAGCTAGATATGTGAATGGTTTGAGGTTTTCTGTACAATATGAGATCAGTTTGATCAAGTTTCTAAGCATGGAGGAGGAATACCAATGTGCCCTAAAAAAGAAGAGAAGCTAAATAAAAGACACGAGCAGAGACAAAGAGGAAGAGGTTGAAGGCTTTAGAGAGGGATAATTTTTACTAGAGGAGTAACAGGATCTTTTGTAGATCAAAATAAAGATAAGGAAGTAATAAAGAATGATAATTTGTACCATAGAAATGATGGAAACTCTTACCAAAGAGGAGGATATGGTGGTTACTAGAATGAGAGTTATAGAAAATATAATAGAGGGAAGGAGAAAAGAGTATTTAGAGGAACTTGTTATAAGTGTGCTGAAGAAGGACATAGAGAATTTTAATTTCATTAGGGAGAGACAATTAGAAAGATAGAGAACAGTAGAAGAACAACCTTTTTTGAGGAGGATCTGTAGACACATAAAAATGACCAAGGCCCACAAACAATATTTTATCACCTTTTGCCCTAGCATAATTATGATATTTTAATTATGTTTCTAACCCACCTTCAACTATTAATTAAATAATTCATAATTATTTAATTAATTCATAATTATTTAATTAATTCATAATCTTTCATTCATCCTGATTATTAAATAAATAAATCTTATTTATTTAGTGGGTCACTAATTGTCAAAGTCTTCTAATAATTAAATAAAGTCATCAATTTATTTAATTAATCCTTATCATTAATGTCCTCCTAATTATTAAATAAATACATTTAAAATATATTGATTTAATATATCACTAATTCCTCAAGATTAACTACTTCTTCTAAATTAAATAATTATTTTTAATTATTTAATTATGGCATGTGACACTTCTATATTTTTAAATAAAAACAAATCATTTAAAAATATCACATGGTTAACTAATTCTTCATTTAGTAATTAATTTCAAAAATCAATTACTTATTATCTCACAAAATTTTTATTTTGAATTTATTTAATTCAAAATGGAATTATTCCTCTACAAATCAAGTAATTTCTAAAATTACTGATTTTCTAAAATCTCATCCTCTTGTCTTCTGATTTTTACTAATTTCATCTCAACTGTCACATTCAATCTTGATTTAATTCATTTAATTAAATTTTATTCACACATGTGGGCATTTTTACCTAACCCTAATTGAGAGTTGCTTTATTGAATCTTGACCTTTGATTCTAGGGCATTCCTCAATCTCTCATCTCGACCGTCCATTCAAGATTGCATTTTCTATAAAATGACAATCTTGATCTCATTTTCGGGATCGATCGCTTAATCTATTTATTTATTTTTGATTATCTCATTTTGACATTTTCATATCATACATAGGCATATTTAATAATTTTCATAATAAAATTAACTTTCTAGTTTGCATAGATTTATTTATAAATCCTTCAAAGGAATTTGCTTAAGGGCTAGGCATATAAAGTTTGCTCACTAATATGAGGGCATCTATTATAATAACAAGCAGCTTGAGGAGGTACAATAGAATTAGTCATGGAGGAGAGAAATGGGTGAGACTATTCTAGTTTCATTCCTTTTCTTTCATACTCTCCTTTGCATTCCATTGATTGATTGATTATTTTTATTACATGCATGTTCTAACCAAGATCTGTTTTGCAGCTTTAAAATTAAATCGTCATTACAGGATCATGTTGGATCATCTAATAAACCAAAAGAGGGAGAAGTGTTGATGAACAAATGAGTATTGTGTCAAAGTGAGATGGAGAAGGAACCTATGAACCCCTAAACTTGCAATTGCACAAAGAAGCCAAACATTGTTAGTGTTAGTTCAAGAATGCATGCAAACAATGAGGGATTCCCCATAAAAATCCATTTATTCAAACTTAACTAAGAAATGAAGAACACAAGTAAATTTCAAAAGAAACTAAAACTTAATTAAGCTAATAACATGATGATTCCATGGGGGAATTGGTGCCAGTGGATTGTTGCAATTGGCCCTTTCCCAATTCCTAAATGCTTGATTGAATGATAGAAATGGTCAAATCTCCAAAGAGCTTTGAGCATAACCTTGTTACAAAATCTCAAATATGGTGGATGATTGGATGAAATTGGCAAAATTAGTTCTCAATTGTAGAGAGTAACTTTGCATATGAGTTATGGATGAAGATTGAGGAGAAGAGTCTCCAATTTATAGATTTCAAAGATTGGAAGAAGAGTGAGTTTGAGCAATGTGGGTTTATTCAACATCCAATGGCCAAGTGCCACTTGTCAAGATGTGAATGGTTGATGGTTGTGCACATTTTGATCAATGTGCATGATGCCAGAAGATTTAAATTTGAATTTGAAAGTTGGCAAGTTTAGAGGGAAGGGAAATGGAGCTAATATCACTTGGCTCAAGGCTAAGGACATGTAAGAGGCATTAAATGCCTTGTTGGAAGTACCCATTGAATTTGAATTCAAATTAAGAGAATATTCCCTTTGATGCCATGTGAGGGAAAATAGATGAATTAATAAATCAAAGTAATTGATTTATTGTGCAACTTGCAAAATCTAGAGGATTTTAGTGAGAGGGATTAACTTAATCAAGGTTTTGATTAATTTAATGAAGAATTAGATGATTTGACCATTTTGACTCAAATAGGTGAATTAATTTAAATTAGAATTGAGGGGAAATGATTTAATTAAATAAACGATTTGATTTATTTAACTAAGGAGGAATATGTTAGCTTAAATTAAATAAGGTTTTAATTTATTTAATTTAATAAGAGGACTTTAGAGAATTTAATCAAATAAAAAGATTTATTTAATTAAATAGAGATGTAAGGTCAATTAAATTAAATCGATTAATTTAATTACTGAAAGAGGAAGACTTAATCAAATAAACAAATGATTTATTAAATTAAAAGATAGAATATGATGAAATGTTGAGAGTATGATTTAGGAGGAAATGTCGTTAGTAATCAGGATCAGATGTGCCAGATCGAGAATGTACATTTTTCATGTCTACATTTTGCCCCTCTTTGAAGCAATGTACTTGTTGCATTGATTCAAAGAATAAACTGTTGTGATCAAAGTTCAAAATTTCTCGATTTTTCAAATGCCCCACTATTGCCCCAACAGAAGGATTATGCTGGTATATTGCCCCCTCGAGAGATCGAGTGGAAAATGTTTGATTTTCTGATTGAGATCGCAATAAAACGTGAGAGGAGTTGTTCTATTGATGAGAAGACGAAATATAACTCTTTGATGTAGACCAATCTGATGATGTATAGACAGTCATCGGCCATGGGTAGCCTCATGTATATTTTGATATGACACATTGATGCTAGTAAAGATAGAAGAATTAGAAGAATGGAATGGATGGAAGGAAGATCCACATAAGTTCACATTATTACCGATGATGATGATGATGATTTGCTAGGAATTGGGATTTTCAAAGGGCCAATTACATTATGTTTGATAACACACATAAGTATGAGGCATCAAGGTATAAAGGACCAGAATGGCATTGTACCTAGTGTGATGGACTTTGCCTCGTCAAACAGATAGGAGTACTCTTGTTCATGCTTTGACAAACATAACTTTATTCAGAATGCAGTTTAGATATTCTAAACATCTCGAGCCAAAACATAAAAAGGCAAGCCTTTTTATGTGGTCAACAAGATACCTAAAACATCCTTCCTACAAACAAAACAAAGTATGGATGATGAAGTTATTTTACAAGAATATCCAACAAGCACAGCAGATAAAAAGATAATGATCATTGCCCCATTCCTTTCTCTCTAAACCTGTTTTGTTTAGGCATCATCGAGAGGTCCTTGGAATGAGCACAAAATAAGATAAGTCTAAAAAGACCAAAATGAAGTAAACAAACAAGCTAATGTTCTTCGTATCGCTAGCCAAGGCTAAACTACTGTGGGGTACCTGATGCTTATGTCCATCATGGGAAATCTTCATCCTAGGACATGTAGTGATCAGGGTTTTGGTGAGACTGATTGGATGATAAGCTATTGATACTCCGAGTTGACCAACTTGCTTGCTTACTACTCTAGACTTAAGACTTTGACGATAAGGCGTTCACTTTAGAACCTGCTAAACTTGTTTCTGATTGACTCACCAAAGGGTGAAAGTGACGATGATTTATTATGAGTGATGACAATCACGGGTGAAAGCGAGATGAAATGGATGCACCATTTTCGGTTTTTCATATATTTTGAGGCTTTTTTTGGTATTTTCAGGATTTATGATGAACAAACTAACTTAAAGACCTATCCTAGGGGTCTCGGGAGCTGATCCATAGATTAGCCTTTCCTGCGTTATACACGCAGAGACCACGTAGTTTGACTGGTGGTGGACTGACTTGATGATAAGACAGATGGACAAACAAGTTGCCCCCCTTTTCATTGCTTAAAGGACTGACTTAATATGCAGACTTAGATGGGCAAAGGTATTGCCAATGCGACGGATGCCTAAGGGACTGACCTAACCGTCTCAGGGGATGATCAATGATCAACCTTGCCTACATTCAAGCTCAGAGACAATGTAGTTCGATAAGGTGGAAGACTGACAAGACTAAATAATGAATTTTTGAAGATTTTTTGACATTTCGACATGTTTTTGGATTTTTTGAATAATTTGGATGTTTTTGGATTTTTGATGAATTTTTGAATGTTTTTGGGTTTTTTGATGAGTTTATTGAATGTTTTTTGGTTTTTTGATGAGTTTTTTGAATGTTTTTGGTTTTTCGCATGATTTTGACAATTTGGATATGATAGGTGATGACGATATCAGTGCTCTATTTTAAGATTTTGTTGAAAACCAAGCTTAATGTTGATCAATCAGATTGATGGATTGATAGTTTGACTAAGTGTGTTAAGTCAAACAAAAGTGATAATGCACTTGTAAACTCTAGGAAGTTGTGTTATCCTAGAATAAACTAGTACAAAAAGGATAGTTTGGCTAGGTGTGTTAAGCCAAATGAGGTGATTATGGATTTGATAATTTGGCTAAGTGTGTTAAGCCAAACATAGTGATAATGGACTTGTAAACCCAAGGAAGTTGTGTTATCCTGGAGTAAACTCATGCAAAAAAATGATAATTTGACTAAGTGTGTTAAGTCAAACAAGGTGATGATTGATTGGATTCAATTGATCAAGATTGATGAACCTTGATTTGGAACAAAATTGCTTTGATGGTTTGATGTGACACAGATGTACACATTAGATGCAACTGATATGAATTTTGGATTGATGTTCGACAAAAGATAGAGCATGATAAGGAATGTCTTCTTGTCAAAATATGCCATGGGCTAGTGACATGGATTTGGCTCACAAATTATTTAACCAAGTTGATTTCACATTAGCCAATGTTTGAATCGCCACATAAGTAGGAGGATATATATCAAGATTTATTCTCGAAGCGAGATGCAAATATCTGCCTCCAGTGTCTAGCAATGTTTGAACGACCATGGGTGGATTCTTGGATTCTTGGATATGGATATGGTAAGCATGCAGAGGATGCCAAGGATTATCTTGTGTTAAGGTAAGGGTGTTCAGAATAGAGGACGCTCATTCGGATATTACTCAGATAGCATTGGGTAAGATGGGATCAATGAAAATGACCCATGTCAAGATGTTTACCATAAACAAGTATAAAGCGTTTACCAAACCTTCATCAAGATCAAGATAAGGTAGAGAGATAGCCATGGGTTGGATAAACAGTTCATAGATGAACGGATTTATGTTGGCTTTATTATGGATGCAATAAGATGCTTTTTTTTGAACTGGCGCATGTAGATGCTCGATTCTACACATGACGCCTGTTTGCCAGGTTTTCATCATGGTACGTGTCCAAAGCGCCACCAAATTGGTTTTCGCTAGAGGACAATTTTTTTTCTTTACTATTTTCAATCCTTTTTCTGATTTGTTTTTTTTTTTTTTTTTGTATATTTTTTTTTTTGTTGTCGCCAAGATGCCTGTTTGCCAAGTTTTCATCAAGGTGACCATTTTTTTAGGACATTTATTTTTTATTTTTTATTTTTTTTTTGTATTTTCTGAGAGATTTTAAGCTGATGCTGAACCACTTGGTGGTGCTAATGTTGTTGCTTTTGTCATAACATGCCATTGGTATCCTGCTTGAAGAAGTTGCTTTTCCAAGACATGTGCACTTGAATGCAACTTTTTAGATTCTTGATCTGCTTCACTGATACCAGAGTTAACTCTGTCTTTGTGCACACATCGCAACAGAGCGCCCTCTGAATCCTTATGATGAAGGGTTGTTGCCAACACATGGTTAATGAAAGAATTGGATATCATGCATGGAGACATGGATGGAGTGTGTTTAGGAGTAAAAGATGGATTGGTTGACAGTTTGGAACCTTTGACTCTCCAAACTTGGGAAGATGAGCAATAATGAGTGGATATGGAAGTGTGCATGGAATTAGGACCAACTGCTCGATACACTTTGTATGTTGCTTGAGAAGCTTTATTTTTCCTTTGTGGAAGTCTTTGATGGATACTTTTCCCTTTTTTATTTTTCCCCATAGTTTCTTTGACTAATGGAGTTTGATAGGGATAATTTTTCTTTGTATTCTTTGGTATCCATATGTACTTGATTTTTCCTTCGTGCTTCTTAGCTTCTTTTGCTTTGATACTATTCTGCATGCTTCGATTCAAGTCTTTGTTTTGACATTGGTCCCAATTCATGGATGGGGTGATGGGTGGATGGAGATTCATGATGTGGTTGGTTGTAGCATTGGCATTGGTTTCATCATAAGGATTCTTCGTGCTCCCTATGTTGATGTTTGCTCGAGATGAAGTTGCCCCCAGTTTTGTGGAAGTATTACTGATATGTTGAGATCCCTTGATTGTTGAATAACCAAGGCCTTGATGCTTAGGATTGCCAAAAATCTGTACCGGTTCCAAGATACCCTATTCATGTAGGCCTAATCCTCTCCCTTGATAATTCATTTGCTGAAAAAAATTATTTGCCATAGGATATGATTTACCTTGGGAACAAGATGTTGCTCCTTCTCTACTCTGTTGTGGACCTTCAAAAGTGTCAGCTTCTTTATTGACGAGATAGCTTGCTCTAAGAAAGGTGAGTGATCCAGCTTTATGAGTGATAGGATCCTCCACATGTGGGATAAATTCCTGATTGATCTCTTTGGCTTGATCTTGTAGTGCTTTTTCCAGAGGTATTGATGATTCAATGTCATTGTAAAAGTCTTCCTCATGATTCATTCTTGATATGCTTTCACATGATGTTTCTGATTCATGACTTATGTAGAAGTATTCTTCATGTTCTTTTTTGGATAGGTGTCCACAGGATGTTTCTAATTCACAACTTCTATAGAAGCATTCTTCATGATTTGTTTCTTCTATGTCTCTAGAATTTTCCATATTTTGGTCGTATGTACAAATGTTAAGAGTAGGAGACTCTTGTTCCTTGGGAATGATGTTAAGAGTATGAGACTCTTGTTTTGAATGAAGATCATCTACGTGTCCATCCAAAGAAAGCATCTCATGGGTAGATGGAAGAATATGTGCTATATGGATGTGATCATTATTTGCGACATCTTGTATAGATAAAAGAGTGCCCATTAAATCATTATAGTATCTTGAAGATAGAAATTCTTGATCTTGAGTGATTTTAGAACTATTTTCAACATGCTTTGGATCAAGTTCTTGACATGGGTCAATTTCAAAGGATGGATTTTCTACAAGGGGTTCTTGGACATCGTCCTTAGGCATGGGAAGTGGCTTAATATCCACTTGTTCTTTGAATGGATTTGGATCAAATGTTGAGCTATGGATTCCTTCGATATCTGTAACCATGAGGTCAAAGGATGCCAATATGTCATTGAAAGGGCCATTGCTAGACCTTGATGGAAGATTTTGATCATGCTTTGGAATATGTTCTTGAGATATGTCCTCTAATTCGCTATGTGATGTAGAGACATTGTCCACATGGTCATTGGTCGAGGGATCTTGGTTTATGTCAATAGGATCAAATAACATCAACACTCCTTGAAATAGATCTTTGTAGGAGGGGTCTTGATTATGACTAAAAAATGGCTCTTGATGTATGTTGATTTGATCATCAAATGGGGTGGAAACATCTTCAAGGTTTTCATCGATGGATAGATCTTGATCATTGTTTGTAGTCATTATGGTGGAGAGATTGTCAATGTTTTCAACCATAGGATCAAATGATGTTAACGTTTCTTGAATTGGATCATTGTTATGCATCATTAGTGAGTTTTGATCATGATTGAAAAGTGGCTTTAGGAGTGTGTTGATTTGATCATCGGATGATGTGGAAACATCTTCAAGGTGCTTATTGATAGATTGATCTTGATTTTTTATTTCAAGAATTGTGACAGGAATCTATTGCAAGCTTTGTTGAGCGAGTAATTCATGTGTTTGTTATTGAGCCAACAATGCTTGTTGTTGGCCATGTCATTGTTGTGCCAACAATACTTTTTGATGCACTTTTTGATGGATTGCTTGCAATAATGCCCGAAATTTTGCTTGCCCTTGTCAGGCTTGGTGTTGGGCTTGAGCTTGAGCTTGAGCTTGTCAAGCTACTTGAGCCACTTGCATAACTTGTGCGGCTTGTTGGGCTTGGAGTGCCTTTTTGCGGGAAGCTTCTTGTGTAGTTTGCAACATGATGGAGAATGAATTGGTCATGTTGTGTTTTGGCGGCGGTGGTGGTGGTTTTGGAATGGTGTTGATTGTTGGGATTGCTTTGATGGTTGCCACCTGCTGTTGTGATATCGATGGAAAAATGGGATGATTTGGTGTGATGTTTTGATTTGGAATTGTTGGTTGATATTGAACATTATTGTGGTTGAGAATCATATTGCCTTGATTTAGGTAACTTTGATTTCGCATGGTGTTACCTTCACTTGGATCAATACCTAGAGTTGTCAACATATTGCTTGGATTTTGAACAACATTGAAGGGATTTGCAAACATGTCTACCCCAAAATTTACCAAGTTCGGATTCGAAATGTTCAAGTTTGGTAAAGTTGTACTTGGCATGTATGGATTTGGTGGGATAATGTTGTTTGGAAAACTCATGCATTGAGCATTTGGTTGATAGATTTTCAGATTTGGACTTGGATTTAAATCTATCATCGAGAAAGGTGTTCCAAACTTTAGATTGGGCATACTCACATTCGTTATACTTTTGAGGTTTGGACAAGATAATGATGCCATGTCTAAATGTGAGTTTTGATAATCAATTGGAATTGTGAGACTTGGATAGTTTGGTTGACTCGAATTGCTCATGATGTATGGATCAAGTTTGAACCATAAAATGAAGATCAATTTTCAAGAATGTAAGAGATGAACCTCTAATCCTTTAGATTGGTCTAAACCTTAGGTTCAAAGAAGCGAAGAACTAGGATAATTGAAGGATAAAAGTGATGATGAGGATGACATAAACGAAAGATGAATGATACGGATGAATGAAACTCTTAAAAAAACTTTGAAAGAAATGCTAAAATTTTTAGGATTTTGATTGATCGTGATTGGATTGATGGTTTGACTAGATGTGTTAAGTCAAACAAAGTGATTTGATTTCGCCTAAAAGTTTAGCATAACAGATGTTTACAAAGTTTCCAAGAGTTGTTGGTGAGGTGACTTTTGACTAATTTAATGGTTGAGAGATGGATGAAAGTGATTGAATTTGATCCTAGACTTGACCTAGAATAACACTTCTTCTTACAAGACCTCGGTGTTGAAGAAAACACTATATTTCCTATGGGAGGAAAGTAAAGGTTTCAAAAAGTTTGGGATTCTACTGATAGTAAAACTATACAACTCAGGATCTCAAGACACTCCTCACAAGTTTTCGGAATAAAATTTTTGACCTTTGGTTTTGGGATTTTGATCTTGTGGGAAATCATGTTAGAAAACACATGTGTAATCCAATTTCTCTTTCTATCTTGGCTTAGTGAATTCTTTTTAACAAAAGCACTTTCTTGATTATGTTTTCAAACTGAATGTCTAATGTCCTACTTTCTTCTTCATCCCACAAGGTCCATTATGTGGAAATCAATGAAATTAGGGAAAAAGTCTCCTATGTTTATCCTTAGTGAAAACAAATGATGATAGAATCCAAACACTTAGAAACCTCTAAGGATAGAATCCCTAGGGAGAGCAAGAGTGTTTAAATTCTTCAAAGGATATTTGATTCTACCAAGGTGTTTGAAATTTGAGGCTCTTGTGAATGTTCACTTTTCAATGTTTTGAATCCAAGCAAAGTGTTTTTGATTCCAAGCACTTTTTACAACCCTAGGATGATGACACAATATCTTGTTGGATTCCCACTTGGATAAATCCAGCTGCACATATCTTGTGTGAATGGCTAAATGCTTGACCACACTAGCTGTCGTCCATGACACTCACTTATTAGGGTCAACCAAGCATTAGTACCCATGAATCTCCCATGGCATACTTTCCATTTCCACAACAAGACCGCATGTTACGTGGGGCGGCTTCAAAGGACATAACCTTTGCACCAACAAGATAGACAAGGTTTTGGCCAATTTCTAAACAAGGGGTTCTAATTCGGGCATTCCGTTCGTGGGGGATTATCCAACATCGGCAAGAGTCCATTGTTGTCCATCTCATCAAAATAATCCTTGTGATATTGGCCTTTGTTCCAATATCCACACTTATATCCTAGGTGGAAGTCGCTTGGCTTTAGCGTGTTCCCGGTTGGGTCGTTCCCTTGGGTGATTACTTTTTCCCACAAGGCAGGCCCTCTAAGATAAACAATAGCGAACAAAAATTATTCGTAGTTCGATTGACTTTTGTTTAAAAACAAAAGGAGAACACTCGCAATAAGTCTATTCACACTTGCATATTGTGTTCAATTTTAAGTGCCCAAATCGAAATGTGGAGGCAATCTTTTTGACAAGTTAATATCACCAAAATACTTTTGATTCTCAAGATCTCTATAAAGCGTGAGAGAAGCACATACGTATTTTAGTGATATTAATTTGTAAAAAAGTTTGCAAAACAGAAAAGACACTTGTTCATTTTAACCTTCGAAGCAATGATGAATTCTTTTTAAGCACCAAATAGAAGTGTGAATTTTCCTTGTTCAATTGTTACCTTTCAAACCAAATCTAGTTTGTTTGCCTAAAATTCTTTTTAGCCCCTTGGCAACTTTTGAAAGGAAAATTTGAGTTGTAAATTTTAGAAGCAAATTGAAAATTAGTGTCCTAAGATCAATGAACTTATCAAATTCTTTAATGACTGTTAAAAAACACTTTATTGTTTGAAAACACTTTGTACAACATAAGCATGATAACATAAAATAAAATTTTGCTTGTTCTTTTTAGAGCCCAAAAGAATTTTAGTGTGTCCTAATAGCAAGAAGGTAAAAAGTCCTTAAAAAGGGGTTGTAATTCCTCCCAAGAGTGTTTAAAAACACTTAATAACAAATTTCTGAAACTGTGTATCAGTCATTTGTAGCACATCAGAGTAGATGTGGCTCAAGATATCAAATGCAGGGCGCAGCAGAGCAAATGTGGCTTGGAAAAATAGATGCAACGTGCAACAGAGCAAATGCGGCTCATAATATCAAATGCAGCTCATAAATGGGAATGCGGTGCATCACAGATTAAATGTGGCTCGATAAAAAAATAACAGCGCAGCAACAAAGCAAATGCGCCTCACAAAATACAGTGACAGAACAGATGCGACGCGGCAGAGAGTATTTGTCAGGCGGATGCGGCGCTCGGGAGCAAATGTGTCATTTTAAGAGTCAAATGCGATGCAGTAGAGCGTATGCATTATTTCAGAAGGCAAATGTGGTGCAGCAGAGCACATGTGTCGTTTCAAATGGAAAATGCATTGCAACAAAGCACATGCGTCGCATAATTTATGATTTGCATTCTTTTGGACTTGCACAAAAAAGGTGTGGAAATTTTTAAAAAAACGTGTTTTAGAACTTCAAGCCCTCCTTCTAGCGTCAAAATGTGAACCCCTAAACCTATAATTGCACAAAGAAGCCAAACATTGTTAGTGTTAGTTCAAGAATGCATGCAAACAATGAGGGATCCCCCATAAAAATCCATTTATTCAAACTTAACTAAGAAATGAAGAACACAAGTAAATTTCAAAAGAAATTAAATCTTAATTAAGCTAATAACATGATGATTCCATGGGGGAATTGGTGCCAATGGATTGTTGCAATTGGCCCTTTCCCAATTCCTAAATGCTTGATTGAATGATAGAAATGGTCAAATCTCCAAAGAGATTTGAGCATAACCTTGTTACAAAATCTCAAAGATGGTGGATGATTGGATGAAATTGGCAAAAATAGTTCTCAATTGTAGAGAGTAACTTTGCATATGAGTTGTGGATGAAGATTGAAGAGAAGAGTCTCCAATTTATAGATTTCAAAGATTGGAAGAAGAGTGATTTTGAGCAATGTGGGATAATTCAACATCCAATGGCCAAGTGCCACTTGTCAAGATGTGAATGGTTGATGGTTGTGCATATTTGATCAATGTGCATGATAAATGCCACAAGATTCAAATTTGAATTTGAAAGTTGGCAAGTTTAGAGGGAAGGGAAATGGATTTAATGTCACTTGGCTCAAGGCTAAGGACATGTAAGAGGCACTAAATGCCTTGTTCGAAGTACCCATTGAATTTGAATTCAAATTAAGGGAATATTCCCTTTGATGCCATGTGAGGGAAAATAGATGAATTAATAAATCAAAGTAATTGATTTATTGTGCAACTTACAAAATCTAGAGGATTTTAGTGAGAGGGATTAACTTAATCAAGGTTTTGATTAATTTAATAAAGAATTAGATGATTTGACCATTTTGACTCAAATAGGTGAATTAATTTAAATTAGAATTGAGGGGAAATGATTTAATTAAATAAATGATTTGATTTATTTAACTAAGGTGGGATATGTTAGATTAAATTAAATAAGGTTTTAATTTATTTAATTTAATAAGAGGACTTTAGAGAATTTAATCAAATAAAAGGATTTATTTAATTAAATAGAGATGTAAGGTCAATTAAATTAAATTGATTAATTTAATTATTGAAAGAGGAGGACTTAATCAAATAAACAAATGATTTATTAAATTAAAAGATAGAATATGATGAAATGCTGAGAGTATGATTTAGGAGGAAATATCGTTAGTAATCAGGATCAGATGTGCCAGATCGAGAATGTACATTTTTCATGTCTACAAAACCACTACAGAGAAAGAATTTGTTTTGAACCAGATGTAAGGTAGTTGGTAAATGTTGCAAAGTGATTGTTGAAAGTGGAAGCTCTGAGAACTTTATTTATGAAGAAATGGTGACCAAATTGAAGCTAGAAAGGTTGAAACACCTGAAGCACTATCTAATACCATGGATTCAAGATGAGCATAAGATATTGTTAAGTGAAAAAAGTTTGGTAAAACTAAAGATAGGAAATTATCATGATGAAGTTTTGTGTGATATCATACCTATGGATGTATGCCATGTTTTGTTGGGAAGGCCTTGACAGTATGATAGGTTATTCATGATGGAAAGAACATATATACCATTGTTGCTAATAGGATGAAGAAAAATTTGTTGCCCTTAGAGGATGTTTTTAAAGTTGAGGTTTGCATGAGTGCTAGAAATTTTTTGGTTGATGGAAGGAGCTTCCTGGATGGACTGAGACATGAGAACATGTGTTATGCCTTGGTTCCTAAGAAGGTTGAAGAATTGAAGCATGTAGAAGAACAACCAGAAGAGATAAAGAAGCTATTGGTAGAATATGAAGTTATCATTTCTGATAATGTTCCTAATGGATTGCCACCTGTGAGTATTATTAGTCATTACATGGATCTGATTTGTGGAGCTATTTTTCCTTATAAAGAAACACACTAGATGACACTGATAGAGAATGAAGAGTTGAATAGACAAGTGCAGGAATTGTTGAGGAAGGGTTTGATTAGAGAAAGCTTAAGTCCTTGTGTAGTACCTGTTGTGCTAGCACCTAAGAAGGATGGAGAATGGAGGATGTGTATAGACTCTAGAGCCATAAACAAAATTATAGTGAAGTATAGATTTCCCTTGCTGCAGATGGATGACATTATGGATTTTCCGATTTACAAAGATAGATTTGAAGAGTGGATATCATCATATCATAATCAGAGAAGGGGATGAGTGGAAGACATCATTCAAGACAAATGAAGGATTGTATGAGTGTTTGGTGATGCCTTTTAGACTAAAAAACACACCGAGTACTTTCATGAGGAAAATGAATGAATTATTGAAGAAGTTCTAGGGTAAGTTTGTGACTATCTATTTGAATGACATCTTGATTTTTCAGTAAGACTAGAGAAGAACATTTGTTGTATATAAGACAAGTTTTGTAGAGGTTGAGAGAATAGAAGCTGTTAAACATTAAGAAGTGTAGTTTCATGGAGGAAGAACTGGTATATTTTGAATTTATGATATCTGCTAATGGATTGGAGATGGATCTTGAAAGCGTAAGAGAAATTGTTGATTGGCCTACACCTAAAAGCATTGGAATTTTAGATCTATTTGCAGTACTATGACAAAAACAATGAGAGGAGATAAGAAATATTTTAGGTGGACATCTAGAGTAGATAAGAGTTTTGAGTTGTTTAAACAAAAAGTGACTGAGTAGCCTATGTTGGATTTACCAGAATTTAATAAGGTATTTCAGGTAGATTGTGATGAAAGTGGAAATGTAATTGGAGAAGTATTAATTCAAGAAGGAAGACCCATAGCATATTTCAGTGAGAATTTGAATGATGCTAGGAAAAGGTATTCAATGTATGACCAAGAGTTTTATGCCATAGTTCAAGCCTTGAAGAAGTGGAGACATTACTTCTTGAGTAAGTAGTTCATGTTATATACAGATCATCAAGCAAGTAGAATCAAAGACACATGAGATGGGTGGAATTCTTAACAAGTTATATTTTTTTTCTAAAACATAGGAGTGGAAAGTCAAATAGAGTTGTTGATGCTTTGAGTAGGAGAATGAATTTATCAACAAAGAGAGAGTGAAGGTATTAGGCTTTGCTGAATTGAAGAACTTGTATGAGGAAGACCCATATGTTGTAGAAACTTGGAGAGCTTGTAAAGAACCAATCTTGGAGGATAAGAGTCAATGGCTGGATTATTTCATTCAAGAGGATATGTTATTTAGAGGGAATCAATTGTGTATACCCCGAAGTTCAATGAGGGATATATTGGTGAAAGAAAAACATAGTGGAGGATTAGCAGGACACTTTGGAATTTATAAGACAGTAGCATTGGTAAGTGAGAATTACTTTTGGACATAGATTCATAAGGATGTTAGGAAATTTGTGTAGAGTTGCAGAGTTTGTCAAGTTGCAAAAGGGAGTAGTCAAAATGTTGGATTGTATAAACCTTTGATAGTTCTGGAGAGACCTTGGGATGATATTAGCATGGATTTCATACTTGGTTTGCCGGAGACACAAAGAGGTAATGATTCTATATTTGTGGTGGTGGATACATTTTCTAAGATGGCACATTTCATACCCTATAAGAAGACAACAAATGCAGTACACGTTGTATAATTTTTTTTCAAGGAAGTGGTCAAATTGCATGGATTACCTAGGATTATTATTTTAAATAGAGATACAATGTTTGTTGGTTACTTTTGGAGGAAAATTTGGAAGAAGTTGAAGAAAAATTTAAACTTCAGTTCTACTTTTCACCGAAAGAATGATGAACAAATAGAGGTAGTAAATAGGAGTTTTGGGAATTTACTAAGATGTTTGGTTTGAGAGAAGATAGGAAGTTGGGATTTATCCCTTGCACAAGCAAAGTTTTCTTACAATAATTGAGTGAATAGGAGTACTAGAAAGACACCTTTTGAGATTATTACAGGAGTTCATCTTAGAGGTATATCAGAGTTGTGATACATCAACAAGGAAGATAAAAGGAGTACAGAAGTAGAGGAATTTCCAGAACATATGAAGAAGGTACATACTTAAGTAAAACAACAATTGGAAGATATGAACCATAAGTATAAGGAGCGAGCATATGAAAAGAGGAGACATAAGGAGTTTGAAATTGGAGATGAAGTGATGGTGTATTTGAGGAAGGAAAGATTCCAAATTGGCACATACAATAAGCTAAAGATGAGGAAGTTTGGACCTTGTGAGATTTAAAAAAAATTGATTTGAGAAATGCATATGAAGTAGAGTCACCGGATGACATGTGTATATCACCTATATTCAACATTGCAGATCTACATCAGTACCATGAAGTGAATTCAGTGAAGAAAGTAAAGAAAAATTGGATTAAAAAATTCCTAAACAAAAATCAAATGAGATAGAATATATTTTGGATTTCAGAGATGGGAGGAAAATGTGTGGAAGATAGTACAAAGAATATCTTGTGAAGTGGAAAAGTAGACCAATGGAGGATTCCAGTTGGATTTTTTAGGCTATGGTAGAGCTTAATGGTTTTCCTTTATCCACAAAAAAGTGAGGGACTCACCTTCAAATAAACCTGGATGTGTGATGCAGGAGAATCCTTGGTTCTTTGCAATCCCGCATCAACCAAAAATATTTTCATTCATTTTTGTTCTTGTTCAGTTCAAGTTGCCTAACTTGGTATTTCATCATAATTTTTCACTAGATCATGTGGATCTATATTTTCATCATGGAAATGTTCATTTTCCTTATTCCAATATTTTAGAACGATTGGATTTTTTTTCTGGTAAGTTATCGCTTTCTGAGTAAGTCACAATTTCTTGAGTCAACACCAGAATAGTTTCAAGCCTAACGACTAGTTTGACCTTTTGTGGATATTTCTCGTAACTTGTGGATCCTTGAGGTGTGATTTGAATTTTTTCATGGAGTTTCCTTGACCTTAATTATAGGTCCACACTTCATCTTATGAACCCATTGAGGAGAAATTTGAATTTAAGGTCAACCTATTTCATGTAGGTTACATTTTTTTCATCGGAGATTGTAGTGATCTTTTGCTAATGTGGAAGATCCTAGACCATTGTATGTGAGGTAAATCATTGTAACTGATCATTAGAATGGTGATCAAGTTAGATTTTATATTTGACATGTAATATTTTAGCTCTCATTAAGGACCATATAGGAATATTATATTTTGAGGATGTTATATCAGGCTTGTGAGCCGAATCTCTAAACCCGAATATGGCCAACTATATGTAATTGAAATTTTTGATAATAACAATGTTTTAATCTACATTTGTCTCTATAATTTGTGTTTCTTTATTTGTGTAACTCTTGTTGCATGGTCCAGATTCTTCTATTTGAGGACCCTCCTACCATGACTACACCATATCTACACACATTTGTATCAAGATATTGTATTCACTCAAAAAATTCAATCGCATGCATATATGCTTATGTGTATGCATATGTAGATGTATACATTCATACAACTATGTCCACAAGTATATATAAGAACAATTTTAAATACTACTACATGTGTTAAATAGGGTGATTGAACTTGCACCTTCACAAAAGCTTGTCATCCTGGCTCACAACTTTGATAGCAAGTAAAGCCACAAAATGACACCTAATGGTGCCTTATCAAAAATTGCATAGAATTTCACTATGTTTTTTGAGGTTTTAAATGGTAGGTGTTATTACAACCATCCCCACTAAATTGAAACCATACAACAATTAATGTTGATGCCAGGACAGTGAGCTTCTATTAAGGTTCAAGTTTGATCATCCGTTGTCAAGCTTCTATGAAGGTGGTTGGAGGTTACTTTGTGTTTTTTACATGGGACGATATTTTTAAAAGATACAAAAGTATTGACTCTAATAATTTTTCCCCAAAAATGAAACATAACAAAAGGAGGCCTACTCTCCACCCTACCATATTGCGTCGTGGAGCCTCATAGGCTGTTACCAAACCCCTGAGAAAGAACATACATTCTCCACCACTATGATCATTAGTAAAACCAATGTTTCTTATTGCACTTAATATAGAAACAATCGACACCACACACAAACCATAAATGAAACAATATTTGTTTCAATAGTGTGGTAGATGATAGCAAAATTCATAGTAAATCACCACAAAATATGAAGCATAAATGAAACAATATTGGTTTCAACAATGACCCAAATAAAAAAACCCACAAAATAAAAGAATTCACAGTAACAAACCCATCCAAGAAAAATGAAATAGCCATGCACTTGGAAAAAATATTTTTTCAATAGAACCTTATCGAAAATGAAACAATATAGCCAAAACTAGAGAATAAAATCATTAATTCCTTATGAAAAACAACATAAACTATATAACATTAACTATTTTATTATGTTGCAACCATCACCACAAAATAATGGATACATATGTTTCAATTGATAGTTGCAATTTTCCTATTTGAGAGCAACATTGTGCATTTATTCTATTTATGTATGTGTTCTTTAAAATCAGTTATGCAACCATAGAAATATCAAATATAGACATATGTAACATCACTTTATGAACTCACATGTACTAGCATTATACTCTACACTCAGCCAGTACAAGAAGATTAAAATCACAAAAATCAAATGACAAAATTTTGATTGCATTCTGCATTTTAACCATGTGCAATGATTAAATGTGGAATAAATAAAATTGGTAGAGAGGAAAAAAACACAAAATAGAAGGATTCACATTAAAAAATCCATGCAAAAAAAAGGAAAAAACAAAATGGATTGAATGCTAGATTTGAATATTGTCTATATATATGATTTTTTTTTGCATCTAATTTCACATACATACATATTTGCATGTAGGGAAAATAAAATGAAAGATAAGAAAAGAAGGATTTCTCTCCATCATTCCATAGTTTGGTAAGATCCTATGAAACTCCGTGATTCAATATGGTTGGGTGGATAGTATGCCTTATTTTGTTTTCATTTTATTTTCTCTATGTACAGATATGTATGTATGTCATAGTAGATGCATACAACATTGATACGTATTGATCCCTATGTTTATTATTTTGGTACATTATTGGAATGATAGACTATATTTTAAGTGTTTTATGGAACATTGATGTCACCATTGATCGAAATGATGAAAACATTCCTTATTTTGTTGTGTTTTATTTTATTTCCCCTATGTGTAGATATGTATGTATGTCATAGTAGATGCAAAAAACATTGATACATATTGATCACTATGTATATTATTTTTGGGTATTATTGGAATGATAAATTGTATTTTAAGTGTTATATGGAACGTTGATGTCACCATTGATCGTAGTGATGGACAATGCCTTGTTTAGTTGTGTTTCATTTTATTTCCCCTATGTGTAGATATGTATGTATTTCATAGTAGATGCAAATAACATTGATACATATTGATCCCTATGCTTATTCTTTTGGGACATTCTTGGAATGATAGGTTGTATTTTAAGTGTTATATAGAACATTGATGTCACCATTGATCACAGTGATGGACAATGTATGTTCTTGGTTGGTTATTTTGCAAGAACATAGAATGTTTTCGAAATGATATACAAATGGTTTTCCAAATGTGCCTCTTCTTGCTTTCTTTCTTCCAGCTACCTTCTTTGTCCAGCCATTGTAAAAAGCCAAAAAATTGTTTTAGAGGAAAAAACCAGAAAATAGTAGAATTCACAATAACAAATCCATGCAAAAAAACACAAAATGGGGTGCATGTTGGATATGAATATTTTCTATATATAATAATGTTTTTTGCATCTAATTTCACATATGTAGATATCTGCAAGTATGGAAAATAAAATGAGTGACAAGAAAAGACTACTTTATCTCCATCATGTCATAGTTTTGTGAGAGCCTATGATGCTCCATGAACCAATATGACTGGGTGGATAGCATTCCTTGTTTTGTTGTGTTTCATTTTACTTTCCTATGTGTAGATATGTATGTATGTCAAATTAGATGTAAAAAACATTCATACATACTTCTTCCCATGTTTATTCTTTTGGGAAAATAGTTGTTATGTGTTCGAGCTTCAATAGGGCATTCTTGGGATGATAAACTATATATTAAGTGATATGAAACATTGAAGCTCTTTTTTCACAATCTATTTTCCCTCAGATTGTTAATGTCTCTACAAAAAATTGAGAGACGATGTTGTGTTTTGAAAATCTTGTTGGTTATCATTTTATTGGTGTTCTATATCTCTTGTATGTGTTTTGGAGAGGGTTCTCATCAGCCTTTGTTGCTTTAATTGAACATTCAACCCTCATGTTGTTGTGGAATAGAGCTTGTGGTCAGACATCGACATTGCAACTTATATTTTTAAAGAGCAACCCCAACAATGTCGATGGAATCTAGTTCTCCCTAGGCTTTTGAACAACCCTCAGACACCAATCTTGTAAGTTTGTTCCTTGTTTCCTTTTTGTTGCTCAAAATTGTGCTGGCTCTTTTCCATGTGCATCTAGTGAATTGTGAATATGATTCATTTAAATTAACACTCCTTGTAATATGTAGTCTAACTAATTTAAATTTGATCTCTTTATGTTTCATTTTCCTTTTGGTTTTCTAGCCATTTGGGAGTGGCCTATGTGTTAGGAAAAAAGGTTTGCAGTTCTGAGATGTGTCAACATTGCTATGTTCTTGCTTGTTTATATTTAGGTAAAAATATAATCTTGTTTTCTTCTTGCTCTACCTATCCCTGAGCCTTTCATATTCATCTATTATATGCAATATGGAAGTCGATGTAATCCTGTAACCATGTATAATTATATGTGTACATATCTGATACCAATAATTGATTCATTATGTGCTACCTCTTTCCCCTATTTTTGCTTCTAGAGTTATGTTGCAGCCTTGAAGACCTCATTTATTTGGCTTAGCTGAGCAAAACTGCCTTGTAGGATTCAAATGTACGGTCAACCTTGATAGGGCATTCTATCCGATCTATTGATGATGGAGATGTCATTCCATCTCTAGTTCTTCAGTTGATGTCTTTTCAAAAAATAAGTGGTGAACAAAGTCTAGTTGATCATTACAAAGTTTTCCTCTCTGATGTAACCCACATGCAAATAGGCACTTTTCCTGCAAGATACAATGAACTATTTTTTTCAGGGGTGTTGAAAATAGGTTCCATCTTGTGTTTGACAAACTATCTATGTAGGAAGCTACAAGAATCAAGGTTGGATATTGTTTTGCACTACTTGCACTTGTTTTTGTATTCTTTCATGTTTGTGGGGACCAACTTTTTTAATATTTGATCTTGGTCTAGGTCTAGGGAAATTGTTGTATTGTCCTTAGATGTCAAAATGTTAGATTGTTTATTAATTAGATCACCTAGATATTTGTTTGCAGATCAAGAAGAATAAATTGTGGGCTTGGCATCACCTTCCCCATCCAAATGAAACTCAAAATTTGGGACTCATACATCCCCAACACATCATAGTTCTCCTTCAAATATTAGTCTTTTTAAAGGCCTTAATATTTACCAAACCAGATGGACAATAAAAGGCCGGGTGAAAACTAAAGGAGATATGTATCGTTACAATAGAAAAGGATGTGAGGGCCAATTTTTCAGCTTTGACATTATTGATAGTGAGGGAAGAAAAATAGAAATCACTTGTTTTAATGACATATAAGAATTGCATTATGATAGGGTTTAGGTGGGCCACACTTATTGTGTGTCAAAAGGTTTGGTCAAAAAAGTGGATAAGAAATTTAATAAGTTGAATAACCACATGGAAATTATTTTGGATCAAAACTCGATATTGAAGTGTTCTAATGATGAGACCTTTGTGCCAGACAAAGTATTTAAATTCATCCCAATAAATGAAATTGTAAATTGCAACAATAACAATTTGATTGATATTATTGGGGTTGCGGTGCATGTAGGAAAGGTATCAACTATTCAAAGAAAAGATCAATCTGAAACGATTCAAAGAATTGTGAAACTTAATTATTTTTCATATTCTTGCATGGAAATTAATTTGTGGGGCCCAAATTGGGAAGAAAAGGGTGATGATTTGGAAATTTTTTGCATTCCTAGTTCGGTTGTCATACTTGTTGTTAGAAATGGTCATGTTGGATATTTCAATGGATCTGTTGTGAATACATCCACAAGGACTATTCTATACATAAATCTTGGAATCCCAAAAGAAGAGGTCTTGATGCAATGAGGAAATGTTGGGCCACCTACCATTGAGCCCTCCTGGATAGTGCCTCAAAAGGTTTCTTTAGCCAATGAAAAAGTCACTATTGGATATATCTTGGACCATTATCTTGCCTTACCATAAACTTTGTAGGCTACTATCAAGGCAATAGTGAAATATATTAAAACTCATGCATTTTGTTGCATTGCATGTCCCTTGTAGGCTAATGGTCGATAATGCAAGAAAAATTGTGAAGAGTCTACCAAGAATATTTGGTACTTCCCTAAATGCTAGATGACTATGCCTGATTGTGACCTTTGATATTTGTTGTAACTAAAGATGGAAGACCAGACGGGTGAAATTTGGGCTACTACTTTTGATGAGGCTTCAACAAGCTTATTGTAGATGTTAGCAAAAGAGCTTTATATGTTGTACTATTAGTCTTCTGTTGCAATGACTGATTATTTTGTCATCAATGGTGTTATCTACACTTCTTTTGTTTTCATTGTTCTTATTAAAACTCAAACCTATAATTTAGAAACAAGGCTTAAAACAATAATAGTTAAAGTTACAAAAATTAACTTTGAAGCCGACTGCAAGTTGTTGCACTCAAATTTGTCTACAATATCCTCTATCAGGCAAGACTCTACAAAGATAATAGTGGTACTACCCTAAATGCTAGAAAATCGTGCCTAATTGTGAGTTTCGATATTTGTTGCAATTTGGGTTGACTTGACATCTATTTTCATTTCCTTTTTTGGTATACCCGTCACATCAAAACACCTTTTCTTTCTAATCTAGTTGCTTTGTTTCTTATAGAACTAGTTATATATTAAGACAATGCACTACATAACTTATAATGTTTAACAAAAAAAGATACACTTTTTTTTTTTTGTATTGTTTATGTCAAATATAGTTTTGTTTCACTTTCAGTATATGTCCCTCATTTTATTTTATGTTGTTTGGTTATAAAATTATGTCACCCTATTCAACACATGTATCAGTATTTGCAATTGTTCTTATATATACTTGTGGACATAGTTGTATGTGTGTATACATATACATATGCATATAGATAAACATATATGCATGCAATGGAATTTTCTAAGTACATACAAAATCTTGATACAGATGTGTGTAGATATATGTGTCTATAATGCATTTGTATGTATGTATGCATGTATATTTAACTATTTATATGTATGTGTGAGTGTGTATATGCATTTTTGACATGTACCTATGAGGTCATGTGTTTATTTATATATAGATATGTCTAGTTTTTAATATCAATATAGCTATTTGCTTCTTGTGTATTTCAATTGTCGCATACTTTTATCTCTCCACAATTGTTATTGGCTATAATTTTTTCTTTGTTGAATCCATAGTTATTCCACATTTTATCATTCCACATGATTAAAATACAAAATGCAATAAAAAAATTGTCATCTCATTTATTTGGTTTTAATCTTCTTGTGTTGGCTAAGTGTAGAATATATTTATATATGTTCTTTATAATCTTCTCATGTTGCTTAAATGTTTTATCTGCTACTTCAAAAGGCATGTCCATTCATAAATTCATGTTGCAAATGGATATCATATGGTTCTCGGCTATAATATTTTTTCCCTTGAATCAATAATTATTTCAATCTCATGACTTTTCTTTTAATCTTGTAATGCTAGTTGAATGTTGAATATATTGGTCCTGCCTTTGCATTCATAAATCCATGTCACATATGGTTATCTTTGATTTTATTAGAGTTGCCTAGAACTTCACTTTTCTTATATATCCTATGTAACACTCAATGAAGACTATCCTCTACCAACTGCACAATACTTTTGTGATTTTTCTTGAGTCTAGGTTATTAAAATCCATCGTTGCACATGATTAAAATGTAGAATGTAATCAAAATTTTGTCATTTGATTTCTATGGTTTTAATCTTCTTCTATTGGCTCGGTGTATAATATTCTCATATATGAGCTTTATAATATGCTAATTCTTCTTAGATATTCTCTCTACCACTTTGGCATGTCCATTTATAAATTTATTTTCCATATGGATATCATATGGTTCTCGGCTATAATGTTTATTCTTTTGAACCCATAATTATTTCAATCTCATGATAGTGCATTTAATCTTCTAATGTTGGTTGAATGTTGAATATATTGGTCTTGGCTCTCCATTCATAAAGCCATGTCCCATATGGTTATCTTTGATTTTATTAGAGTTTCATAACTTCATTTTTGTTATCATATTTCCTATGTAACATTCAATGATGACTGCCCTCTACCTACTATGCAATACTTTTATGATTTTTCTTGAGCCGAGGTTATTAAAATCCAAACAGGAAAAATGTATTATTTCTTATATAATTATGAGAATTTATAATTTATATATTGTATGGTAATCTTGTGAAGTACCACTGATCATTTAAGGCATCTTTACCATGCATGCAAATCTATACAAAAGAAATATTAGTGCACATATCTATATATCTATTGCTTGGATATACACATACATGGAAAAAAAATCTGCAAATATATGTTTATCTAAAGTAAGCTACACACAACATACATATATGTCTACATTTAAACTTTTTGTTACATATCTATTGCTTAGATATACACATACATGTAAAAGAAATATGCAAATACATGTTTATCTAAAGTAAGATGCACACAACATACATATATGTATACATTTAAACTTGTTGCATGTATATATATATATATATATATATATATATATATATATATATATATATATATATATATATAATACATGCAAGTATATATCTGTACTTGCATTTATTAAAAAGTTTTTATATGCATGAAGGGTATGTGCAGGATCATCATGGAAAAAACAGGCCCTTAAGTGGCAATAAAATTCAGAAAAATCAGAGTTAGGCAACTTGAAGTAAAAATTTTAATAAGTTATATATATTATTTCAAAAATATGTAACAATAGAATCTGTAGAAAATTGAATGTAGTTTCTAAACTACTAGGTTTATTTAAAAAATAAAAAAATCTATTTGGTGAAAATTTGAAATTTCAATGGAGTAGGACTTAAATTTCAAGGAAAAAATAAGAAGTAGGTGTTTGTCTGACCACCCTAACCACAATAAAATGATAATATTTTTTAATAATATTTTAGATATAAGTAGAGGAATCATTTCCCAATGTGATGCATAATTTTTCGTAATTTTTTTCCAATTAAATAATTAATTATAAATTTTGTATTACTTTTAAAAAATATAAAAACTTGTATGTCTAACCACCTTAACTTTGTCAAAACTTTACAAAATTTTATTTTATATTTTTAATCCTATAGTATGCAAAGCATAGAATGTGATGCATGTTTTAGATTCATAAAATACAATACTGTTTGAAAGCTATAGATGTTTTTCAATCATCCTATCAATTAGAACTTTAGTTGTAATTCAAATAGAAAATGAATAATAATTATTTATTAAATTCAAAGTAAAGAATACTTTATATTGGTGGAAAGTTGAGAATCTCCTATAAAAACCCTTTTTGTTTCATCAATTTTGGGTAAAAAAAAATTCGTTAGCCACATGGGCCATCATATCACTTACATATTGCCATGTTTTGGCCCATCATGATCCTGTACATACCCTGAATGTGTATGTTCTTTGTAGCTAACTCCATATGCATATATATCTATAGAGATTTAATTTTATAATTATATATATATATGCTCCATGCCTTCCATGCATACTTAGATATCTATTTCTTTCACATATATATATACAACAAAGTGTATGCACATGTGTGTGTATTTGGAATTAGATTCACCCAACATAGATATTTATCTATATTTAAACTTATATGTATGTGTTTGGTTACATGCATTCACAAGTTTTGGTGTGGATATCTATTAGTGATCTGCAGAAAACCTTGCCATATTGGTTTCTCATAGTCCTGATAGAAAATAATGCTACAGAATAGCAGTCAACAATGCCTAGTTGAAAATAATTGTAGAAACCTAAATTTGACCACTTACATTTAATCAAATTTATCCTTTTTGATCTAAATAGCCTTTTATCGACATTAGTTAAATAATATTGTCATTATTTAATTAATCCCCCTAAAGTCTTCGAAATCCCTAAGGTATTTAGTTAAATAATTAAATACCTTACCCATTTATCCTTTTTTTCCAGAGAATTAAATAAATAACACATTTATGTAATCCCCTTTATGTCCCATCCACACTTAATCCTAGCTCATCTCCTAATCCCATCATTAGGGATGTGCACATTCCTAATCTATGATTAGCAGGTGTCACATCCTCCAACTTCTGCAAGTTGGTCCCTAATCATCATTAACCACCTAACCCTCTTCTAATCTATCATTAGGTAGTCTAATCACCCCCTTTTAGTCAAATCTTGTCACATCCCGATGGAATTTTTAATTCCATTTATTCTCCCAACACCCTTCATGGAATTTTTAATTTCATTTATCTTCCCCATGTACTTTCCAATAGAATTTTAAATTCTATTTATTCACCCAAGGATTTTCAAGGAATATTTTATTCCTTTTGTCTTCCCCATTCCTTTTAAAAAGGAATTTTTAATTCCTTTCGGTCAACCCTTTGATCTCCACCCTTGATCTCTTGTCCTTGGCCAAGAGTGAATCTAGACCATTCATTCCATCTCCCTTTGCTAAATGACTAACACTTAGCCATTTTATAACCCTAATCACTATCATTCATTCTCATTCACAATCTATCACATTCATCTCAACCCATCTCAAGCCTTCAATCTCTAGCCATCAACTTGCATCCAAATCAAGCATTTACAAGTTGTTGTCCTACCAAAATTGATCTAGGAGAACATGCATCAAGGAATCAACAGGGCCAACCAATAGATCAACTTGGACAAGGCAACATCATTCTCTTCTTTCTTTTGTTCAAGTTCAACTTAGGCCGCATCTGAGGTGGTGTTGTTATTTCTCTTTTCTTTCATTTTGTTTTCATTTTGCACTCTAGGTTAAGAAACTTTCACTGCACACATTTTTGGCACACCTGGTGAGACCCACTTCATGGGTCTTTTCTTTCACATTCTCTATTGTTTCAGTTTTGTAGGTTCAGATTGTAGTTCTAGGGGTGAACCTGCTTGGAGGAGCAAATCTTCCTGCTCTATAGGGTCAAACCTGCTTGGAGGAGCGATTTTGCCTACTCTAGAGAGGAAAGTCTACTACAAAGGGTGAATCTTCCTATTTTGGAAGGGTGAATTTTCTTGGATAGGTGTTTTTGCACCCTAGACCAAGCGAATGTGCATCCGCAAATAGAAGGGTGAACTTGCCTCACATAGAGGTGAATCTGAGGTGAATCTAAAACCCTAATATTTTGTTTTATTTATTGTTTTGCTTCCATTTTCAAATACTAATCCGCTAACTCAGCTATTTTTGAGTGTCCTTGCTTCCAGATAGCAATTTGTGTAGTTATTTCCCATTTTCCCAAGATCAGTGGTCCAAAACTACTAGCTTGTTGTCTACAAAACAATCAATCCAACACTTTTAGGTAATCTATCTATTGTTTTTCGCACTAGCTAGGCACACGTAGTTTTAATTAGAGGGTCAATTAACATATTTTGTTCTTTTGAGTGAATTTTCGACATAGCCAATCCCCTTGTGCAATTCCATGATCCTAGGTGAAGAAAAATTGCAACTCACTCTTGTCTAGTCAAGTCTTCCTAGGAAGTACTTATCCATCTAAGCTCCCCCCTTGTGCTACATGCGAGCTTGGGGACCTGTTGAAACATCTAAAATCTTGTTCCAGGTTAGCAGGACCTACTTGGGATTTCATCACCTAGGGGATGATCCAAACCACACGTTATCAATGAGGTATACAAAGGGGGATCAGAAGTTGTACCTCAATCGAGTCATGTCATGTTTGGTAGAGCATCAAAGCTAGGGTGATACCTAGATAAGATGTGAAGAGGTGGTCCAAGTTTCCAGTACCTTGTTGGGGCTCCCAAATCACACTTGTCATGGGTTGTTGTTCATGGTTGTGTCCCACATACCATGCATATATTAGGGACTCATGAGATAGCCTTGTATAACATAGGTAGACATCCTTATAACTAGTCATAGGATTGTGTTTCCTAATTTTCATTTCGATCAAGTTATTCCAGCCTTCTATTTTCTATTTTTCATACTCGTTGTCCTCTACCATAATCCACCCTTGCCTTCATAGGCAATCTTGTTCCCAGTTCCTATCCCATTCATCATCTTGTCTCTATTTTGTGTCCTCGTTTGACTCCGTTTGGAAGTTTGTTCACTATTGTGAGTCTCCATCTAGGTTTGTTCGATGTTTGTTCTCTATTTGAGTCTATTTAGCTAATCCCCTTGCCCTTTTACACCGTTCAGAGAGTCAAACCTACTCATTCCTCTGAAACTTTTGCTATTTAGGCAAACTTGTTTGTTGTTTGGGTGAATCTTCCCCCTTTGTAGGGGTGAATATTCCTTGAGGGTTGAATGTACCTCTCTATAGCGGTGAGCCTGCTATCAAGGGTGAATCTTCTCTGACAGACAGGTGAATTTGCTTCCTCTTCTTCATTCGGGACCTTGTTCGGGTCCATTTTGGTGTCTGTTCGACTGTTTTTAGTCTCGTTCTTCATCCAAGTCCCTATCCCACTCATTTTGGGTGTATCCATATATTCATAAGTGGTCGTACCTTCCATTTGAATATCTATCTAAATCCATTTTGGTGAATCTGTTATTTTTGTCCACTATCTCATTCATTGTTCGAGGTCCCATTCTGGCCCGTCTTGGTATCCATTTAGCTATTTTTTGTCTCGCTGTCCATTTTGGTTCATTTAGGAATATCCTATTATCCATTAGTAGTCCTATCCTCCATCTAATTCTCCATCTAGATCTGTTTTGATGAATCTGTTCTTTTCATCTGTTATCTTGTTCATTGTTTGGGGTCTCATTAGGTGTTTTTTTTGTTGTTTCTATCTTGACCTTAGTTTGAGTCCCCAATTGAATTCGTTTAGGCTAATTTTTCATTCCATTAGGTAATCCTTAAAGTCCCCCCTATCGGTTCTTTAGTTACCCCTTCCTGGTCCTCCATCACCTTTATCCATTCTTTAGTGTTTGCAATTGTTTAGGTGAAATCTATTTGGGCAAACTTGCAACTATTCTTGGGTGAATCTATTGTTTTGGGAAATTTTGCCTCACTATTTTGTGTGAATTTTCTCTCAGGGGTGATTCTGCATCACTGCTTGGGAAAATTTTCTTGTTAATTTGGGTGAACCTATTGTTTTAAGTAAATTTATTGTTGTTTAGGTGAATCTGATTGCTATTTTGGGTGAATCTACTATCAGAGGTTATTTTTCCTCACTATTTTGGGTGAATCTACTATCAAGGGTGATCCTAATTTGTTCCTTGGGAAAATCTGCTTGTTTTTTTGGGGCAAACCTATTGTTTTAGGTGAATTTATAGCTGTTTAGGTGAATCTAACTACTATTTTGGGTGAATCTTCTATCAGGGGTGATCTTTCTTTAATGTTTGGGTGAACCTGCTCAGATAGGTGATCCTTCATATTTAGATAGGTGAATTTTTTAAGCAGACTCACCTATTTCCCCTGCCAACCAATCTTTGAGTGAATTTGCTAGATTGAACAGGCGAGGTTGCATCTTCTCTGTAATCATCATCATCTAAAATTCATCGTTTCATCAACCAAATCATCTTGTACCATCTTGGAATATCTTTATATCCCACATCCATCATCAAATCATCAATTTGAATCCCTTAGACTTCATTTTCGAGGTGGTTACCCAAGTCACCTAACCCAAATCTCTAAACCAAATCATCCAAATCTTGTCTCATCAATCCTACCACATCCCATCATATCATCTAGTCATCCTAACCTGAGCTTTCATCTAATCCAAATCTGAGCTTGTATCCAATCCCAATCTGAGCTTTATTCCATCCACTCCCAAGATCCTCTGATATTGAAACAAATCTTACATCTTCTACTAATCCATCCTCTTCCATTATCTATTATTTCTGGCTAATCATCTATTTGTATCTTTCCCAATTGTATCTATCATGAATCCTTATCTTCCTTTCATGCAATCAAAAATAGTAGTCTAGGGGAATCCTAACTATGTTGATGATGATAATGAAAGTATTTTTGATCAAGATGAGTATGATGTAGATCCCCTTGAGGCTATTATTTCTAGCAAGCTTCTTTTGATTGCCTCCCAAAATCCAACCACTCCTATGAGGCACCCTACATTCCTCCATCTACGTCTACTAATATTCCTCACACTACCCTTGATAAGGTATATCCAACACTCTCACCATCCATATACCCATCATGTCCTCCCTTTACATCTTCCTCCTATCCCACATCCATATCCTCTTATCTTCATCCACCATCCTCATACTCTTATCTTTATCGTTAACCATCCCCATATTCCTCTTATCCTAATCCACCATCTCAGTATCCCTATTCTAACCCTCTATCCATGGCATCCTACACTAATCCACCATCCATGACCTTTCCTAATCCACCGTATCAATATTCCCATCCTAATCCAACATCCACACCTTCCTATCATAATAAACCATCCCAATATCCCTATTATAATCCATTGTCCCAATCTCCTCAACCTAATTTAGCATCCACATCCTCCCATGTCACTCTCCCCTTCAGGTCATTCTATCATAATCCTCCATCCAATCCTAATCCACCAGTTTCTAATCCTAATTCTCCATCTCCTCTTAGTTCTACACCCAATTATGTCCACTTATCTAATCTTGATCTACCAATCCCTAATCCTAGTCCTCCATCCATTCCCAATGTCATCCAAGGACACATGATAGAAGAGACATTCACAAATCCACATCTTGATGTTATGGAACCATGCCCTCCCACTTTATCATGTACGGTTACTAGTGATAAGGCCATCCTCCATCCTGCTCCTATCACTCCCCTTACCATTCTTAACATCACCATAGCGGTTGAAACCATCAAACCCACCGAATCCATTGCATCACCATCTTCTACTCCTAGCACCACTAAAAATAGTGAAGACAACCAAATCCAATCCATTCCTCCTATTCTTGGTATCACCGAGATCCAATCCCATGATCTTCATGAATCCTCCATCCTCCCATCTCCCTCGCTTGAGGAGTCCCTCCAACACTCCTCCCTCTTCACACCTCCTACACAAGTTGAGCCATGCCAAGAGCTCGATCCAAAGCCTGGTAAGATATCCCTTCCCCAAGTTGAAGATCCTTCCATCCTGTCTACTCCATCTCAAGATCGTTTCCCTCCATCCATTTCATCTCATGATCCATATCCTCATCCAAGTCATCATCCCACTCCATCTCCAAATCCCACTAGCTCATCCACTCCATCCTATGATCCCCTTTGCATTCAAGATCCAATCCCTCCATCTCATGACCCTTCATCACCGCTTAGCCCTACCATCCTGAAACCACTTCTATATCACCTAGGTAACAGTACCCTCCTCCATGGTGGCTTTCTTGCAGAAGAAAATAAAATTATATGCACCATATTTCCTCCTCCACCTACTAATGGAATCACATCATGCTTCCAAGATAATAAACATCCTACAATAGATCACATGCTTAAGAACATGAACTATGAAGGAAAAGGTTTAGGCCTTCACGAGCAAGGTATTTTAGAGCCCATACAGGTCAAAGAACATCCAAGAACACATGGTCTTGGATGTATTTCCCAATACTCACATTCCAAAAATTTTGGTACAACCTATATACATCCCAATTTTTCCTTTTCCAAAGGAATATGATGCATTTTTCATTGTTCCACCAAATCCTTTGTTGCTACCCCCCTTCCTCCATCATATTATCTCAAAAAAACCATCCATCTTTCCCCTTCCTCCTCCAAATCCATTTTGGTTCCTTATGTCCCTCCATCCACCATCGCTCATCCTCCATCTACTACATCTTTTTTGTGTCCTTATGTACCTCCATCGACCATAGTACATCCTCCATATACACCATCCACTTTGGGCCCTTATATCCCAAAATCACCTCCTTCATCTCATCCTACTCATCCCCTTATCCATCCATCACCTATCCCTAGTGTGCATCATAAAAATCCTAACCTCATAATCCTTAATCAGTATCAACAAAGGCACCCCTCTAGGCATTTTATCTCTCATCCTCCACCCATACATCATCATCAAAAGCCTACCTCCATCATTATATCCACATCTCCTCCACATATTCCATCACCTCACATCCATCCCATTGCTACTAAAATTACTTTGGATGCCAAAGAAAAAATGCATAAATCCAAACATCCACATGAGTCTAAAGCTCCTCATGTCCCCTCAAAATAACATGTTGAAGAAAATAAAAATAAAATCTAAAAGCCAAATCAAACCCAAAGGCCATCAAGGTCCACTAAAGCTAAAATCAAAACCATGAGGATCCCAAATAAAAAATATATAATTCCTTCAAATGAGCAATCGATAATGACATCCAAAGTTGCAAATCCACCAAAAAATCATTCACATCCTCCATATCCTAAATCTATTTTGGGTCCCTACATCCTAAAATTCACTATTCCAACTCCTCCATTGTCCCCACATGCTTCATCCATTCATCCCCCTATCCTTTCACATCCACCACCACATGTGCCAATGTTGATCCTAAATGCATTCCCCCATCACACATCCACTCCATATTTCCATCCATACACTTGACAGCCTCCTATACACTATCCCCCATATCTCCCCCATAAAATCCCTTTAGTCCATCCTCTTGCTTAATCCATCCTTTCTAATAAGGTTGTACCAACATCCAAATAGCCACTTTACACATGGGCTCTTTTTACCTCATATGGAACATGATGCTTGATTCATTCATCTATCCCCTTATCACATGTCTTCAAAAAAAAATTATCCGCATCCCTCTCCTTATCCATCTTCATTTGCATTTCTATCCAAAAATTCAAAAACAAGCAAAATAAAAAAAATCCAAAAATCCAAGAAATAAAAATAAAAAATAAAAACAAAATATATATATATATAATAAAATAGTAAAGAGAAATAATTCATCCAATGTTAAAAGTTTGGCACACAATCACCTTGGATAGGTACCATGATGAAAACATAGTAAACAGGCATCATGTGTAAATCCCCTATCTAGTTTATTTCCACAATTGGGGGAAACTTCCATTTATGCATCCCCATCCTCTGTCCCTTACATCTACCTATCTTCTACATTCTACCCATCATATCCCATTTGTATCTAGTACCTCTATCTCCTTTGTGATCTTGCTCAAGATAGAAACACATATATATATACATGCTTTGGACATCTCTTGGCATATATTCCCCTATCCTCCTCCATCCTCCTTCGTTATCCATGCATCCTATCCACATATGCCTATCTCCTATTGTCCACCCATCCCGATATTTTCCATCCCTGTTTCCTCATCACACATGACATATCTAGAGTGGGACATCTCCTTCTTTGTTCCATAGTCCTTAGTGAAATCATCCATCCATCCATCCTAGTAATCCCTTCCATCTTCCAAATCCTTATATTTCTATCCACCCATCCACTTGTTATCTTTCATTATTTTATTTTTATCTCCCCATCCATCTCCATATCCTTATCTTCCTATCCATATTTCCAAATCCTTATCCCTCTATCCATCTATCCTTTCATCCTTATCTCCCCATCCATCTATCCATCCATCCTTTCATCCTTATCTCCCCATCCATCTATCTAAACATCTCGTCCATCTCCATATCCTTATCTCCCTATCCATATTTCCAAATCCTTATCCCTTTGACATCCATCCTAACATCTTTCTATCTCCCCATATTTATTAATCCATACATTCATCTCCATGTTCATTCCATCTCATAATCCCTTTTCATTGGTATCGAGCTATATGCTTCCCTTATTAAATCCAATGCCATTCATCTCACTATCATCACTCCTCTCTATTTCCTACATCTTCCTAATATCTTATCACTCTTCATCACTTATCTTCCCATCATACCATCATCCTCCCAATTCATATTTTGATGATTTAGATAACTATCCCCTCGCTGAGCTTCATATGATCCATGTCCAACATATCAACCATCCCATCCACCTGGCCTATCCTAGCTCATCATATCATCTCATCATCCCTTGTCCATTGTCTATCTTTGGTCTTGTATCAAACTATGTTTCCCTTGCACTTTCATGTAGGCAAGGTCGATCATTTGATCCAACCCTGGGGATTTTCATCTATCCTATCATCTTCCATCATTTTTCTTTGGCCTTCTGTTGAACTACATTGCCCCTATGTTTCCATGTAGGAAAGTTTGATCATTGGATATGCCCCTAGGGAATTTGTCTCTCCATTCTTTTCCATCCATCATGGTCTTCATCGTTCTCTTTTTTCTTTTATCCATGGTCTTTTGTTGAACTATGAGGGCTTTGTGCTCTCATGTAGGAAATGATGATCATTGATCAACCCTCCAACCCCTAGTTCTTTAGATTCTTGTGTCATCATTTTGTTTTCTTTTCATTTGGTCATCGTCTATTCAACTTGTCATGTCATCAAGTACATCCCTATCTTTCTAGTCCTTACAAACAAAATTCATCAGTATCATGAGATCCAATCAGTTTCAAGTATCTTCTATCATATTGATCCTTTAGCTTAGCCTCCATATTTTGTCCCAACAAGATGCATCCTTCCTAATAGACCTCATCAATCCCATGGACATCCTTTTGATCCTATGGCAAAGGACATTTGAAATTTGATTTTTATCTTTTGATATTTTTGATGTTTTGTTTATCATTTGAGCTTCCTCTCATACCTCATCAGGGTCACCACGATCCATCATATCATGGTGTGCTTTGACTGGTAAACATAGGGGTGTATCATGATATTTGTGTCTACTTTTATCTTCTTTTTTGTCTCTTGTAGTACCCACCAAGATCCTTGTGGTCTTGCATTACATTGGGGCATCCTCTGTGTTTGTGGTTATCTCAATGCTTGGCCCGAAAAATGTCCTTGCAACTTTGGGGTGTTGGGATAACCTTCTTGGTTGTTGCATCTATTTCATGCATTAGACATCTATCTACCTTGGTTCCTCATACATTGGCATATTGTGTCTTGTTATATATCAAATTAAGTTATTGTTACATGGCATCATAATGCATCACAATTAACTTTCTTGATTTGGATACTATCCATTAATCCTTCATAACTCTCCCTCATCTATCCATCCTATATGCTTTCATCATCTCTTCAATCTACTTAGGATAGTAGAGATTTGTTATTCTAAGTATCTTTTCGTCCACCCTCCTCATCATATCATCATCTCTTCATTCTTCTTAGGATAACATAGATTTTTTATTGTAAGCATCTTTCCCCCCCACCATCCTCATTCATTTCAGCCATTTCACATCTCCATCCAATCCTAATTAATTAAATCTAGCACAAATCATATAATCACATCCTTGGCCTTGTTCCCATCCTTGCTACAAGCCTTGACCCAATCATCATAATCATCGGGATGTATCATTGCCTATCCTTTTGTGTTGTTTTGGGATGCATCCTTCCCTCATCAACAACACTCTCATCATCACCAGCATTGGGATGTATCCTTCCCTCATCAACAACCACTAACTCATTTGATTGCAAAATATGGGGAAAATTTATGACAAAAGCTATATAATCAGATGTATCATCGGGCACTTGTCAAAATTTATATTTATATTTTAAATTTTATCCCCAATTTTCATCAGAATTTTGATGAACCTTATTTTTCGTCATCAAAGTTTCGACAAAGATCTTTCACCAAAATTTTGACGAACTTGCAAAGTTAAATTGTGGCTGACATAAATAAATATGAGCTTGACTATTTATTGCAACAGTGTTTTGCTCAACGATTTTCTAGGGAAAAATAAGAAAAAACTCAAGAAGATATCGTCATGTTGAGGGTAGTCATTGTCTTTTTCCAAAATTCATTTATGAAGTCATATTTTTACTTCGAGGTTTGAAAATTATATTTTAAAGCAACATCTCATTAGATTTCATTTTTAGTCTTGTGCATTTTCAAAATTTCATTTCCAAATTTTAGACCTGACTTCACAAATTCTTTATAAGGGAATTGTTTATAACTAGTGGAAACTTCTTGATAGATTTGGACAAATATTATATTTAAAAGGTTTGAATTTTAACCCTAATGATCAATTTTCAATAGATTTGGGAGACATAACTAGATAACATCAAAGGCATAGGGATAGCTATAGAGTGAAATAGTTGTCAAGGTTCAAGCCTAGAGGGTTGAACAAAGAATTCAGATTTTTTGATAGTGGATAGTTAGAGCCATTTAGCTATGATATTTTTGAAGACTACTTCATAAAGATGTATTTTTCCCTTTGCCAAGTTTCAGAAATAGATTTTAGACCTTAGATTCTAGTGTCTTATAAAAGTAGTTATGGTATATTTGTTACCTAAATTTCTCGAATTCATCTTGACTCTATACAAATCTATCTATTTTTATTTGAAAAAGAAAGAAAGAAAGCAACCGATTTGTAAATATTATGAGATATTTAGAGCAACAAACTAAAAAATGAAAAACTAAAGGTCAATGTTGATGGTGTTTTCCGCACAACAACAATTTAGACAAAATATAATATCCTATCTCTCTTGAAAGATAAATCTCTATGAGAAAAGAGATAACCCCAAGGTCTCTAATGTCAGGTCTTGACAATGCAGTAAACAACTCAGTGATAAATGTGAAAATGTTGGTAATCACAATGGGACCTTACTATGAGCAATACTAGATATCGGATCTTATCAGATATGAACACTAAAATGATACTTTCAAACTTGATTAGAACCTGAAATGATAAAGAAATAACAAAAGATAAAGGTTTCAGAAGTAATCTAAAAACTATTATTAACCCTAAGATTGGAATATGAAAGGATAAAATATTTAGAATGGACCGATCTCTCATAAACTATCTCCTGCTTGACCCAGATAAATCTGCAATTCCACAAAAATAGTGCAATCTTCTAAGGTGTTGAAAGATTTTCAAATCATAAACATTCATTCAAATAATTCCATAGAAACTATATTGAACAAACTTTCAGAATTGAACTAAGCACAAAATATAAGTCCAGGCTAACTTTACAAAGCAGCTAACAATCAGCTAACTACAAAAGTATGGACTAGCGATCGCTACAAACATTCCAAACATGAAACCCTAAGCATTATCAAATCATTTAACCATAAATTATAAGCAACTTGAAAGATAGAACAACAAGAACCATGTCAGATGAAATTCTAGAAGATGGATACCAAACACAATATCCTCCTTATATTAAATCATCCAAAAATGGCAACAATTCCAATTTTCTGTTACAATATTTGCTTGAAAAATAAAACCCTAACTTGCTCTTACTTGTCCTTGCACTTCTATTTCTAATTCCTTCTCAATTTTCCTTCTCTACCTATCAGCCAAAAAAATTAGGCAACATGCCCATTACATAGAAAATAGGATAGGTCGGCCCAAATTAGAACTTCATAATGAAACCCTAACCTACAAGAGGTCAGCTCCAAAGACTAGATTCAGACAATTGAAATGTGCCATAGCACCAATTTCATTCTCAACCACCAAAACACCCAAGAAGGTCGACCCAATACATGTGAATAAAATGGGAAGCAAAAATATTAATGAGATTCAATATATTTACTTCCCATCCTTCTCTTTTGTTTTATCCAACTCTCCATGTACGACCAACAAGACCCTATCTAGCTCTATAAAAGGTGGCACAGGCAAAACTCTAATCTTTCACTCAAGGGTTACAACATCCTCCCTTGCCTATCGAACTGTACCATCCCAATCAACCTTGTTGGTCAAATATCTATCAATGACTGCAATATAGGTTGCAACATCATCTAGTTGATGTTCAGTAATCATTCCTTCACTGACTGGAGAGTATACATCCCTCCACCATTTTCTAAGTTGCTCCAAGCTGAGATACTTTGGAGCAAATTTCTTCCTTCCAGTCATGATTTCAAAGAAAGAGATGCATCTCCCATGAACATCAGTTAGAGCATCCTCAACAAGGTTTGCCAGATTATGGATTTCCTTTAAGGCCTTCAACCTCATTTGCAGAATCTTGAACCATTCCCAAGGTTCAGAAACCCTAGGAAAAGGAAGAATCCTGCATTTAACCAATCTATCCTTAGTGAATCCCATGATATCTGTAACTTTCTACAGCAAGAGGTCAATATCCACATTATCTTGTACTAATGCCACCTTCAACTGATCAATCAATCTCAATGCTTCCCCTCTAGTGGATAATATGCCCTTAATGGCATCATCTCCTTTATCTTGGACACCTTTCAACCAAGTCACCGCAGCATTGGAGGTAGTCTTCATCTTCTCCAGCTCAGAAATGGTCTCTTGGGGAATGAATCCTGCAGCAGAAGAGGAGGAGCCAATTGCCTACAAGGGTTTCATCAAATCCTACAAGTATTTTCTCAGAGTTTCATTTTCCTTCTCTAGCTCATTCCTAGTCTGCGCTACCTTCTTCAATCATCCCACAATAACCTCACTGGAACCCTCATATTCCTCAATATCTTGCTCAACAGTAGCATGCCCCAAATCTACAGTTTGCACATCATAATCCTGGGTAGTTACATTGTCCCTTTCTTTGTCTAGAGTAGGAGTAGCAATGTGGGCCACCCGATTACCTAATCCATCTCTTTCAATCCAAGAGATAACCCTTGCTTTCTTTTTACCTATCTGCTTCTCCACATTCACCATGAGGGCACTCCAATTAGTAGGAGCATCCTCAACAATCACCATTTTACTTTTCAACTCCTTCTCGAGCCAGTCAGTGACAGTGAACTCAGCGGGTACAGTGCTCTGCTTACCCTGCTCCTTCTCTTGTTGATCATCAGTAACATTCCCTTCAACATGTGGACTTTTGGGAACATCCATTGTTAGGTCTTCCTCATGCTGTATCTATTCTTCTACAAAAACTTTCACTGGTGAGGGAGTCCTAGCTGGTATCTCTTACTGCCTTTGGGGAGACTTATCCTATTCTTTTGTAGGAGAATTTGCATGTGCCACCAAGGGAGATTGAATCACCCTGTCTATCTCTGCCTCTGCATTGACAAGGTCTCCCTCTTGAAACTCTTCTCCATCCAGCTCCTTAGGATCTTCGTCTTGTTTTGATTCTCCTTCTATACTACTAGCATCATGAGGAATAGAGGAGCTCACCTGCTCAATAATAGGGACACTTACCGACACATCCTCCTTGGCCACAACATCCCTTGGGGAAGGAGTCCTTGATCTCCTCATGTAAACTTGTGTCTTTTCCCTAGAGCTTTCCACTTCTACCATTGGTGGCTCAACTTTCTTGTCAACTCTAGGAGCCTCCTCGAGTTTGTGTGATGTCCTTGTAGTTCTTTTCTTTTTCATCAATGCATGGACACTCTCCACCTCTTCTTCTTCTCCCTAATTCTTTTCAACTTCCTTTTTAGAGGCATGTTTCCTCTTCTTAGCAACAGGATTTCTCTGTTTCCCCAACTCTGTAGCTTTCTCAGCCTGAACATCTCTTACTTGAATTCTAAAAGGAGAGGCCACCTTCTCCTTACCCTTCCGGTCTGGTTCAATAGAAGCTTTAGAAGTAGAATGGGACTCCAAGTCTCCCATTAGGTCATAGGTGCATGGAACACCTTCGCTCTCAAGCTCTAGGATCTTTTGTTTTAACCACATTTTAGTGAATTTAATCATTGGGGTGATAACCTGATCTAGGTCAGTCTTTCCTCTTCCAACAAATCAACCTCCCCTACTGGTTTATCTTTTACTGCCTCGTAGACATGGCCTTGAATCACATTTCCATCTTCATCTATCTAGTCTGGGATAGCCCTCACGTTATACAATCTTACGAGACCCACTGGCAGCTTGGAAAACTTCTTCTCTCTTACCTTAAACTCATCGGCAAGGTTTGCCCAATAGTCCTCAATATGAGCCTGGGGGCTATAATCCCTATTAGCCTTCTTTTGTGTTTTGCCTGTGATATCAAACCTTGGCCTTTTAGTGTGGAAAGGAAGTCCAAAAGAACTCATTTCCTCCTCAGCAGCATGGGCACTCTGAATAGAAGCACAAACTTCTCCCATTCCAATCTTCATAGGGAAATCATTCCCAAACCTAGCCTTATGTATTTTTCCCTTTATAACCCTATCAAAATTACAGATTTGTCTCACAACCTCCAATAAAATGATGTGATATGTGGGATACCTTGGCAATCTATAAGGAGCCCTTTGAAAACCGTCAATTCAGATGTATGAAAAGGTAGGGAATTGGATAAACCATGGTCCATATTTCTTCACCAATTCCTTTGCCTTGTCGAAAATTCTCACATGCTCTGCACCCTAGAGTAGCTTGGTGATATACATGGTGAAGGCATCATTTGATCTTCTATAACTCCCACCAGTTAAGTGCAATTGTGGGTACACCTCGTAAATAGCATCCTGCCCAAAGACACCTCTGGTACTCAATCCCTTGTATGGATAAAGCTTGGCCAATGAGTAAACTAGGTAAGAGGTCATGGTGAAAGTCTTGGTCTACAAGACATTACACAACTGGTGATGAATTTCATTACTAATGGCACTTGCCCAATGATAGTCAATTCTCTGCTCCATCTTGCCAATTATATTGAACATCCATGTCTCAAACAAACTTGCCACATGAGCTAATCCAGATTTTACCATACCTATTGCCAATAAAGGAGGATTCAGTCCTGACATCTCAGCTTTGAACTCCTCATAATCCCACATTCCTACATTGGTATCCGTTATGCTTGACCAAATTGAGGTCATCTTGCTTTCAGCGACTTTGCTCTTGATGTCCAATTTAACCTTTTCCACATCTGAAATAGCAGAGGCCTCAGCAGTAGGATTAGTTGCCTTTCCTTTACCCTTACCAGCAACATTTTGTCCTAATATGGCCTGTAAACACACAAAGACAACATAAAATTAGATCCCTTAAAAACAATGAGTGCAAAAATATCATTATCTCAAAGTTCAGGATTTAGGCCCCCTCGTGGATTCTGCGCTGGGAAGGATTTTCGGGAAAATCCGGACCAGGCGGATTCCAGTGAACCAAATATACTAAATCCCATAATATCATTTGAATCCTCAATTCAACCTAGGAAAAATACTAAGAAAATTTATGATAAGCCCCTAAGTTAATCAGATGCATCATCAAGATACCTCTAATCCACATTCATCAAATTCAATCATTTTCCCAAAACACCCGGAAGAATCCGCCAGAGATGGATTCTAGTGAAATTGATAGTTTTACGATAGACTCAAGGAAAATCAAAGGGGACGGATTCTTGGGAGAATCTGGATGAGACGGATTTTGGCAAAACCAAAGGTATGACAATATCTAAGCTTAAAATCAGGAAAACGACCCGACCACGGACTTCGGGAGAATCCGGATGGAACGGATTTTGGCAAAACCAAAGGTATAAAAATATCTAAGCTTAAAATTGGGAAAATGACCCAACTGTGGACTTCAAGAGAATCCGGATGGAATGGATTTTGGTGAGACCAAAGGAAATCTGGATTAAAGCAAAAACGAAGGAAAAAATAGGAAATTCGAGAAAATCCAGGGAGAGGGGAATTTCGCAAAGACCTCGAAAACCCAAACCCTGTTCACATCCTCGGTGCTCTATCATATGAACTCAAATCCTTCCAGATCCAAGCCAGAAATCTAAAACCAAAATGACCTAGGATTTTAACGAACAAAACATGAATGAATGACCCATTTCCTAGCAATTTTGAAGAAAACCGACCATGCCCTAGGTTGGGAACCCTAAATGTCTGCCATGAAAGCACAGACAACTCAGCAATTCACCAAAATGAAAAAAACCAAATTCGTAGCAGACCAAATCTTAATTAAAAACCAACACCAGACTAAGCATAATGATTAATTGATCCAAAATGAACTGGTGTATCAAACCAAAACCTCCCCAACACGCACGATGATGATGTGCAACTAGAAATGCTAGAGAACTATGAAAGACCCCCAAAACGCGAGAAGCAAATTGAAATCAACAAAGGATAGAGTGCATATACATACCATGGAAGCATCAAGGTTGTGATGCAGGAAATGATAAGGAACTACCTGATGCAGACTAGATACCCACGCACTCCAAAAATAAACGCACAACTCAAGTAATTTCGAAGATCAAAATATTAGCAGAAAACCAAAAACCTCACTCACACAAGCCCAAACAATAGCAAATGCACCACTCAAAGTGATCAATTATTTCCCAAACCATTAATATATCAAAGCCTCCTGCCTTCGTACAAATGCCATTAATGCATTCGACAAGACAGCCGCAGCCACGAGGAATTTCGGGGATTCGACTCCGGGAAGGATTTCGGGGAAATTCGGAATGAATAGATTTTCCCAAAGATAGTGCAAAAAAGTCAATTTCAGACAATCAGGGGAAACCGGGAGAATCCGGCCTAGGTGGATTTTCCCGAAAATAGTGAAAAAACCGAGATAAAGCTGAAATCTTAGATTTTCAATATGGCTTAAAATGATACCACTTCAATTGGAAAAATAGGACATTAAGGCACAAACTCAAGCAAGCAACACCCTCAGAAAGAGGGACCAAAACACCAAAAAGTGAAAAGAAAGACGGTCCCCACATTCTCTGGGGCGTGTGTGCAAAAACTGCACAGCAAATGGTGACTCCACTGGGGAAATACTCCAGAGTATTTCAAAGATAAACTAGAATCAAGAACCCAAAACCTGCAGTTTCAATCTTTCATCACAAATCCTAAGAAAAAAGTTTTAGAAACCATGAGTAAGAAGACCTCTTCCTATACCAAGGTCCAAGTGTGTGTATTATGCATTTATATCCCATCTGAAAGTACAATGAGAACAAGAGTAAACTTGACCAAGCTACATAAGAATTCCAACTTCAAAAGTAACCTAGATAGAGCCTCACTACCAGTCAAGCATCCATAGCCCCGGTGAGGTTATCACTATGACCCTCCCAAGTATAGCTCTACTGCCAGCCAGGCATCCATAGCCCTGGTAGAGATACTAGGATACTCCTGATAAGGTGAAACTTTCTTAAATTTTCAACATGTCTTAGTTTCTTTTTTTTTTTAAACCTTTGCAAGTAATGAAACTTACGCTCAGGGATGAGGAACATAGTGGCACTAAAGCAGAATATAAGATTTTTGACTAGGCCAAACTACTCAATAACCCAATGCAACTTCAGAGAATTAATTTAGTGTAAAAAAGTGTGAGACCCAGATATGTTTCAAAGCACATTCAAAAGAACTGACTCCAACTCCAAGTACGAGGAACAGTAGATAAAAGAAAACCACCAGCTGATTCTGGAAAACTGATTAGAGTTTATAAAAGAAATGCTTAGAATAAGACCAAATAGAATAGCCCAGGTGAATAGGCACAAAAACCTCAAAGAACTTAGGGACCCACAAGTAAGACAAAATAGAAAGCAAAACAAAAACGAAAACCAACAAAAGCAAATCTACTCTAGCTATGTACAGGATGAACTATAAACAGTTCAAGTTTGAAAATAATGCTTCAGATACTGCCCATTAACAGGTAGCGAGATATCCTCACCAGTGAGGGTTTTCAAACAGAAAGATTTATCTCCCAAAATTTCTGAAATTTGGTAAGGACCAAGCCAAAGTTTATCAAATTTACAATGCTCTCCCTTATGATCACGAGCCTTATCCCAATAAAGAACTAAATTAGAAATTCTAAAGGCTTTCACCTTATCCCTCCTATTGAACCATCTCTTTACCACACCTTGATGTTTAGCAAATTTTTCTAGGGCTTCATCTCTTTGTTCTTCCAAATGCAATAGTTCAGCCAAATGGGCTTCACGCTTATCCTCTCCATTATAGTATTTGTTAATGAACTACAGGATAGGGATTTTCAACTGTATGGGAAACACTAGTTTTAGACCATACACCAAGTGATAAGGGGAGGTTCCTATGGATGCTTTCTGTCTAGTACGGTCAGCCCAGAGAGCGAATCGGAGCTGGGTATGCCAATCCTTAGGATTTTGTTTTATCAGCCTACAGATCACTGTCAAAAGGTTCTTGTTGGAGGACTCAGCCAAACCATTACCCTACAGGTAATAATTGGATGAAAACTTAATTACAATTCCATGATCATATGCCCAATTAGAAAATTTTAGTGATGCAAATGCAAGACCATTATCAGAAACCAAAGATAGGGACAAGCAAAACGATTAATAATCCCTGATTCAAGGAAATTGATTACCACATCCGTAGTACATTGTTTACAAGCAATAGCCTCAGTCCACCTAGTAAAATAATTAGTTATGGTAAGAATCTACTTGTGGCCTATAGAAGATGAGGGATTAATTGGACCTATGAAGTCCATGCCCCACTGGGCAAATGGTTTTACCTCTATGATTGGTTGGAGTGGAAGAGCTGCGTATTTTTCCTTACTTGCTGTAGTCTGACATATGTCATAGGTTTGTACATGTTGGTGTACATCCTTGAATATGGTAGGCTAGTAATAGCCTGCCCTTAAGATTTGATGTGCAGTGGATGATACAAAACTATGACCAGTGCCATATTTTTCATGAAATTCAACCATTACCCTTGCAGCTTCATCTTTCCCAAACACCTCAGGTATACACCCTCATGATTTCATTTATATAATATGGCTCCTTTCATCATAAAACTCCCACTTTTCAAGCGCAGGGCTCGTCTCTGGACCGTATTAAGGTGATCAGGGCATTGCTGATTCAGCAAGTAGAATGTAATTTCATCATACCAATCTCCTCAAGAAACTTCTAGAAGATAATAATGTTGAGCTACGAGGTCCGGACCAGTCTCAACCATCATCTTTGTGAGTCCTTGTCCTCTCACCAATTTCATGGGCTGCATTTCCATATTATATTCCTGCAACATTGTTACCCACTTAGCTCTTCATTTGCCTAACTTGTTCTACATCAACAACAACTTTACTGCAGGATCAGGCACTATGGAAAAAATTTTATTCGTCAAAATATAATGTCTGAACTTCTTTACTACTTGGACCAAAGCATAGGCTTGTTTCTCCACATTGTGATATTTCAATTCTGCATCCTTCAAGGGTGCGCTCATGAAGGCTATAGGGTGCTCTTCCCCTTGATCAGAATTTTGAGTTAACATTGCAGCACAAGAATGATCGGAAGCAAATGAATATATGTAAAATGGCTTGAAATAATCAGGACTTACCAACATAGGAGTTTCAGCAATGGCCCTTTTGATTTATGCAAATGTCTCCTTAGCTTCTGAACTCCATTCTATCTTTGCATCTTGTTTCAACATAGCGTTCAATGGTTTGACTATTTCTACAAACCCTGTGATAAATTTCCTAACAAAATTAATCTTACCAAAGAATGACTTCATCTCTTTCTTACTTGTAGGAGGCTGGATCTTCAAGATAGCCTAAATTATTTTAGGTTCAATAGCAATACCCTATTCAAAGAGGATATGTCCTAATAACTTGCCTTCGGTGACTCCAAAAATGCATTTTCTCGGATTGAGTGAAACACCAAACTCTCTACATCTTTGAAACACATTACCTAAGTCAGTTATATGATCACCTCGTAGCTTCGAAAAAATAGTCAAATCATCCATATAGATAATGATGCATTTTCCAATTATATCTTTAAAGGCAATGTCCATGGCTCTCTGGAATGTAGCTCCAGCATTGATCAGCCCAAATGGCATTCTTCTATAGGCAAATGTTCCTCATTTTGTAGTAAAAGCAGTCTTGTGCGTATCCTCATATTGCACCATGACTTGGTTGTATCCAGAATACCTGTCTAAAAAAGACATCATTTGTGACCCATTGATGATCTAAAGCACTTCATCTAGTGAAGGAACGGGGTAATTATCCTTTTCTGATGCTCTGTTCAGATTCTTAAAATCAACACACAGTCTAATTTCCCCATTTTTTTCCTTACTGGAACCAAATTCGCCATCCAAGTGGAGTGTCTACTGGAAATATAATATGTGCAGAGAGAAATTTTTGCTCCTCTTTTTGAATAACGGGTTCTAACAAAGTATTGATCGGCCTTTGCCTCTGTCAAAATGGTTTAACATCCAATCTTAGAGGGATAGTGTGTGTGATGATGGAGGTATCATATGTTTTCAAATCTTCATAACTCCAAGCAATCACATCATGATACATATGTAAGGTATCAATAATCCCTTTCCTTTTTGCTGGAGTACACACCCTGCCAATAAGAATGTTCTTCACATCACCTGGTGTTCCCATATTATACGTTTCACATTGGTTGCTAACGGATTATCTTTTAGTATGCTGTTAGTATGCTGTTCTTGATCTTTGATTTTATCCAAGTAAAAAATTCGTTCAGGTTGCACCATACCCCTGGGGATGGTATTAGTCTTTAGATTAATGATTCCTCCGAAATCAATTTTTACTTCCTGAGGCTCTATCTCATCGATGACTTGGGAAGAAAACACATCACAACTCGTAATAAAGTCAAAAATATGCTTGTCGTCCTCAAATACCTGAAAGTTGGTGATGTTATCAGGCACTGAAGGGACTGGAGTGAGCTCAATCGTAAACTTCTTCAATCCTGAAAGTGACAAGGGTTGTAAAGTGCTGGCATCTTGGGCTAAAGAATCTACAACTTGATTTTTATTCTGAGGGATCAGTTGGATATTGAAAGCATCAAACCCCTCAATGAGATCCCATACTCTGTCTGTAGTTAGTCATTCTTCTATCTCGGCATGAATATTGTTTCCTAACTTGTTTGACCACTAGTTCGAAATCTTCGAATACTTGTAGTATCTTGACTTTCTTTGTTGATGCCACTAGCAAACCATGGATCAAGGCTTCATATTCAGCGAAATTATTAGTACATTGAAACTGGAGTCTGTTAACAGCAAAATAGTTTTTTCCTTTGGGACTGATCAATTCAAATCCCACTCCAGCACCCTGTTTGGATTTAGATCCATCAAATCTTAGCGTCCAATAGCCATCAAGCTCTTTTGGTTTCAACTTATTTTGTCCTCTACCAGAGATAGGGAATTCTTCAAGAGACCCTGATTTTTTATTTTTATCTCCGTTTGACTCCTCCCATGTCTTGAGTCCAGTAGGTGAAGTTGGATTAATGTAACCATGTATCTGCCTGACAACATTCTGACACAAGTCACATTCTAACTCAGAGTGGGAAGCATCATGCACTCTACACCAATTTGGAAGCAGTAATTCCTCAAACGTCATGCTTCCTTTTAATTGCATTTGATCTTCCATACATTTTTGGATGAACTCTTGAAAGTTATCCAACAAACCAAGTTGTCTGTCATCTTCATCATTTATTTCATTTTCTGGTTCAACCAAAGTCTTAGAACTACTACTCTCCAGAATATGTTCACTAACGAAATCATGGAACATAAAAACTTCTTCATCTTCTATTATTGATGGAACTAACACATAATTTCCCATGCCTGCTTCGGACACTAATACCTCATTTGAGATATTCTAGTATTCTGTGATCACGTATTTCATCCTAGGTTCTTTTTCAATTCTGATCTGATTTGGAACTCCCTTCCATGGTAACCACATATGGGAATGATCTGTGGAGGTGTATCCATTTAAAGCTTTAGTGAAATCCCTTCCTAAGATGAAGCCATAAGTATCAGGGATGTCAGCAACTTGGATATTAATCACTTGTTGTATCTTAGGATCTGATGCCAGCTGTGTAGGGATTATGTTCAACTCTCCAACCACACTTACTTTTGTTTTATCCAGCTGAGTAACCTTATTTTGAGAAGATATAGGAGTAATACCTAGTGCTTTACAAACAGCAAAAGGCATAACATTTGTAGAAGCTCCTGAATCTAGAAGACAATTATGCAAGTTCTTTCTGAAGATACGAACAAAAACTAGAAAAGGAGGAGTTTCCATTTTTCCTTAAAACAAGTTTAGATGAGTGTCGGCTTGTACAACATGACCCTTATCTCTATCTGCTCTCTTGTCCACAGGTGGGACTTGATTTCTGGGTACTTGAGAATTAGAAGACCTAGTGGTGGCTTCACTCATGGCTTCCCTTGGTGATGTTGTACTTGAACCAAATGATCCGAGTACAACATTTCTAATTGCAAGAACTCTTAACAATTCAAAAATTGAAAGACTTACCTTTACTTTCTTGAATTCCTCAGTTACATATTCACCCAACTTTTCGGCACTGAGGTCAGCCTGACATTCCTTGTTTCTGCTAGTTTGCTTATCCTTAGAGACTTCAGAATTGTTCCCTTTTGATAGGTATTGTGTTGGTATCTGAGGAAATGATGGATTGTTACTAGCTTGTGGATCTGGTGGAGGACTAAAATTGTTAGGGGAAATGGAGGTGGTGAAAGGACCTCTAGCCTGTGGACTCCTATTAGGCCTGCTTCTCAAGTCATACTTCTTCATCGGCTATTGAAACATTTGTACTTCTTCAACATCAACATCTCCCTCATCAAAAGGACCATTATCATTCTCATTTTCTTCATTAAACAATTGGGAGATTTCCTCTTCATTCAATACTTTCTCAGCCTCTTCCTCTGCACTAGACACTTTTTCTGGTTTATTTTCTTCAGCCTTTGGGAATGGAGCATGATTGAGTACCAACACTGGAGAATCATAAGGGTTTGAAGGTAATATTTCTAGCCCATTAGAATTATTCTCCACTTTGTATTGGAAGATGGAAGCAGTGGTTTGAAACTCAGCACAGTCTAATTCGAAATGTTGACTTGTTTTATGGAGCCTACACCATCTAGACAAAGCTACTTCTACTAAATATACACCATTTGAAGGTTTCTATTGATTGACAGGTTGATCCAAAGGGGTAGGAATTCCTCCATTATTAGGGCCAGTATTCCAAGCTCTATTCTACCTTGGTTATTGTCCTCTGACAGATCCTTGTCCACCTTGCTAGTTTCTATCAAAATTCTTGGCCAAAGCCCTCTCTCCTATCAAAATTCTGACCAAAGCTGTGCCCTTTGTCATAATTTTGATTCCTATCAAAGTATTGACCTCTTTCGGAATTCCTAGTCTCCTTGGCATAACTAGACTGTATATTCTTCTGAGTGGCCTAGAGCTGATTATTCTGATTTCTCAAGTAGGTTACTTCTGTATTCAACCTCTTCACCTACTCAGACAATTTGTCCAACCTTTCTTTATCTAGATTGTTAGGTGGTACTGTATTACTTGTTTGAGGATACCCTGTTGTACTCCCAAGACTAATAGCCTGATTCAAGACTTCCGAATTTTGTAAGTATGTAGGGAAGCCAGCTTGTTGCTACTGTACACGTTGATTAACTCTTTGCTGAGGATAAGAAGTTGTAGGTTGAGCCTGGCTCAGAGGTGGACCTGGATGAGGAACCAAAGGTAGTGATGGCACAGGATTCATTATTGGAGCATGACTGGTCAAGGCTTGATTAAGGGCTTGGATTTTCCCAAGGTGAGCAACGGGTCCCAGAGATGGCAAAGGTCTTGATAAATGTTGTCTTAAGTTTGTGCTAACTTTTACTGCCTCCGCATATGCAGTGAGCAGGGTATTTGGAGGGTTAGTCCTTTGTTTCAGGAAGGTGGATGTAAGGCTATCCAGGGCCTCAAGGTATATCTCTAAAGCAATATCTTCTTTTCTAGCATAAGGTACCTAGAGTCTGGTATATGCTCGATGGAACCTATCATTGAATGATCCTATGGGCTCATTAATCTCCCTTCTCACCCCAATGAAATGCAAGTACAACTCATTAGCACTTATAGGAATTTTGAACTATTGCAAGAACGTAGCTTCTAACTCAGTCCAATTATGGATAGAAGTAGCGGGTAAGTGATTATACCAATAAAAGGATTCTTCTCCCAAAGAATAAGGAAATAGCCTACATGCAACATCTTCATGATTAATCCCTCTATCCCTCAAACAAGTCTGAAAAATCCTAATGTGCTCTTCAGCAATTCTGTTAAGGTCATGAGTACGAAACTTAGAGCAAAAATGCTCAGGATTCTTCAGCATAACATTGTAATTATTGAAGATCAATGGGGACGGATTGGTGGTGAGGAAAGCCATTGGTGGAGGAAGGGGTGGTAATGGTTTATTTATGATTGGCTATGGTTGCAGAAAGAGAATCCCCTCAGAGTCGGATGAAGATGAGGATGATGGAGATGATGGAAGTGGATGAGCTGACGATGATTCTTCCCTTGTTCTGGTCCTTCTTCACCTAGTACGGGCCTGTAATTCTTGGAATTCTTCTTCTCCTAGAGTGGACCTAGTTCTTCTTCTAAGTCTCTCAAGAGATATGGTGTTTAGGAAATGCTCCAGCTTGCTTGTCCAAGGCCCACCTTCTAGCTCCAATCTATTGATGGTGTTTTCTGCATAGTAACAACTCAAACAGAATATAATATCCTATCTCTCTTGAAAGATAAATCTCTATGAGAAAAGAGATAACCCCAAGGTCTCTAATGTCAGGTCTTGACAATGCAGTAAACAACTCAGTGATAAATGTGAAAATGTTGGTAATCACAATGGGACCTTACTACGACCAATACTGGATATCGGATCTCATCAGATATGAACACTAAAATGATACTTTCAAACTTGATTAGAACCTGAAATGATAAAGAAATAACAAAAGATAAAGGTTTTAGAAGTAATCTAAAAACTATTATTAACCCTAAGACTGGAATATGAAAGGATAAAATATTTAGAATGGACCAATCTCTCATAAACTATCTCCTACTTGACCTAGATAAATCTGGAATTCCACAGAAATAGTGCAATCTTCTAAGGTGTTGAAATATTTTCAAATCATAAACATTCATTCAATAATTCCATAGAAACTATACTGAACAAACTTTCACAATTGAACTAAGCATGAAATATAAGTCCAGGCTAACTTTGCAAAGTAGCTAACAATCAGCTAGCTACAAAAAGTATGGACTAGAGATCACTACAAACATTCCAAATATGAAATCCTAAGCATTATCAAATCATTTAACCATAAACTATAAGCAATTTGAAAGATAGAACAACAAGAACCATGCCAGATGAAATTCCAGAAGATGGACACCAAACACAATATCCTCCTTATATTAAATCTTCCAAAAATGGCAACAATTCCAATTTTATGTTACAATATTTTCTTGAAAAGTAAAACCCTAACTTGCTATTACTTGTCCTTGCACTTCTATTTCTAATTCCTTGTCAATTTTCCTTCTTTATCTATCCGCCAAAAAAATGAGGCAACATGCCCATTACATAGAAAATAGGATAGGTCGGCCCAAATTACAACTTCATAATAAAACCCTAACCTACAAGAGGTCGGCCCCAAAGACTAAATTCGGACATATGAAATGTGCCATAGCACCAATTTCATTCTCAACTGCCAAAACACCCAAGAAGGTCGGCCCAATACATGTGAATAAAATAGGAAGCACACATATTAATGAGATTCAATATATTTACTTCCCATCCTTATCTTTTATTTTATCCAACTCTCCTTGTACGGCCAACAAGACCCTATCTACCTCCGCAACAGGTGGCACAGGAAAAACTCTAATCTTTCACTCAAGGGTTACAACATCCTCCCTTGCCTGTCGAACTATACCATCCCAATGAACCTTATTGGTCAAATATCTATCAATGACAACAATATAGGTTGCAGCATCATCCAGTTGATGTTCAGTAATCGGTCCTTCACTGACTGGAGAGTATACATCCCTCCACCATTTTCTAAGTTGCTCCAAGCTGAGATGCTTTGGAGCAAATTTCTTCCTTCCAGTCATGATTTCAAAGAAAGAGATGCATCTCCCATGAACATCAGTTAGAGAATCCTCAACCAGCTTTGCCTACTTATGGATTTTCTTTAAGGCCTTCTGCCTCATTTACAGAATCTTGAAACATTCCCAAGGTTCAGAAACCCTAGGAAAAGGAAGAATCCTACATTTAACCAATCTATGCTTAGTGAATCCCATGATATCTCTCACTTTCTATAGCAAGAGGTCAGTATCCACATTATCTTGTGCTAATGCCACCTTCAACTGATCAATCAATCTCAATGCTTCCCCTCCAGTGGATAATATGCCCTTAATGGCATCATCTCCTTTATCTTGGACACCTTTCAACCAAGTCACCGCAGCATTGGAGGTAGTCTTCATCTTCTCTAGCTCAGAAATGGTCTCTTGGGGAATGAATCTTGCAGCAGAAGAGGAGGAGCCAATTGCCTCAAAGGGTTTCATCAAATCTTGCAAGTATTTTCTCAGAGTTTCATTTTCCTTCTCTAGCTCATGCCTAGTCTGCACTGCCTTCTTCAATCATCCCACAATAACTGCACTGGAACCCTCATATTCCTCAATATCTTGCTCAACAGTAGCATGCCCCAAATCTACAGTTTGCACATCATAATCCTGGGTAGTTACATTGTCCCTTTCTTTGTCTAGAGTAGGAGTAGCAATGTGGGCCACCCGATTACCTGATCCATCTCTTTCAATCTGAGAGATAACCCTTGCTTTCTTTTTACCTCTATGCTTCTCCACATTCACCATGAGGGCACTCCAATTAGGAGGAGCATCCTCAACAATCAATATTTTACTTTTCAATTCCTTCTCAAGCCAGTCAAGGATAGTGAACTCGGTGGGTATAGTGCTCTGCTTACCCTCCTCCTTCTCTTGTTGATCATCAGTAACATTCCCTTCAACATGTGGACTTTTGGGAACATCCACAGTTAGGTCTTCCTCATGCTATATATATTCTTCTACAACATCTTTCACTGGTGAGGGAGTGTTAGCCGGTGTCTCTTCCTGCCTTTGGGGAGACTTATCCTGTTCTTTTGTAGGAGAATCTGCATGTACCACCAAGAGAGACTGAATCACCCTGTCTATCGCTTCCTCTGCATTGATGAGGTCTCCCTCTTGAAACTCTTGTCCATCTAGCTCCATAGGATCTTCGTCCTGTTTTGATTCTCCTTCTATACCACCGCCAGCATGAGGAATAGAGGAGCTCACCAGCTCAATAATAGGGACACTTACTGACACATCCTCCTTGGCCACAACATCCCTTGGGGAAGGATTCCTTGATCTCCTCATGTAAACTTGTGTCTTTTCTCTGGAGCTTTCCACTTCTACCATTGGTGGCTCAACTTTCTTGTCAACACTAGGAGACTCCTCCAGTTTGTGTGATGTCCTTGTAGTTCTTTTCTTTTTCATCAATGCATGGACACTCTCCACCTCTTCTTCTTCTCCCTAATTCTTTTCAACTTCCTTTTTAGAGGCATGTTTCCTCTTCTTAGCAACAGGATTTCTCTGTTTCCCCAACTCTATAGCTTTCTCAGCCTGAACATCTCTTAGTTGAATTCTAAAAGGAGAGGCCACCTTTTCCTTACCCTTCTGGTCTGGTTCAATAGAAGCTTCAGAAGTAGAATGGGACTCTAGGTCTCCCATTAGGTCATAGGTGCATGGAACACCTTCTCTCTCGAGCTCTAGCATCTTGTGTTTTAACCACATTTTAGTGAATTTAATCACTAGGGTCATAACCTGATCTAGGTTAGTCTTTTCCTCTTCCAATCAATCGACCTCCCCTACTGGTTTATCTTTTACTGCCTCGTAGACATGGCCCTAAATCACATTTCCTTCTTCATCTATCTAGTTTGGGATGGCCCTTACATTATACAATCTTACCATACCCACTGGAAACCTGGAAAACTTCTTCTCTCTTACCTCAAACTCATCAACAAGGTTTGCCCAATAGTCCTCAATATGAGCCTTGTGGCTATAATCCCTATTAGCCTTCTTTTTTGCTTCGCCTGTGATATCAAACCTTGCTCTTTTAGTGTGGAAAGGAAGTCCAAAAGAACTCATTTCCTCCTCAGTAGCATCGGCACTCTGAATAGAAGTACAAACTTCTCCCATTCCAATCTTCATAGGGAAATCATTCCCAAACCCAGCCTTATGCCTTTCTCCCTTTATAACGCTGTGAAAATCATAGATTTGTCTCACAACCTCCAACAAAATGATGTGATCTGTGGGATATCTTGGCAATCTATAAGGATCCCTTTGAAAACCCTCAATTCAAATGTATGAAAAGGTAGGGAATTGGATAAACCATGCTCCATATTTCTTCACCAATTCCTTTTCCTTGTAAGAAATTATCACATGCTCTACACCCTAGAGTAGCTTGGTGATATACATGGTGAAGGCATCGTTTGATCTTTTGTAACTCCCACCAGTTAAGTGCAATTGTGGGTACACCTCATAAATAGCATCCTGTCAGAAGACACCTCTAGTACTCAATCCCTTATATGGATAAAGCTTGGCCAATGAGTAAACCAGGTAAGAGGTCATGGAGAAAGTCTTGGTCTACAAGACATTACACAACTGATGATGAATTTCATTACTAATGGCACCTACCCAATGATAGTCAATTCCCTGTTCCATCCTGGCAATTATATTGAATATTCATGTCTCAAACAAACCTGTACTTTTCAATCCCACCAACTTGCTAAGAAGGGTGATAGCATTATAATATTCCTTCTTGAACTTAAGTCAGGACAACTATTTGGGAAACTTAGAGAAATGGGATTTAGGCTTCTCTAGCCAGGAATTAATCACCTATTGTGATTTAACCATGTCATCCTCATAGTATATTCTAGAATCATTCATATTAAAACCTACCACATGGGATCTATTAGGCATGTCAAAGGTTGTAGCAATCACCACAAGACTGAAGCCAACAAGAATCCTTCCTTGGGGACCTACTATCCTCTGTGTTGCTTTGTCATAGTTCTTTGCACATTCCAACACTAACTCATAACATTGTACTGCAAGACGGAAACCTGCCACATGAGCTAATCCGGATTTTACCATACCTATTGCTAGTAGAGGAGGATTCGGTGCTAACATCTCAGCTTTGAACTCCTCATAATCCTACATTCCTACATTGGTATCCGTTATGCCTCACCAGATTGAGGTCATCTTGCTATCAGGGACTCTGCTCTTGATGTCCAATTTAACCTTTTTCGCATCTGAAATAGCAGAGGCCTCAACAGTAGGATTAGTTGCCTTTCCTTTACCCTTACTAGCAACATTTTGTCCTGATCCAGCATATAAACACACAAGGACAACATAAAATTAGATCCTTTAAAAGCAATGAGTGTGAAAATGTCATTATCTCAAAGTTCAGGATTTAGCCCCACTCGCGGATTCTACGTTGGGAAGGATTTTCGAGAAAATCCGGACCAGGCGGATTCCAACAAAACAAACATACTAAATCCCATAATATCATTTAAATCCTCAATTCAACCCAAGAAAAGCACTAAAAACATTTATGATAAGCCCCTAAGTTAATCAGATGCATCATCAAGATACCTCTAATCCACATTCATCAAATTCAATCATTTTCCCAAAACACCCGGAAGAATCCACCAGGGATGGATTCTGGCGAAATTGATAGTTTTACGACAAACTCAGGGAAAATAAAAGGGGACAGATTCTCGAGAGAATCTGGATGGGATGGATTTTGGCGAAACCAAAGGTATGACAATATCTAAGCTTAAAATCGAGAAAACGATCCGACCACGGACTTCGGGAGAATCCAGATGGTACGGATTTTGGCAAAACCAAAGGTATGACAATATCTAAGCTTAAAATCAGGAAAACAACCCGACCGTAGACTTTGGGAGAATCTGGATGGAACGGATTTTGGCGAAACCAAAGGAAATCTAGATTAAAGCGAAAACGAAGGAAAAAATAGGAAATTCGGGAAAATTCGAGGAGAGCGGAATTCCGTGAAGACCTCGAAAACCCGAACCCTGTTCACATCCTTGGTGCTCTATCATATGAACTCAAATCCTTCCAGATCCAAGCCAAAAATCTGAAACCAAAATGACCTAGGATTTTAATGAACAAAACATGAATGAATGACCCATTTCCTTGCAATTTTGAAGATAAACGGCCATGCCCTAGGTTGGGAACCCTAAATGTCCACCATGAAAGCACAGATGACTCAACAATTCACCAAAATGGAAAAAACCAAAATCAGAGCGGACCAAAGCCTAATCAAGAACCAACACCAGACTAAGCATAATGATTAATCGATCCAAAATGAACTGGTGTATCAAACCAAAACCTCCCCAACACGCGCTATGATGATATGCAACTAGAAATGCTAGAGAACTATGAAAGACCCCCAAAACATGAGAAGAAAATTGAAATCAACAAAGGATAGAGTGCATATACATACCATGGAAGTGTCAAGGTTGTGATGAAGGAAATGATAAGGAACTGCCGATGCAGACTGGATACCCACGCACTCAAAAAACAAACGCACAGCTCAAGTAATTCTGAAGATCAAAATATTAGTAGAAAACCAAAAACCTCACTCACACATGCCCAAACGATAGCAAATGCACCACTCAAAGTGATCAATTATTTCCCAAACCATTAGTATATCAAAGCCTCCTGCCTTCGTACAAACACCATTAATGCATTTGACAAGACAGCCGTAGCCACGAGGAATTTCGGGGATTCGACGCAAGCACGGATTTTGGGGATTTGACTCTGGGAAGGATTTTGGGGAAATCCGGAATGAACGGATTTTCCCGAAGACAGTGCAAAAAAGTCAATTTCAGACAATCAAGGGAAACCGGGAGAATCCGGCCTAGGTGGATTTTCCCGAAAACAGTGAAAAAACTGAGATAAAGCTGAAATCTTAGATTTTCAATATGGCTTAAAAGGATACCACTTCAATTGAAAAAATAGGACATTAATGCACAAACTCAAGCGAGCAACACCCTCAGAAAGAGGGACCAGAACACCAGAACATGAAAAGAAAGAGGGTCCCCACATTCTATGGGGCGTGTGTACAAAAACTGTACAACAATCAAGGCCTCTCAATTTTTCTCAGTTCACTTAAAATTTTTAGATGCTATGAAAAATCTAGCAAGCTATAACTATCATGCAAATTATATGATTTCTATTTGTTTCGTACTTTGGAACAGTTTACAAGATGAAATTGTCTCCTCATGTAGAAGTATAAGCTGCCAAATTCCTTCAGAAGTTGGTACATGAATCAAAAGATGAACTTGTCAAATTGGAAACCAAAATTTTTGTGGTAAGAAGAGTTGATTTTGACATGAATGACATGTTCTAACAACTTTATTAAGTAATACAATTTATTTAGTTATTTGACAATTTTGTGATTTGTGTGTAGATATGCCACCATATGAAACTGAGTGGAAAAGAGCACTCCTTACCTTATCAAGTAATATCTAGGTAAGATGTTATAAAAAATAACTTGTGCTTTTAGTGAAGCTGCTCAACCAACTCACGCTTTTCCATGCTTAATTTTTTCCTTTTGGATTGAGCTACTTATGATAATTTTTTTAGCTTCCTTGCAACCTGTGTATTACCATCTCGAGTTTTTAACTAGTTAAAAGAAATCTCTTATAAAGTATATAAAATTCCTTAGTACTTTAGATTGTCCTTTATGTTAAGGGAGGCATCTGAATATTGTTTATATAATTCAACTTTATTTGAGAGTAAGAATATTTAATCTCTATGTGGTAGATTCAAACACTAAAATAAAGTATTTGACTTTATTAGGAAAAATAAAGAAAAAAACGTAAAAGTGCATCACATCTTTGTTGAAAGTCATCCTATATCCTTTGTGATACGTGGCCTCTAGCAACTTGACTATCCTTTGTCTTTTGGATTATGCATGATTTTATTCATTTTATTTCAATGGCCTTGCATAACACTTGAAGAAATTAATTGTGGTAGCTCCTTGAGATATTGTCCATGCACTCCTTAATACACTTGTAGGTTGTCCTCTTTTGAAACTTTGTGAGATGGAATTATTTATTAGTTTACCATAGTGTTATGAAGAAAATGAACCCTTGACAATATTTATGATGTTTTAAAATCCCTCTTGACTACTCAGTTACTTTTCTTTATGTATCTTTTAAAGTTCGTCATACTACCTTATCACTTTTATTATTAATTTCAATGCACCCTTCATTGTTATGACATGGACCAATCATTGTTTATTTGAATATTCATGGTTGTGATCTCCTTTTGGGAATCTATAGTAAAGTGTCATGCCTTTCTTTGAAGTCCATTTCCTTAAATCTTTTCTCTTTGCTCATTTATCCTTACCTCTATAGTATCCCTATATTGCATATACATAATAATAAAAATTATGGTGATAACTAGTGGACATGGGTATAACATCAAGCATCATACAAATGTAGTTTATATCTTCATATATAATACCCCAAGATACTAATATTGTATCACTAGTCAAAGAATCACCATCAAACTATATTTGTTGATCAAATACAATGAAAAATTAAATATATTAAAATAACCAACATTGATCTTTTCTATCTACTCCACTGTAAATAATAAAGAATTCCAACACTCAAATTGGAAGGAAATTTCTACAATCTTTATTATTTACAGTGGATTAGATAGAAAAGATCACTATTTTATATTTTACTATATTTTATTTTGCAAATAGCATTGGACAGTAAATTGGCCAATACACTATCAATCATAATGATTGGAACCTATGAATATATAGGTTATCAATATTTAATCAATTCACATGAGAAATCATACTGACCAATAGAATCAATGAAACTTTGATACTATATAACAATGACTAGTCTCAGTTTGATGAAATTTCAAGACTAATGCATGAATATCATTTGGACCTCATGGCATTGAACATTGTTTTCATTTAGCCATGATACAATGTTCTTATAGGAAGCACAATAATAGTATGATTGAAGGTATAAGAGGAAATAGGAGTTAGAGTAGATAAAAAGAGTACAAAAATATTGTAGTGTAACCTTATTATTATTTAAATAAATAGAAAATTAGTAAGAGTAGGAACCCCAAATATCATATTCATTGTCTATGTGAATATGTGTGGAATATAGTGACCCCTTATCTATTTCAATTGCTGATAAGGTTATGATTTATTCTTATTCTCCTTTGCATAGTATAAGCTCTAACCAATTTTTAATATTTAGCTTAACATTCAAGATAGTATTCCAAATTGATTCTATGTCAATAGGAGGGAGGAATATATGGATTCTAGAATAAACATTGTAACCAAAGACATGAATTACATGGATGGAAGAAAATTCAGTACAAATGTCAATAGATTTGACATATAAAACCAAAAGATGGCCCTATGATATTTTGAAGCACTATTGTAATGGTGAAGTCAATTTAGATAGAGGCTTTCTTCATAAGTAGATAGAATTGTACGAGACATTTGAAGTTGCTTGTGAGAACAATATTTAGCTTAACCTTTAAAGCTAGGAAAATGAAGTTTTTTCCTTACAAAACAATTTTGTTGAGAGTGTGGAAGTGAAGGTCTATACAAGATTGTTTGTATGTATTGTATTCAACATAAACATGTTAGGATCAATCTCAACAATAATTTTAGTATTTCATAATGATATCATCCTTATTCAACCATACACTTATGTTTTTTAGATGGATGTAATCATTAAGGAAGAGCCTTTCATTATTCCCTTAATGGATTTAACTTTCAAGGAGGCCATCTAATGGTGTTGCCTATTGATATCCAAAGTAGGGATGTGAATAAGACTGGTGACTATGCATGCTATATTGTAGATAAAATTCATAGATCTTTTAACTTTATCAAGGCATATAATAGGGTGGTCCACTTCAAATGAAACTCTTTATTATGCCATACTATTTTATTTCTAGAATTCATTTGTCAAGTCAGATTTGTACTTCTAGATTTGAAAATCATATTTTAAAGCAATATCTCATCAGATTTCATTTTTAGACTTGTGCATTTCCAGATTTTGTTGTATTTTTAGACTTGTGCATTTCCAGAATTAGCATTTTAAAGTATTTTTTGGGGTCATTAACTTTAGACTATCTTATCTTTTGTAGGAGTGGTTGCATGCCAAATTTTTTTGGTGTAAAATATCAGAATTATTAGATTTTGTTACCTATCTATGATTAGAAATTATTAGACTATGAGTTTGATATTTTTTGAAGATAGAAATATTCAAGCTTGGTAAAGAAAAATCATGTCAGATAATATTAGTCTAGAACAAAATGAAGAGTCACTTGATAGATTGTGGGATAGATTGAAAAGAAAGGGTGATGAGAAATGTTATTGTCCTTGCAATAATTGCAAGGGCTTAAAGACGAGAAGAATTTTAATCACAACACCTGAGAAACATTGTAGGCAACATGGTCACATTAATGGGGGTCATGATTATCGTCCATTGGTAAGTTGTTCATTATATGTGCTTATATTGATTGAATTTGTAAATGTTTATATTGTTTTAAGATTATATATATATATATATATATAATCACTTGATCATGATCATGGTTTATTTGTGTCTATCATCATTATAAAGGTGGGGTGCCCTAGGGCACGTGATATGGATTATCACGACCTAAAGAATGTAGTTTTTCAAGTGGAGGAACATGGAGTTGTGAATATCGAAGATGAAGTTAATGATCCTATGGAAGAAGATGATCATGCACCATAAAACATAGTTGAAGATTATAGTACAAATAGATTGATCCATGAAACATTTAGTGGCACAACAGATCATGTTGATTGAGATTACTTTGATAATGTTCATGATTTTCCTATACTTGAGAAGGCATATGAGCCCCTTTACGAAGGATCCCAAAAAAATCTTCTCTCTACTGTATTTTTGTTGGTGAACTTGAAGGTTATGAATGGTTTATCCAACATAGAAATCTTACGGATGTTAAGGTATTTCATATATGTCATCTTTTTTCATCTATTTTAATTTTTGTTAGTTCATTACTAGTAAATAAAGGCTGAAATATGTACCATTAATATTATTTATATTAACAAATTATTTTTTGTTGTAGATGGATTGATGGATTTTTTTTACCACCATCTAATATTTTACCTCGCTCATATCAAGATTTATCTAGCATTATGAAAGATACTGGAATGGATTATCAAGCAATAGATGCATGTCCCGATGATCATATTATATATCATAAAAAACATGAATTTGCAACAAAATTCCTGGAATGTCGTATCAGTAGATATCAAACAAATTAACTAACAAAAAAGGTGTCTCCCAAGGTTCTTCGTTATATTCCTATTATTCCACATATGCAACAATTATTTAGGTGTGAAAGCTTAGCACAATTTATGGATTACCATGCATGCAATAGAAGCGGAGATGACATTCTTCAAATTCATGTGGATGGTTTTGCATTTAGGGACATGGAGGAAAAATGGTCACACTTTAAAGAAGAACGTCGTAATCTTAGGCTTTCGCAGTGGATGGTGTCAATCCATTTGGAGAGCTGAGATCTATTTACTCAGTGCGGCCTATTTTTTTTATCAATAAAAACATTCCTCCATGGATGTCAATAAAGAAGGAGCACATAATGTTGGCAATGATTCTTCCAAGTATTTGTTTACATCAATTTTCTTTAACGTAGTAGCATCTCATTTGTCTTATTTGTTTCATAATGACTTATATTTTTTTCATTTAATAGTCATGTACATTAATTTATATATATTGAAGTAAAATGGTTATAATAATTATGTAATGTTTATGTTCATTCAACTAGGTAAGTACCAAGTTAAAGATATGAATGTATATATTGAGCCTATTATCGACAAGTTACTAAATTTATGGAATGGTGTCACTATGTATGACGTATATAGACCAATAGGACAAAGACAATTTCAATTCCATGCAATGCTTGTATGGACAATTCATGATGCCCCAGGGTTGACAATTTTTGTGGTATGTTATAACGTTTGACTGCATGCCTTTAATGATAATTAATTTTATGAAGTATATATCATGCATGTTCTTTAAATAATCTATTATTTATATATAATTATAATAATTGACATATTTAATCCAATTATATATGATTTGTAGGTCTTCAAACAAAGGGAAAATTTGCATGTCCAATTTTTGGTCCAAAGATGAAATCTTATCATTCAACAAGTTTAGGAAAGTAGGTGTTGATGAGTATAGGCACTTCCTGCATAGAAATCATAAGTATCGAATTACTGAATAACATCTTTTCAATGGGAAAGAAGAGACTACATAAAAACCATGAAAAATGACACGTCACCCATGGAAGTTGGAATATAATAGAATTAATTGTCAAGGTTATACATCGGATCAAATTTTTTATCTATCATATATGATATGTTTTGAATTTATATTTTTATATTGTATTGTGTTTACTCATGTTGTAATTGAAAATTATTGTCATTGTTAATTTGTTTAACTTATATGTTTCATGAAGGTCATCAAGGCATTAATGGTCGGCTTCCACATGGATTGAAAAGTTATCCTAGACAATTTAGTAGGTTTCCCTACTATGAGTAGCTACAAATTGTGCATTTGTTTGATACAATGCATATCAAAAAGAATATGATAGAAACGTTATGAAAAATATTGGATGGAAGGCATGACAAAGAAAAAACTGTCAAAAATTTTAGTGACATTCAAGAAGCCAATCATGCAATAAAAAATTCCATTCAATTAAATAGCGATGGAGACCAAATTAACATAAGTTCCTTTCCTTGGTTATTAAAAAAGCAGCAACGAAATGCCATAAAAGAAGGCATACGAAAAATTTGATTTCCCACAGGATTTGTTGCAAACATAAACAATATCATAATAAAGAAAGTTGAATTTGGGTCAGGGATGAAAACGCATGATTAGAATACCTTCATTAAGGTAATTATTATGGTATATTATATATATATATATTTGTATACTACATGTACTTTTCAGTGTATTATGTTTACTACTTTTGGAAAAATAATGAAAAGATCATTGTATAATTGTTGTGGTATGCTCTACATCTATCTCTCCCATAAAACTTCGACAACAATGTCAAGAAAGTTAGATATGATTTTAAAAATACATGAGGTAAGTAACGATATTTGTTCAATTCATTGTATATTTTTGTTAAATATCGTTAATATATTTGTGCCTTGAATCACTTGTAGATGGATTTTATATAAATAAATCCATAAAGAAGATATAAATTATTGGAAGAGAAAAATTCCTCATCTAATGTGTGAAATGCAAAAGTCTTTACCTTCGAAAATTTTCAATGCACAAGAACACTACCTCATACACCAAGTTGAGGAGATTGAATTGTGTGGACCTGTACACACAAGGTCAATGTGGATGGTTGAGAGGCACTTGAAATTTTTGAAGGCTTTGGTTAGACAAAGAGCACATCTTGAGGGTTCTATGGTGGAGGGATATATGATATACTAGACCATGGTGTACATTACTGAATATCTTCTTAAGTTTTCAACAAAGATCCATGTAGATTGCATTTGGAATCCCAACTCCATTAACAAATTCGAAGGGGAGTACCTGATGGGGAAAGGTAGATTGAGGAAAGTGATAGGTAATTATAAGATGGTAATGGATATTAATTAAAATACATCTTCCATTTATTTTTTGATGTATATTGTACTTATTTAATTATTAATCTTCAATATACATCAATTATAAATTAAGGTCGTATACTGTGGTAATTAACTAATTATACATCGTTTGTGAATTTCAATTTTTTTTACTAAGGGAAATTGATTTAGCATATGGTTTAAGAGATAAATAGGTACGCATACATATATAAATCACCCATTTTATTTAATTATTTTTAATTATATTTATGTATATATATGTTGGGATTTTCTTCTTTGCATACGTTTGGCCAAGAATAAATATGTTTATCAACTAATGATATTGCAATAATTTTTACATGTTTGACATATTGCGAGTGAAACACCACAACGCTATGTGGTGCAATGGTCATAAATTTTGAATCAAAAAGTTGGATGACATGAAGAAAACTTGTGTTTCTGGGATAACTACAATCTTTCAGGTGACAAACGTTTCATCTAGAAGCAGCATACATCCAGAAGTCTCAAAAAATCAATACTATGGGATTTTGGAAGATATACTTGAGTGTGACTTTAAGTCCTCCAAATTAGTTATGTTTTTCATCCTATGGTACAAGCTACGATTGAATGAAAATGATCCCGAGAGAACTATTATTGAACATGATAATGGATTTACCATGGTTAATACAAGGTATTTTGAGTGAGCTGGAAATGAGTCCTATGTTCTTCCAAGCCAATGTGAGCAGGTAATTTACTCAGAGGTTCCAAGTAAACCGGGTTGGTCATATGTTGTTAGACATGATCCAAGAGGAAGGCTAGTAAAGTTTAATGTGGTGGAAGAAGAAGATACTGAAGAACTAGAAGATGATGTAGATGATGGTCAAGATCAACAGTTAGTTGATGATGTGCCTGACAAAGATGTCAAAGAGGAGGAACTAGATCATGATGGTGTAGGAGTTAATGTTCATGATGATGATATCCATGTGGATGATGACATTATCAAAACTGATATCAATTATGATGATGATGATATGACCAATCCTTACAATGTCGAATCTGGATCAGATGATACAAACAAAGAGTTGGATGAAGAAGAGGATCAATGTCATTGAAATGTATGAGTTAGGCGATTGTGTTATCTATTTGATATTAATTTCTTGATAGAATTATATTTAACTTATGTGGCTATATAATTAATTCATGATGTTTTTAATTTTTATTCCATTACATAATTAATTCATGATGTACCTTTTAATGTTTAATTTTAATTCATGATGTTACAACTATTGTAGCTCTCCTAGAAATTTCCATATGATCATAATGAATAGTGTTTTGGGAAATTTCATGAAAGATGACACAATGATCATAGTAGTGCAATAATTGAAAATTCATTTTGATTTTTTAGACCAATCACCCTTCACAATGTCAATTTCCAATTTAATTACTAGGACACATAAGGTAGGATTTAATTGGCTTATCTTGGATGAACATTGTGGATTTGTGTAATGTGAGAAAATTTTGGATGGGGTAGTGGTGCAGGAGCACCTACACCTCATAAAGTGATCATTGTAAAGGTTGTTGATGGTTGAGGATTTAAAATACAATCTCTTGACATTCCAAAATCTATGTTTTTCTTCAATATTTCTATATTTTTCCTATTTTGTAGCATGTGTGGTCACATACAGCCATATTTATATGTGAAATGAATTCCATGTCATGAATATATTTGTTAGCTTTGATTTGAATCTTATTTGAGGGCTTAAGGCATTGATATGAGTTAGAGAGATTCATTTCTTTGCATACAACCCGGTTACCTTGTTTTTGAGGGTTTTGTAGTCCAAACATGATATAAAGGGGCTCTTACACTTTTTTTTAATTATTGTAGCTTGTGTAAGAGGCCCCATGGATATTTTTTTAATTATAGAATGCATGAATAGGGAGTATGATGAGAAATAAATAAGGTATAGTTGTTGTCCTCAAGAGTTTTGTGAAGAAAAGCATGTGAAATGAGAGGTTCAAGCCTAGGTTTCAACAAAATATGTATGCGTGATCTGATTTTATGAATTTTTACCCATGTACAGACCTAATGGGTTGTGTTTTACTTGGTTTTGAGGTCTAGGAGGTTGTGGAAGTAAGATATTCCATAAACCCTCATGATTTTGGTCTAAAACAAGGGTTTTTAGGTTTGGCAAGAATTTGGCCGTACAAGTGGAATATTTTTGTGGATTTGGAGGTTTGGAGGTTGTTAGATCTCAAAAATGTAGGTAATAATACCTCAAGAGGTTTCCAATCTCTTGATACATTTTAGGGTAACAAACAAGGCTAGATGATTTGAACCTTCTTCTCTTCAGGTGTCGCCAAACCTAGGTGGGTCTACCTTTGCGAACTGAGCAAACTTAAGTGATGTGATTTTGTTTACATCAATCTACTCACAATGGAAATTTTACAGTGAAAAATATAATCCTAATAAAGTGTATGTGTAATATTAGAATATGTTCAATTAACAAATGTAAAAAATAAAATGGACAAACAAGTTTGCCAATTTAACTATATATATATATATAACTTTAAGTTATTTTTATTTTAACTAAAAGTATTGAAGTTACAACATATAAATTAAATGATATTTATGGTTAAATATATCTCTCAGAATCCTTTTTGTCCCAATTTGAAAATAATTCTATACTATAGAATACATTTATTTAAATTTTAAGATGGAAATAGCAAGGAAAAATCAAACAAATATCTTTATGAAAGAACTATATTGGCATGAAATTAAATATGATTTTTATTCCAATGTAAGAAATACAAAGAATGGAAACAATTATTTCAACACATAAATTAGTAGTCAATTAAAATGATCTAAATAGTCTAGTAATTTGACCATTAGCATATAGAAATTTCTATAGAGTTGTAGATCTCTTCCATTTCAAAAACAAAAAACAATATTAGGTATATAATCAGACATATTTCATTTCTACAGTGACTTATTTATCCTAGAGGAACTAGTATATACTATACAAAGAAAACCAACAAACCCACAACTACCCCTATTTTGAAGGAGTTTAGTTTTCTCCCCTTCCTGATCTCCCTAATATTGTCTAATTATTTTAAAGAGACCAAGCATCATAACACAACTTTATTCATCCCACTAAATAGATTGGTTAATGAAACTTGATAAAAGCCACAAAACAATTGCTACATTTGGCATTGAAACTAGATTTTGTTTACAATAATCTATTCACAATGGCAATCTTATAGTGAACAGATATAATCCTAATAAAGTGTATGTGTAATATTAGGATATGTTTAGTTAACAGATGTAAAAAATAAAATGGATAAACTAAAAGATGAAAGCGTGAGACCAGTTCCTTGTTGGGTGTATGGAGTCTAATGAATATCTAGAAAAGTTTAATCTATGATGGAAATAATTCAAACTATTTGGCACATAGATGTAGTTTATAACTTGTATAAACGTGCAAGTAAATGACTGACAAACTCTACTTGAGATAGAATGACAATCCTAGTTATGTGATTCTTCTTATTGATCCAATTAATACTCTTCAGTTATTGTTATTGACTAGAAGGGTTTAATCTTTACTTGAAAGAACTAAATAATCACATCATAGAAATACAAAAAATGTGTATCGGTAAACAAAATATATGTTTGATATATCAATTTAAACAACAGAAAAGCATCAAAATGGAGACAACCAGATAACTATATAATTCCACAAATAGTTGATACCAAGATTAAGCCACAATTTCAGACATCTTCATTAACTTATCAAAATTCATACATGCATCTGAGTCTTTTAAAGGAAAGTTTCATTGCAAAATATCTACTGTATCTTTCTCCTATCTGCCTATATTTGTTTTACATTATGAAAAAAATATAAATATATCAAAATTGTGAAAGGGTGCATCCTTTCATAAATGTCTTTTCCTTAATAACAATAAAAAACTAGAAATTATGCTATATTAAGCCATAAATAGATGTTTGATAGATAATCTTGGTAAGTTGGCCGCTCATGTGTATCAACATCCTCCAATAGATTCCTTTTGGCTATCTCCATTTCAAACATCTTCTCATTTTTTTCACATGCCCCATCCATTGTTAAATCATTTCTTGTGGCTATCTCTAGAATTTTTTGCATCATCGTCTCGCATTCCTTCATCCATCTGTATTTTCCCTTTAGTTCCCCTCCATCTTCTAACAACATTGGTACTCCCATTTTTGTGACATTGATCATCCCATGTTCATCACCTTGCAATTCATCATGGAAGTCTTTATGATTTTTCATAAAATTCTTTCTAGTATTGATAGCTATGTTATCAGGAGCATCCCTTTGGTTTATTTCCTAGAAATTCTCTTAGATCCTACCATCTATCCTCTTATGTTCTTGTAGTACAGTAAAATTGTGTGAATGTGTTCCCCAAAGCTTACTCAACCAAGTCATTAAATTTCTCTACCTCTTCCTTATTATTGCAATGAGTGCATCATATTTACCTTGTGAGTATGCATTTGATTCTTCCCACTGGTCTCTTTCTTGGGAGATTTCACCATGATTTGGTTTATTTTTGGATCCCAACATGACTCCCATCATGTCCTTCAAGTGATCATTTTTTCTGAGTACTCTCTCGTTATTAATCTTATACATTTATTTTTCCTTCATTAGCTTTTGGATTTGAGCTTTGTTTAATTTGGCCACATTAATGCCAATTTTTGTTGTAGCGATTGGATCAACCTCACTAAATTTTAACGTCATTACATGTCCAAAATCCTTTTTCAGTATTGATTACAATAGATTTCTTGTGTGAAGGATACAGGGCTCATATCATAAGTGATCCCTCATTTGGGTTATACCTAGATCCTGCATAAATCTTTGTTACCCCCTCAGGAGTGAGTTTATGTGTGGCATTACTATTCTTCAAAAAACTATCAAAAACCAAAGCAGAATTTAAATCCAACCTAGGAAAGATCATGACACCTTTACCTTCTAATGATTTCCTTCCTTTCTTAGGGGTCATACTCTTCATTTCTTCTTCCACACTTGATTTTAAGTTATTCAATAGTTGTTCCTCATTACTTGGTGTAATATTCTCCATTGTTTCCCTTGTTGATTTTCCTTTTAATTTGCATAAAAAGGTTATAAATTAAGAGATTTTAATGAATTCATCATCATCCGCAAATGATTTATATTATATTTTCCTTGTGTCAGTATCTACACTCTCTTCAACATTTGGTTCCCTGGGAACATACCTGTAGTCTTGAATTCTTAATCTAGAAATTCTATCAATTGTCCTGTTAGGCCTACCATCACTAGATGCCTCTTCATCAGAAGATAATAGTTATGTATCTTGAAATCCCCTGTTATACTAATCAGGAAATTTTTCGGCTTCCTTTGCTTCCAAATTCCTGATCAAGTCATCTTACAGATAGGGTATGTGATTGTATCCTCCCAAGTTCATTTTATTTTTGGAAAAATCAATGTACCCTTCTGCATCAAATCCTTTTCACATTGCACCCTTCTTCATGTTGTATTGCAGCAATTTTTTGAGAACCATGTCATATCCATCCTTTGCTAATACAGTGAAATCACCACCAAAGCATAATTTACTAGGCATACATAACTACTTTCCAAAAGAACTCAGATTCATAACATCTGAAAAATCCAATTGCCTAGCAATCTCCAAATATGCGATCCTATCAAGCACCATCTTGGGCATAATGAAGGGTCCATCTTCAAATCAATATACTCTTATCATGGTCGCATCTTCTAGATAGTACCAGTCTCCCCAACTATGTTCAACAAGTCCATTGAAATCCTTAAGCCTTAAAAACCTTTTTATTTCATCGGGACAATGAGTATTCACAATGATGATTGTAAAATCTATATAGTGGTTTCACAAAATACTCTTCAAAATGTAGATAACAAGAATTACCAAATTTGCAATCCTAGGTGGTAGTCCAGAGTTGTACTGGTAATAAGCTTCCTTCCTTATCAAATTTTACAACCCTCATTTTTTTAGGACACATCTACAATTCTTTTCCATAATAAAGTATCATATGCATTAGGATTGAATAATCATCCAAATGCAAGATAGGAGCTCCACTTTTTAATGCCATCAGTCTTGAATGAGGTAATTTAAAGATGTGTGAAGCATAATAAAAAAACCTTGAATTGTGACATTGGATGTCCACTACAATTACCATGGGTAAAATTGACATGTGCTCAGGGGCCTCCATTCCCAACACTTGACACACTGAAAAATATATGTACCTCATGTAGGGTTCAAACAAATCGACATGGAATGGGGGGCCATCACTATCATTCAGTGAAATTGAAACACCATATTTCTTAGACCTGTGTAGTGGCAACCTCAAACCCTTGTACAAAGTATCCATCCTCCAAGAATTCCTTTTCCAGCTCTTCAGGTACCATTTTTTCACCACACACTCCCTCTAGGTTAAAAACCTCACAAATGGCAGCTTCAGATACATGTATAAATGGTTTTCTTGATGGATCAAAAATAGCTTTAAATTTTGGATTATAATAGGTAGCCAACATCTTCACCAATTCTACATTTACAAATACATTGGGGAGACTAGATTCCCTAGGTTTAAATTCCAAGGATTGCACACTGGTTAGTATTAGTTCCTTTGTTGGTAATAAAAAATAAACAACTCATATCCCCTAATTGGGGTCCATATGTCTTGTATATGCTTGCATTTATCCTCTAAATTTTCCACTTTTTCCCTAAGTTGTACAGATCGCCTAGCCTTAGGTCCTGAGCAAGCAATTGATCAATTAATTCCTGGTTTAACTTCCTTTCAGCTACCCCTGGTTCCTTCTCTGCTTCATTTTTTTTCTTTTTTCCTCTATGGTTTTTACTCTCACTCTATTTCCTACCTTTTACTTTTCCTGAGCTAGTGCTTTCCATTTTATGAATCACAAAACCAAAAATTTAATTGCAGGGAACTTACAAGTTTATTTAGAATTCTTTGACTATAAGATCCTTTGGCCCTTCGTCTGTTCCTCTTCTCCTAACTTTGCAAAATTCACCTTCAATTACTTTTCTCAATTCAATAAATCATCGACACATTCGGTAGTAATACTAAAATTAATGTCCTATGTTCGAACACGAGCATAGCTGATCTTCGAATTTACCCACTATCACATCAAATTTTCTATCGGAAAGACAATTGAAACTTTGGGCGATCCTTTTATTTAGGCTTGACTAACGTTCATTAAAAATTCTTCTTATCAGGGAGACATTAAACACTGATATCACATAATCTATCCATCTGATTCATATAAATGTCACCAAGAGTCACCCCGATGACTATCTTGATTTTTTTGCATCTTCATCGACAAGACATGGTGTATCGCTAAGACATTCAATAATTTTGCCGATGTTATAAGTCTCCCCGATGATTATTCCTTTGATCTCAAGAATGTCACCAAGACTCCTACCGATGTAATATTATTGGTGTGACATAGTGGGTCGGGAGAAAATTTTGAACTCATTCTGATAGCATTTTTCTTAGCAATAGTATGTTTCTTTGTTTTGTCAACAAGACAAGATGAGTTTTTCGGTGATTTTATTTCATCGGCGAGACAAATACACTCAAGGTCACTCATGGATCTTACTCTGATGGCATTGGTATGGCTGATACAACTCCTTGTGCTTTGATCAATGAGATAAGACAGGTTTCTTGCTGATGGAACTTCATCGGTGAGACCTATATGCTTGGTATGACCTTTTCATTTCACCCTGATTGAACTTGTCTTGCCGATGATATGGGTTATTTGAATACTATATTTTGGAGTTTTTTCATGATATCAAACGGTCAAGAATGATGTGATCATATGTGACTATGATGGATTATACTCAACTCAGGAAATCATCAACACATTTGGTAGTAATACTGCCATTAATGTCCTAGCTTTGAGCACGGGCATAGTTGATCTTTGAATTTATCAAGTGTCACATCAAATGTTCTATTGGCAAGACAATTAAAACTTTGGGCGATCTTTTTATTTAGGCTTCACTAACGTTCATTAAAAATTATTTTTTTCATGGAGACATTACATCGATGTCACATAATCTATTCATCTAATTCATATAAATGTCGCCAAGAGTCACCTCGATGACTATCATGATATGTTTTTGTCTTCATCGGTAGGACATGGTGTATCACTAATACATTCAATAATTTTTTCGATGTTATAAGTCTTCCCAATGATTATTCCTTCGATCTCAAGTATCTTTCCAAGACTCTTGCCAATGTAATCTTATCAACATCACATAGTGGGTTGGGAGGACATTTTGAACTCATTCAGATAGTTTTTGTCTTGGCGATAGTATGTTTCTTTGTTTTGTTGGCAAGATAAGATGATTGTTTCGCGATGATATTTCATTGGCGAGACAAATGGACTCAGACTAACTCAGGGATCTTACTCCGATGGCGTTGGTTTGGCTGATACAACTCCTTGTGTTTTGATCGGTCAGACAAGATAGGTTTCCTACCAATGGAACTTCATCGGTGAGACCTATATGCTTGGTATGACCTTTTCATTTCACCCCGATGGAACTTCTCTTGCCAATGATATGGGTTATTTGAATACTAGATTTCAAAGGTTTTTCATGATATCAAATGGTCAAGAATGATGTGATCATACGTGACTATGATGGATTATACTCAATATAAGGTTTTTTTAAGGCAATCAACGAGTACAAAATCATTGTAAAGGCTAGTTGCTTTGTGATGAATTTTATACTATGGACCTCTAGCCTATCCTAGGTATTTGTAGTAGTTTTTTTTATTCTTTGTGATCAGTTTTTCAAAGTTCTATACAACGACCAAGTTTTTATTTGGAATTTTCTTTAAGTTGGTCATTAAAAAGAGATATATGATTTTTTTCGTTATAGAAATAATGAATTTATAACATTCATGTGTTTTTAATTTAAAATAATGACATTTTGTAATAATAAGAAGGAAGTGTGAAGTTTGAAAATTCATATTTTCAAATTTATTTTTTTGTCTTTTTTGAAACAATTAAATAAGTTTGATGCATAAGAGGATTCAATAAGTTGTTTAGAATAGTAAAATGGTGTCAATGTTTGTGATGAGGAAAAATGAATTGGAGAGTGGTTCAAAATTCGTTACAATTTTTGAAAGGGATGTTTAATTTGTACTTTTTAGAGTGATAAGGTTGACAATAAAATTTTGAAATATTTTTAGTTCATATTTTTAAGATAAAGATTCTTTTAAACAAAAAATATTGTTTTAAATTTTATACTTGGAAAACAAAAATGCAAATGTAATAAATTAATAATAGAGAATCATGCATGGGAACAAAACACCACCTACAAATGCAAATAAGTTATTGGAATAACATAAAACTAATGATAAAATCAAATATATTATTGGTCTTTCCCTTTCTGACATTAAATTTTATTATATAGATTTAGATAAATCATCATAGGAAATTTGGGATAATTTCAATAAAATATTTGGAGCAAAAATATTTAATGTGAAGTTTTTCCTAAAACTTCAACTATTTAGATTCAAAATGAGAGATATAATCACTATGTCTAATCACATAAGAAATTTGAGATCTCTCATTAGACAATTGGTAGAATTCAAGGCTCTATTAGATGATGAAGATGCTAAGGATATTTTGTTAAATAGTTTGAAAATACAACAATGTTATTTTTATGCCTAGTCCAATAACTTCTCAAACACAAGAAGATGTGATTTTGACCCTATTAGGAGAAGAAAAAAGAACAATAGAAAATATTTAAAAGTTGATTCTCAACATGAGAATGTATTATACTCATGAGGTAATAATAATTAAAAAACAAAAAAGAATGTTATTATTCTAAGAAAAAGGATCACATAGTGTGGACTTGTATAACTCGAGCTAATGATGTTCTTGAGGGAGAACTTAAATAAAAATCAAATGATGTTAGCTTATCCTATATATATTTGTTTGTTTCAATCAACATGTTTTGTTGTGTGGAATGTAAAACTTAAGGGGGGGTGTTGGAATATTAAAATTAACATTAATAAATTCACCTTACTAACTTGTTTATTCTGGTTATTAAATAATTAGTTATATTCTTATAAGATAGTAGTTTAAATGGGAAGGTATATTTGAAAGGCTTTGTAAAAAAACTATTGTAATATACTCCCAAATGAGCTGTATGATATAATTATTATTTTGAGTGTTTTTATGTGTAGATATAAGTTCTCTTGACTTTTCCAATAAATTTTTTATGCTCTATTATCCATGATTTCATGATTAATTTTCCACTTTCGACACTACTTATTACTAACTTTTCCATCCAAATTTGGCTCTTAGACTAAATATTTCATATAGGTGCATTTTAATTTTCTTACTATCACCTTTGGCTGAATTTTTAAATTTGTTCAACCATGCAAAAAGTGTGGTTACTTTTAATTATTTCCACTTAAATTTTGGTTAAAATTTTCTAATTTTCTTTCCATTTAGCTAGTCAAAATTTCATACTAGCATTAGTACTTGAAAATGGTAGTTTACTTCTACTTAAAATTTATGGTAATTTCATTAATCTCTTGTTACCTCTGGTGTTGAATTGGACTAGTTATGTCATCTAGGATTTGTTCCTCAATTTGTTTTACGTTTTTCAAAAAAAAATTGTGATGGTTATACTTGTATTACCATGAATGGACATAAATTTGAGGATTTTGGGTGTTTTCATTCAATTTTTCATGTTTTCCCCTTAGCTCCTACTTTATATGTGTTTTTTATGGAATCCTTTGGATATCTTTTGGCTAATAGTATTTCATGGAACCTTATTAAGGGTGCTACTTTTCCTAACTCTATAACCCAACTATTCAATGGTCAATTTTTTAATGACTCCTTTCTCAATCTCTTGGAGGAAAAATGTGACATTATTTAGGATATTCAATGCCTATATAGTTTTTGGAGATATTTAAGGTCAAATATATAGTGGCATAAAACTCAATGTTATAGGAAATCCTTCTTAGCCAAGACCAATTGGTTCAATTCCTATGGATAGAAGGGGTTTGATCATAAGGAAGTGTTGAGATTACTAAGCATCTCTTTTACCTCTAAGGTTTCTCCTTCCTCTTTAAGGAAACATATCATTTCTAGAGCTAAGAAAAATTATCATATTAAATATGAAGCCCCTTTCTTTGGCAAGGAGATTCCATGTGTATTCAAAATTCTTGTTGCACACATTTCCATTACTCATCTTCCTAAGAACCTTGCAAATCCTCATATTTGAAGATTGAAAAAATCCAAAGGTATATTTTATGGCCTCCCTTTAACCAAGTAAAATGGTTTTAGAAAGTATCCTAGGAGTTTAATTATTTCCCTCATGAATATAATAGGCTTGGATTGCTTTATATTCACTACTATAAATAATGCCATTTTTTAGAATTTAATTAGCATACTCTAAAACCTAACGAAACCAGGTTGTAGCTTGTCAAATTGGAGAAGTGAAAGGTCAATACCAACGCTGAGGAAGAGTTTGGAGGAGTTAAAACAAGGTCAATACCAGTTTCAAGGAAGAGTTTGGAGTTAAAAGAAGGTCAATACTAGCACCGACGAAGAGTTTGGAGGAGTGAGAACAAGGTCAATACCAACATCGAGGAAGAGTATGGAGGAGTGAAAACAAGGTCAATACCAGTGCCGAGGATGAGGTTGAAGGGACTCAGGGAAAATCAATGACCAAGGGACAATGAATACTATAAGTTTGGCACCTCCATTCTCTTTAACCTGTAATTTTCATGCCTAGTTTCAAAAAATCTTCTCATACATTGGCACCCCCATTCTTGTAAAATGGTATAAGATAAGACGTAAAAAATAAAATAGCTTAGTCTTTCACATTTTTATCGACCAGCCTCAGGTCTTGGTAAAACTCCCATAATATACCGACATATTGGTTGTTGGTGGGAACATGTTATTCTTTGTTGTATGACCTATGTCAAATCTTATGTCCAAAAAGTTTCTAAAAACATAAAACAATAAAAAAAAAAATTGAAGTTACAACTAAAAAGGGGTTATTTCCTTTTGGCCTCATCCACCTCTTATATTTCAAGATAGCATGGAATTACGCTTACATAAAATAAACTCAAAAAAATGTACATTTATTAGGGAAAAGGATCTCAAGTATATGCTAGGCTAAGCTAGATCTAATGAATTGAAATAGAGGCATACAATTCTTCTCGAATACCTCCACCACAAACATATGCAAGGAAAGCTCTCGTCCTTTATTGGTAGTGATAACCTCCTCCACACACAACCCTTAAACATTATGAATAGAGGAATCTAATATTTTAAGAACTCAAATTTTATTCTCTCCTACCCAATTCAATTATTCATTTTATCCTTACAAACATTTATAGTGATTATTAGAGGCACATAGACCAATTCTTCATAATAGAATAATTTGATCATACTTTTCCAATGATGGCATTATGAGAAAACCTTAGGTTAAATGAATAATTCCTAGCTAAGTTCTTTAAATCATGTCCAACCATATAAGAGAAGACCACTACTATGTGTACTTGGATACCATGGAGAAAGGCTCTTTGGGCTCTTTCATCAATCAAGGTATTGTTAAATTTTAACACCTAAAAGTGAGAATGAAGAATCTTTCCTAGGATGGTGGCCAATTATTCTTCTCAACACCTATATTACAAAATATTTTTCAATATCATTTCCATCACAATTAAACCTATTTCTTGAGATATAGTCATACAGGTAAAAAAATTGGCTTTCTTGATAGTATATACATTCTAGACAATTCAATCTTTGCATCAGAGATTGTTGAATGGGACCAAAAAACTACTCATGATTCCCTTACTATTAAGTTAAAATTTTGATAAGGCATATGATTGCATCAAATGTCCTTTCATTTATAAAATTCTCAAATGGATTTATTTTAAACCCTCAATTATTATCACACATTCAAAATTGCAAAATACGAGTTGAATGAAGAACCTTCATTTGAAGGTGATGTTGTCACGACCTTTAAATGAAGAAAATTAATTCAAAAATGATGCCATGTCAAGAATTTCAAATGAAGGTATTTTCATTTTAAATATTTCATGTCCAAAATGCTTTATAAAAGGAACCTTTGCATGAAGGACCTTCAAATGAAGACCTTAGTTCAAAGGTCCTTCATATGAAGGTTCCTTTAATGCCATCCGATTATAGCTCTTAGAGTTGTTAGAGATTTTTTTTTTTGAGGTAGAGATTGGACCATTAAATATTGTGTCACCATTAATCTACAAAGATATCCATCAAATTGATAAACCCTTACTTAACAACCAAAAATTCACAAGAAAATTGCCCCTATCAGCCTTAGGGCATCAATTCAATGCCAAGTTTCTTTCTTTAACATACCCATAAATGCAATGAACCTCTATCATACCATGATTCACACCAATCCACTGAGTTACAATTCCAAGACAGTGGGTGGATTGATGGAAGTCATTTCTATTTAGCCCTCAAACCCTTACATAGGCAAAACAGGGTAGTCCCTATATTTAATTGTTTTCTCCCACAAAACAGTGATTGAGAAATTCAAAACAAATGAAAATGAAAGGGAACACATCTATTTATCTACACCAATGATCTAAGAGCATTTCAATCTTGTACAAATCGATACAATACAAAAGAACTTCAAAAAAATAGTAAAAACACAAAAAATTGCTTCAAGAACATGGTATTTGATATGAAATTTTGGTATCAAATCCTCCAACAATTGCAATGGGATTGGAATACAATATTATAGAAGTGGTATAATAAATGCACCATTTTAAGCATCAAACCAATATGCAAAGATGAAAGAAAGTGCTAACCCCTTAGACTGAAAAAGTTTCTTTTAACTTTAAGTTTGTTGGGTAGCCAATTCTTCTAAGTTATCAAATCTGATCATCATACATAATCAAAATGTTTTTGTTTCAAATTACTATCAGCACTAACTTTCACTATTTGAATATGTTGAAACCTTGTCATATAGAATTACAACATTGATACAACAACTCATCCTACCTTAAAACATACCAAAAGTCTCCTAGAAATTAAATATAGGAAGATTTAAGATGACTTAAACAATTTTTATTGCTAAAGCATAAACTTAAGATGACTTTACTAGGCCTAGTACACATTCCCTCCCCATTAACCACTAAGACATATGGAAATTAAATGTAAATTTTCTGCTCTTTTTAGTCATGTAGGTGTCCAATAAACCACTCAGTGGTGTTTCCCTTCAAGTTCATTTACTCGAATGAAGAGAAAAACACCCTTGATTACAATTAGAGGATACATTTGAGGCCTTGGTTGTGTAACTGGTGGACCATAGTCACATTTAACACTTGTTACAAAGCTTTGGAGTTAAAACATTAAGTAGATTTGATTTGAGATGGATAATTTTGGATGGTAGTAACAATAACTTGTGATCTATCAAGACTTGATTACTTTATAGCCTATCAAATTCTAGCGATGAAATGATAGATTAATCATAATGTCACCTTGGGATCACATCACCATTAAATAACTTCATCCAACATCCTTATGAGTGTAGGTACCACCAAATAGGTATTTTTCAGATCTGTCTTCCTCGAGCGAGGGAAATTCAATAAGAGAAGAGGTAAGGGGGACATGTAGTAGGTCTAAAACAGGGATATCAACTAGAGGTCAAAACATTAGAAGAAAATTTTGTAAACGCATGGAATTTTTTCTTGCTGAAGGGGGGTCATGTTCTTATGATGATGAGAGCACATAAAACATCGATGTGCCTTTGAGGTACAAACATCTATGGAAACAATGTGTACCCAAGGAACTTCCTCCAATAAACACTAACTTTTGTGTCAACGAGAGGATATATCGCATAACACCATCGTCAATACATGGTTTGGGCCTATTTTGCATGGATGACATAAAGGTCTATTATGAAAAAGTTACTGAATTGATGGAGTATGTTGGACCTTGTTACAGTTAAAAAGATTGGATGCAAATGGTTTGATATACACGAAGTATGCATAGGTATGCACTATCAACAAATTATATATAGCTAAAAGATAAGGATCAAAATAAAGGAGTGACTAGGTACATTGATGAAAGGCCAAAAGAATCAGGGAATATTGTAGGGTTTATAAATAATACATGACCTAGGTCAACAAATAATAAACCCAATTGCATATTCAAGGTGCGAGAAGGAAACCATGTATTCGTATGTGCGATAAAATCAATAACTATAGGGGAAGAGTTGGTAATCAATTACAATTTGAATCTCTTAGATAAAAAAAATATTACTATGGGGGTGGTATATACTATATACCTTTTTACCCAACCTCCAATTAATGACTCCAATATACCATTTTATTATTATGTTTTTTTTCGTAAGTCTATTGGTTTCATTTTAGTAATGTTTTTTATATTTAATTTTTGTCACAACTAGACAATGATCATATGAGTAAGGCTCTGACCCAGAGCACAAATAGTGGTCCATCTTTAGGCACTTCTACCTAACAGGTTTACCTCATTGTAATTGTACAAATTAGATACGAGCAAAATGTTTTATTATTATGTTTTTTTCATGAGTTTATTGGGTTAATTTTGATAATGTTCTTAATATTCTTGTTGCAGTCGGTTGATCGGGGAAAGGAACCAATAGTAGAGGAGAGCATCCATATGGAGGTGTAGTCACTTTTATGTGATGATGACATCACATTTTCTGCGAACCCTTTGGATATGATGAGGAAGGCCCAAAAAAAATGTAATGAAGAAATCCTTAAGTTGGTATTCATAGTGCCTCAAACAGATGAGATAAGAGAAAGGGTTAAAATATTGTCTAATAGAGCACATAACTTGCAAGTAAGCTATCATGAGATCTTTAATTATAACATAAGTTCATTCATGGTTTAATATTTTGTACTCTTTTATGTCATGAACTAAAATATGTGTTATTTTTACAAGATTATTTGTGTCCTCATCATGTTGTTGGCCATGATCAAGGTACTACAAGTGTTGCTTAGGAATTAGGGGTTGGTAAAAGTGTCAATCTTGATCTTCTTATGCATACATGACATCATCTAACCCCATCATTCATTCCTATGTCGACTAAAATATCGGCAACACATACCATGCAAGCATTCGATAGTGCACCCTCTGGCAATGAACACATGCTACTACATGTGTCAGGACATGTACCTAGAGATGCAGAACCCACTAGTACTAGTGGTGTTTTAGCAGCATTTCTTGGATCTTCCCATATTACTAGTACGGGAACATTGCCAGTCACAATTGTGGTGACCAAGGATTTTGTTCCAATAAAGATAGAGAAGGTCCCAAGTAATTTAAAATGTTTAAATTATTATTATATATAATCCAATTGAAATTTACTTATTGATCACTCTTTATAGAGTAATGATCCCATGATCATTTTGCAGGAAATGATGTTTTTATAAACATCTAAGTGATATTACATTTGAGCTCTTCGGGCCTAGCATACGTACACAATGGAATTCCCAAAATCAAGATTTAAAAGATGAGATTTTTAATCGTTTATTTTTGTTCGATGATAAAACATTCAACCGAACAAAGGTCCTTAAGAAACCTGGTACCTATCTAAAGTATGTGAGGGACCAATATAGGTCACATTTAGAGAAGAATAGAAATTATGAGCGTCCCCCCATGATTCCGAAGAGGGAATGGACATAATTGGTGTCAGATGGAAAGGAGAAGGCTGAAAATAAAAAAGGAAAGACACCACAAGGCCAAGGAAGGTATGTGATACTATCAACAATGTAATTATGTATTGATTACTCTTTCCTTTTACATAATCTAATGTATTCCAAATTTTTCATAGGTTGCCCAACACATTGAAGGCAACAATGGCAAGACTAGAAAAACATGAGCAACACAAACTTGGCTTTGGTGGTTATATGAAATTAGCCACACGAATTGTAAGTATCAATAAATGAAATATTGCATCCAAATAATAAATTACAAACAATTTTGGTTTTATCACATCATAGAAGCAAAATTCATGATCTTATGCAAAAATTCAGTGCTCTGATTTCAATAGAGTTCCCATAGAAGAGGGCTTGAAGATTTCCTTCCAACAAGGCTATGGAGCCTTAGCTGAACACCTAAGACTCTTGACTGGGCAAACACAATCTACCACTACATCCAACATGCAGGTAAAGAAACTCAATAATGTTTATTTAAAATTGAATGCTTGTGCAATATATTCAATATCAATTTCCACCATAATAATGTGAATATTTTTTTTAAATAGAAAAGAAATGATAATACTACACATGACATTGGAATGCATCCCAGTGAGGGTGGAGCACAACCTACAAAATAAGGCGATGGCATGCATCCTGGTATTGGATGTATTCATGTGCTATACAAAATGCATTATGGATTAATACAATTAAACATATTTAATTACATTTGGTGTATTAATTTATGTAACCTTTCGTGTTTCAACATTAGAGCATGTAGAGAGTGATCAACATATTGATCATGACTAGGCTAGACAAGATCAAGAACATGATGTGGCCCCATTAGATAAAGAGGACCACTCTAATGTTCTTTCAAACATATTTAATTGCAATTGGTGTTTTAATTAATGTAACCTTTCGTGTTTCAGCTGTAGATCGATATTTAGAGGGTGTTCAACATGTTGAGCATGAGGCTATAAGAGATTACCTTAACTCTATGTAACAAGAAGAAACACCTAATTAAAACCCAAATTATTAGTTTTATATGATAGTTTCTCTTTCAAAAATAATTTGTAGATCCTGAGACAAATTTTCCTTATTATTGCCATAAATCATCTCTTTTTTATTTTGATCACACCCAATATTTGCTAGCTTATCTACCACCAAGTTACCCTCTCTATAAGTGTGATTAATCTGCACTATAAAATACCTAAAACATATTTTAAAATGATAGATAGATATATTTTATAGTGCAAGTGTGATTAAGTTGCCCCAGATAGATAGATATATAGGCCCCAAATGATAAATGTATATAGTTGGTTGAGTCCCTCAATCTATCCATCGATCGAGTGCCTACCTAATAGATTCTATATGGAGAGAGCCAACCCAGATATCTATATTCTAGACCCTCTCTAGAAAGTTTGATCTCGAGTGTGTACCCTCGGTATATAGTATATAGTATGAAGTAGAGATTAATCTGCACCCTGAAGAACACATTAATTTATTAATCAAAAATTCCATAAGGTCTTCTACAGAATGCTTGGTTCATGTTGGAGAATCACCGAGTCATGCACCCAAATCTTCATAGTCTATTCCTGGCACCTCCCCCGATGTTGTTACTAGTTCCACTCACATCACTCAGTCTATTCCTATGGTGTCCCCACTATCCATTACTATAACTCCTCCCACTATAAATACCATTATTGTATCTGAAGCAACACTTCTCCTAAGTGACACTTCTCCTCTATATTCAAGGTTACTGACCAAAGACTTCTCCTAAGTGATACTTCCCCTCCCTTCTAAAGGCATGAACTTGTACCTGCATCCAACTTGGCATATTTGCAACAGTAGTTAGATGTTCACATGAAACCCACATGCATCATAAAATATTAGCATATTCATAGTGCAATTATTGTAAATTACACTATAATTGTGTGATGGTATAAATAGTGTTTATGGGTGGATGCTTGGATAGGTGGATGGATGGATGGATTATCTTGAGATAAGATAAGGTGTTCAAACAAAGGATTCTCATTTAGATAATGCCTCAAGGTTTAGATAACATTGGGTAGGATAGGATCAATGGAAATGATCCATGTCAAGATGTTTACCATAAGCAAGTGTAAAGTGTACACCAAACTTTGTAGATGGATGAAAATGGACTGGATAAATCATATTATGACAACCATATTTTTGATAATATGTAAAAACTGAAAAAATGAATGTTATATGTTAATGAATGAATGTGAATATGTTAATGAATGAATTTTATATGTTAATTAATGAATGTTATATGTTATTAATGGATGAATGAATGAATGTTATATGTTATTAATGTAGGATGAATTAATGAATGTTATATGTTATTACTAGATGAATGAATGATTAATGTTATATGATCAAGTATGGGGAATTGAGAGTGATGTGAGGGGGGGAGGGGCCAAATGAGCTTCCACCTTCACATGGTTGGCCCTGTTAAGTAGAGAATATTAAACTATTCTTGAAACAAAGAGAAGCTCAATAAGGTAATGCACTTTTCAATATAAGAAATACATCATTTGAAGCGTCAAACCCATATGCAAAGATGAAAGAAAGTGCTAACTTTTCACAATGAACATTGTATTGTGTGTGGATTTGGTTTCAAAGCTCTATTTTTTTTGTTTTTAGCAGTCTCTAAAATTTGACTTTTGTGCATAACAGGTTAGTGGAAAATTTGACAGCTCTGAAGGGTTTAGAGGCTTGATTGAGATAGATACACGGATATTTGGATCTTTTTGTTGATGGGAGGCTTCCACTTAACCATGAAATTTTGTATCATATGTAGGTATGCAAAAATTTCTCTACATTCATTCAACTTATTGTAATATTATATTTGAAAAAAAATTCCTTTTCATTATACTTAGATGGATTTTCATGCCTTGTTCCAAAGCACATGTTTTAGTATAGGAAAGAAGGATGTTGGCAAGGGTTAAGGAATTTGGCTTTACACCTGCTAATTTCATAGTTTACTTCATTCATCCAACATATTGCCAATGTGTTTCATAATTGTTGGAATCATAACCTATAATAAGAGAACTAGTAAAATTAAAATATGTAAGTTTCAAATATGGCATTACATATCTTTCTATGAATTTTTGAAAGAAAATATCAAAATGGAGAAGTATTAAAAAAATATTCTACATAATTTCTAAGAGATCAGGGATTTTTTTTGCAGAGTTATCTTGAATATATGTAAGACAAAAGTAACTTATAGAGATTGAAGCAGAATATCGGTAGTCTAAAATCACCAATCAACACATCTTATTAGTATCTCAATTCAAGAGAACTGGGTCCACTATCCATTAGACAGTAAAACAAATAATATCAATTCATAAGATTATTCTATTCTAATAGGGTTGACTGGTTTCTTGTTTCTTTTTGATTGTCAGGAAGTCATCAATATACACTTAGTTTTCTCATCTTCTCTTGCCTCATGGCTAGAGAGTTTTTGCATAAGGCATCAAAGTAACCTTCAATATTGACAATGGAAATGAGTACAAGGTCATTATAACTTAATGCTAATTGGGTATGATTTTATTTGTTCAAGACCAATTTAGATTCATTTTCTGCTCAAACTACTTTTATTTACATTTATGTTTTGCTAATATCCATTTTCCTTTCCATTCATATTCTTCTATACATATTGTGTTTACAATAATGTTTTCCTTAATTCAATCTAGGGGAGAGGACCCAATACCTAAGCATGTTTCAATAGTTTTGATAGTAGTGGTTTATATAGTGCCAAACCCTAATTATTTGATTCTTCTTAATGATCCAATTAATACTTTTCAGTTACTGTGATTGATTATAAGGATTTAATCTTTACTTGATTGTGATAAACTTAGATTTTTGGGCTTGTTTTACAGGTGCTTGTTTAGTTGGGTGAGGATTGTTTCTTGTGATAAAAATATTTTTATTTGTTAATGCTAAACTTACATATTTGAATCAAGGGGTAGAGGTTGTCCTCTTCAAATGGAATAAGAAGGAGAGTTAGAAGTGGAAGATCACTCCCATTTGTAAGTTTCATGTGTAGCTGAATTGTATGGAATTATTTTTCTTGGGCATTACTTAAATTTAAAATTTTGATTATTTGGTTAAATTCATGTTTCCATAGAGGGTTTGGAGGCTTAATCTCACAATTCAGATTATTTGTGTCATTGTGGTTTTTTATTCAATATGATATGTATCTCATGGAGGATATGGATTTGGTTCTTCATACCATCAAATTAATGAAGAGGAGGCTCAATGTCATGTTGTTAGGATTTAATGTGAAGCCAATCCAAAGTTTTTCATTGCTTCTTGAGGCTATATTGTAGTGCTTTCTCTAGGAAGCCCACATGATCCCCATCAGGTATCTTCTTTTTGTAGTCTCTAAATTTCTTAGAAGAAATCAACAACTAGTTTGTCTAAATGTGGCTCCTTTTTTACACATTAATATCTCTTTTAGTAGCAATGGATCAAAGTGGATTCATGGGGTCTTAAAGAGAATGCTCTCAAACATGGAGATAAAGAGTGGGACCAAGTAAAACCATTCATAATCATGCTCATATTTTTTTATTGACTGTCTAAGAGATAAGTATCCAGGATAACATTCTATATTTTTCTATTGAATTTCCAGAGTGAGAATAATTTTGGGTTTGCAATCCTATTTTTTAGTACACTAGCTAAGTATCCAAGATGCATTGTGGATAATTTTTCTCACCAAATTGCTCATTTTCCACAAAATTAGATTCTAGTGTTTATTTTAATATTCACTAGTTTTATTTTTTCCTTTTTAGCAAAATTAGAATCCAATTCGTAGGTTTTTCTTGCTGTGCAAATTTGTAAGATGAGTTTTTTGTATTCAGCTGCATAGTACTTTCCTTTTTCAATAATTTTTTATGCAATGGATTTAAGATATTAGGATTAGGTTACTAGTTGCTCTTTGAGTAATAATTTAAAACCTTATTCATTGTCCTTATCAATTTATATGACTATCTTGCAAACTATCCTCTTATATTCATGAATTTCTTTCAACTTATCAAAAGATGACTGTGTCTTGATTAAAAACTTTGTTTGATGGTTATCCTTCATATGAATGTCTTAATATTCTCTTTCACATCTTTATGTTACTTAACTATTTTTTCATACCTTTGATTTTTTGCAATAGTGTCTTCAAGCTCTCTATAATTCCCATGATGAACTGTGTGTTACTGTGTCAACACTTCCTTGACCATGAGAATGGGAAAAAAAGAAATTGAGATTCCATTTAGTAAATCTATGTACATTTGCAGCAACTTTAGCCTTCAATACCTCATCACCATTACACTCTTGAAGGAACTTTCACAAACTTATACTATCTATCCAACTTTGAGTCCTATATTTTCCTCTAAATACTATGCTTTCTACTTTCCATTATTAGAATTTGTCTTTAGAGCTTATTTGAGATTGTTCATTTGGCTTGACTTTGGCCTCTAGACTTGTCTATCATAGTTATTAGACCATCATTATATATTTATTTCCATCTTCATCGTAGTTGATTATCTTCAACAAATTTTCATACCACTACCTTAGTATAGTCCATCATTTTGATATGAAGTAAAGGGCACTATGATATTCATCAAGACTACTATCAAAACCTTTTCACTATCACTAATAGATCTGATTGTACTCTTGATGGCAACCATGCAATTGTACTTAACTTGATAATGACCCTCTTTTCTTGCTTTGATTTTAACACAGCATTATAATTTTAAGGGTTACCATCTCTATGCTCAGTCCACTATTTAGCTATAATTCCTCTAGAACATGTCCTTGTATCTTTCATTGTTGAAGTGATTATACTTACATATTGGTATGACTATCTTCTAAAACTTTAGAATACATTCTTTATGATAGTAAACCTTCCCATAGAATCATAAAGTCTATTCTTCATGTGCTCTATGGTGAATATTTTTTTTATTAACATCTATGATTCGTCATTCCTTGTCCATGGTAGTCCCATTGATCTCATGACTCATCATATAGGTTTAATATTTTGCTCCAATTGTTGATCATCAAAATCAAATGTGGCCATCATAATATCATCCATAGCCTCCATATTCTACAATTATTCATTTCTCATTTCTCATACATAGTAACCAAATAATGCAGATCTAGAGCTTGGACTGCAGATGCATGCAAAAATGATAAATCCCTAGCTCTGTAAGCCTAATTAAACACAACAATTGACATGTTGTTTGATATTTTAAATAGTCATATGACTGTCCTTTTTCTACCTTGCAAACACTTCCTCAATGCATACAATAATTTATTGAAATGCAAAGTTGAATGGCCTCTTAACTCTTGACACTAATGTCATTGCATTTGTCAAAATAGGGTTAATCATATTGTGATCTAAATTTTCATAATGAATTATTCCAGTCCATCCTTTATATCTAAGCAATGATGAAAATCCATCTTGTCTTTTACCACCCCTTTTAAATGCTCATGGTCTTGGTACATCAACTTTCTCTCTTTGATTCACCTATCCTTACATCATGTCATTATCCCTATGGATGCACTTTGGAGCCTCCTACAACTTTTAAATATCGCCGAGAGTCACCTCGATAAGTATTTTGATCCATTTGTATCTTCATCAACAAGAGATCATGTATCGCTTGGATATTCTATAGTTTCCTTGACGTGTTGAGTCTCCCCAATGATTATTCTTTTGATCTTAAGTATTTCACCAAGAATCCTATCGATGTAATCTTATCGGCGTGACATAGTGCGTCGGGTAGACATTCAAAACTTACTCTGATGGTATATGTCTTGCCGATATGATTTCATTGTGCTTCATCGATGAGACAAGATGAGTATCTCACCAATGAAACTTCATCGCTGAGGCCACAGGAAAGTCCTCCTAATATATCTTCTCAGGCAATTTGGATCGTTGTGACAATCTTGATCTTTCACTGATATGCCTACATTTGAACGAATATTTTTTTTTTAAAATAATTGCATTGTTTCGTCGAATTTTCAATGAACCTCCAAAAGCGTCTGATGAACTCCAAAAGCATCCGAAAAATTTGCAATACATCCAATTAAACTTTCATCATAATTGTTGTGCATGTTTTGGAAACACGCCCCGTTTGAAACAAGGACCCCCTCTTTCATTTTTCCTTATTAAGTCATTTTTTTATTGCCCATTTTTCATGCCCCTTGTTTTGGTTTCCTATTTGGTCAATGCACCCTTCAAAGTCTCATTTTTGGCTGACCATATTTTGCCCCTAAAATAAAAAATTGCTAAGTCTTGGTTTTTTCGGGCTTCGCCTCCCTGCTCGCTCGATTCACTTTTTCCTTAATTTTTTGACTTCGGGGACAATTTTCCCATGGACTTGGGATGTTTTTGTGGTGCCTAAATGAACTGCTAAAGTTTCATTAAGTTTCAAGAAGTTGCAAAATTTTCATTCCAGAACTTTGTCCCTTCGCTATCATCCGGGAACTTCGTCTGTCCCTGGCTGTTATGGAACCTGGGGTCTCCATGGCCATGTCTAGGATTTCGTATCCATTTTTTTTTTCTTCTGTCCATCCACCTTAGGCAGTCTAGATTTTGGAGCCCAGCCCCTCCCTGGCTGTTTCTGGAACTTCATCCCTCCGCCACTGTCTGGGAACTTCATCCATCCCTGGCCATTCCAGAACCCGGCCCCTCCGTGGCCGTTTTCAGAATGTCGTCTCCTTTTTTCCATTTTGGACATATGTCTACCTTAGGCATTCTAGCTTCTAGAGCCTAGCCCCTCCATGGCCATTTTTGAAACTCCGTCCCTCCACCGTCGTTCAGGAACTTCGTCCGTCCCTGGCCTTTCCAGAACCCGACCCCTCTATGGCCATTTATGGGATTTCATCTCCCTTTTTCCATTTCTTCTATTTATCTACCTTAGGCATTCCCACTTCTAGATACCATCCCCTTTGTGGTCATTTCCAAAACTCTGTCCCTCTGCCACCATCCGAGAACTTCATTCCTCCCTGGCCATTTCGGAACCTGGCGCCTCCGTAGCCGTTTCTGGGATTTCGTCTCCCTTTTTCCGTTTCTTTAGTCCATCCACCTTATGCATTCTGGCTTCGAGAGCCTAGCCCCTTTAAGGCTGTTTCCATAAGTTTGTTCCTCCACCACCATCCGGGAGCTTCATTCGTCAATGGCTATTCCATAACTTGGCACCTTTGTGCCGTTTTCGAGATTATGTCTCCCTTTTTTCGCTTCTTTTGACTGTCTGCCTTAGGCATTCTGGCTTCCAGAGCTTGGCCCCTCCATGGCCATTTTCGGAGGTCAATCCCTCTACCATCATCTACGATATTCATCTATCCCTAGTCATTCTGGGACCTGGCCCCCAGAATTTTGTTTCACCTTGGTTGTTGCAAACAACAAACTCCTGATAGCTTTCCCGCTTCACAACTCCGGGTGCCCCAATGATGACACAAATGCCTCCTAATCCAAAAATGGAGTTTGACCCACATGCTAAAATTGCATCCTCTCATGAATGGACCTTTCAAATTCCAAATTTGCAATCAAGAGATACCATTCGGGTCGCCCTACCCTATTCACCCTTTCAAAACAACATTTCAGCCTCTCGGTCTTGGAATGTCAAAACTCCCTCCAGTAAGCTGCTAATGGAAATTTAGGCTGAATATTATGATTTGTTGATGATGCATGGATGGATATAACAAGGATTTTTTAAAATCTGATTAACATTTGCCTTGATTTTTGTATTAAATCACTTACGACACTTCATGCATGCAAGTTTCAAGAAGCCTACTGTGGGTCCATTGGGAGACCTATTGAGAAAGTTGAACAAGGAAAAGCATGTGGCTCCTGTCACCATTCATTTTATGTCAACCTCTCCTTGTGGTGCACATCAATAGAGTTGGCATCAGAAGAGAACCTATGCCAAGGAAATTAATGATAAAATGCAAGGGGGGCTATCCTACATTTCACCAGATGATGATGATCTTTGGGGGTTGTCTACCCAAATCAGAGGCAACCAATCCACTGATGCAAATCATCGATAGACCCATTTGATCCAATGAAAAAATTTGCAAGTCCATTAGAAAGAAGGCAACTTTCAAGTATTTTTGGCTATAGTAAAAGGGAAATTAGCTAGAAGACAAAACTGCTACAACAATTGGGCACTAAAAGATAAAATAGGGAAAAGACAAAGATGTATTTTAAATTGCTGAACATTTTGGGGTAGGTGAAGCTCTAATGTAATTGAATATGAGCCACACAATGTAAATCAATCCTAGTCATTCATTTGGGATTTGGAAAACTATATTTAGGGGTCTCCCCCTCATTTGTAAAAGGTTGGAGAGTTGTTGTAAAAACATTCTGCAGCAATAGAAAACAACATTGCACGATCTATGGGTGTTACTTTTGAGTTTTCTCATTATGTGTGCATGGTTCTACCTTCCAAGTTAGTTTTAGTTGTTAGTTTCTTGAATGGAAGTGATGATGATGTTTGATGTTACACTATTTGATGAATTTCTATCCCATAATTTTGGCACTTGTTGATGACAAGATGTTGTGCAAAGTTAGCCCAGGCTTCCATATTTGATTGATGTAACTTAGTTCACTTGCATGTTTATGATGTGTGTATGCAAACTTAAAATCTATAGTCCTTAGAAGATTGCACTTGTTTTGTGTAAGTGTAGAATCCTCTTGGCCAAGAAAAACCCAGTTTATGGAGTTTTTTTTGCAGTAGTAGCCTCCATGATCACTCTTCATTCATAGTTTCAAATCCAGGAACCTTCTCTCTTCCCTGCCTTTTTTTCCTTTTTTTAATAAGTAACCTTAGGCAAGGATCATTTCACATTATAAAGCTAAATCCAATGTTGAAATGGAGTTCTAGACTACTATTTGAACCTATAGCAAATGCTCAACAACTCTTCCATCTTAAGAACTCCATTTGGAGATCCAACTTCCCCACTTTGTAACTCATTCGTAAGTCTGCATTGTGATTCTAGTAAATCACATAAATCAACTGATATGTTCCAATCACTGTCAAGCCCTGACATCCGAGAGACCTTGGGATAGTGTTTTGCAATCTGATTGTGGAAGATCATCTTTCAAGAGAGGTTATGCACCTACACATTACTTGTGTTGAGAGGTGCATAAAAATCACATCAAAAGAACTGGCACTAGAAGGAGGCATGACATGTTGAGGCTACAAAGCTGAAAGTTGGAAATTGATAAGAGCACTTTCAAAGAACAAATCTAAGATAGAGAGATCTCTTTTAATCCTGAAACATAAAATCAAAAAAAATTGAGGGCAAACAACAACTGAGTTGAAATGGAGCAGCATGTGCAAATCAGTATCGCTCAGCTACATGCAGATTTAAATAGAATACTAAGGAAACCATTGTAGAAATTTTCATTGGTAAATAAGTGTTGGATCCATTGCACTTGCAGGCACAATGAATTAGAGTGTCTAACCTTCTTGAGAAAAATTGAAAGAGTCTTGCAAGGAGAGATTCCCTTTTGGGAAATATATCAGCCTTTAGCCCTTGCAAACCCGAAGGAGGAATTGACAACCATGGCAGCCAAGGCATTTGAAGAGTTGATCGAAGAAAGTTTCGGCAGAAAAGACAGACCAAGATTGGAGGAAGCACTAATGTCAAGCTGGTGCAGATTTCACAATGCACCACATTCAAAATTTACTTGTCCTTTGTTTGCAAGCATCATCAGCCAAGTCAAAGGAAATTTGAACAAGTTAGAGTAGCCAATTATCAAGGAGAATGAGTCATCCCATGACGTAGAAAATCTATTAGCATCTAGAGGACAACACCTTAAAGATAAACCAGGAAATCCACCACAAACTAGTGCTGGGACAAGAAACTCTGAAGCTGAAAATCAAGAAGGAGAAGCTGATTTTCTGGGGCTAAAACGAAAAATTGGTGGAGGTTCACTAAGAAAGAAGTTGGAAAGCCTCTCCTTCACCAGTAAGGGGTAGTCCTCCACTCAAGAAGAGGAATTATTGGTAGTTGAAGATTACTTAACAAAGTTTGTATTAGTGCATGCTGGAGCAACCAATGAAGATGATGAAAATTAGCAAGAGGAAGAGGTTGATAGTCTTGGGACAACAAAAAATGATGATGAAGGAATAACTGAAATCAAACTGGAAGACCTCTCCTTCATAAATGATAGTGATCAAACATATGAACATGTAGATTTGGAGGAGTGGGAACAACCACTCGCCATGACTGTCAACCATCAGGCTTCTCTTTCAAGTGATGATGAGGACCCAATATCAAAAAGATATGACCAACTCGTCTCTAGATTAGCAGAGGATTGGTCTGAGTTGAAGTACCAAGTGGATTTAGAGTTGGTACTACTACCAAATTGGTGCAGACTTCATGATTCATTGCACTCGGAGTTCACGTGCGGACTGTGCCAAGAAGCCATCAAGCAAGTCAAAGAACAAGGAAGGCAACCATCTACACCACTTCCTGCAATTGCCTCAAGGATGGAACATGAGGATTAAGAGTTTGAGCCAAATGATAACCTAGCTAAAGGCAGTCCTCAAGACAATGTTGGGACATCAATAGAAGGAGGAAAAAAATACAATCTTGAGCTTTCGAGTGATTAAGTAGATCAAACTGGAATGTTGTCCACCAGTCATCAAGAATTTATCCCTCTTTAAGAGCATTTGTGCATCATGGATGATGGGCTTCATGGCGAGTCCTTGGAGGGAGATTGCATGGTGGAATTTGGTCCCCTTGATGAGGTTCCATCAATTGATGACTTCTTTCCATTGGAATTTTTACTTTAGAGGTATGCTCATACCGAGGAAGAGTACATCCTAGAAGATGATAGTGATAAAGACATACTCCTTGAGCCTCTGAATGGTGATGCACTAGAGTTTCTAGATTGGGAGAGGGGTTCCTTCTCTATCTATAGTGATAGTGAAAAATGGGAAATGATTGAACTTCATGATGACATGCATGAAAAACAAAGAGAAGAAGACAAAGGCGGGGGTGTTGAGATAGCTACCAACATAAATGAAGCACCTTGTCAACTACAAGATGCAACTTGGATTCCTTCTGCCATGATTGTTGCTGATCCTTCTCCATATTCAGATGGCTACAATAGGATAGATTCATACATGTCTTCATCCCATGACACTGAGTATCATGAAGATAATTTTGACACTTGGGAGAGGATATGGGACATCGTGTTGCCTTTTCAAGCCAATGATCATGTGGATGCTTGGTTTGCATAAGATCAATGATGTGAGGTCTATCTTCTCGAAGAAAAAATGATAGGGATTGTTGATCCCACGCAAGACATGGAAGAGGTGTTTTCTGCCCCATTCTCCCAGCCTTATGCAAGCTTAATGTCTGAAGTACTACACCCTCCACCACACCTGCCTGAGGCTGCCAGTGCACCCATTGACGATGTGTTGCTCGCTCTCAATTATCAAATGCTACCACCTCCATGTGATGAAATCCAGGTTCAATCCTTCCTTGCTCCTGTTAATTTTCATATTTGCACTTATCGTTTTGATTATGAGAATGAGGAAAAATGGAAGTGTTTATGGATTAACCATGGGTTTAGTGAGCCTCCTCAATTGGTGATTTTCCTTGACCGGGTGACTGAATTTGAATGTTGCAACATTGAATTTGTTTTCTCTGAACATAAGAATAAGTCTGCATGGTTGAGAACTATAACGATTTCCAATTTGCTTGTGCATGCATTGAAATATCCAGTGGGCTTGAGTGTCGGTTGACCTTGCCTGAACATAGTTCTTTTTAAATATCTTTGTACATAGATTTTTTTGAGTAGTGTAGGTTTCCTTTAAATACTCTATTTTCTTGCTTTTTTTGGGTTAGTTTTTTTGTTGTAGGTTGCTTTCTTTAGATTAGTTTCTTCATTTTTTTCTTTTGTTTTCCCTCTTTGGTTAGTTTTGGTGTTTTCTTTTCATTTTCTTTTGTTTTCTTTTGTTTTCTCTTGCTTTGTTGTTGCTTTGCTCGGGGTTCCTCTACTTTTGGCTGGGCACATCTGTGCGCATAACAACCATACTTATCACTTGGGGTTGTTTTGTGTATTTCTTTGTCAAACTCTAATCAAGTTTTCAAACTAGATGGTGAAGGTCTTCTATTAGAATCAAGCAATCTGGATGTTTGATTCAAAGAGGATAAGTCATTGGTTGGTCTGATTCTGAAGTATCCTAGAATCTTATATCTCTTACATATTTTAAGGATCTAATGGTCAATGTAGGTCCTTTATGAAGTCTAGATAAGTGAAAAATCTAAAATTTTGCTCTAGTGCCATTGTGATTCTCAGTTGTGGTTGCGAGCTTCATTGCTTGTGGGTTGACATAAAATAACTGAAAAGAGAAAAGAAACAAAAGAAAGAAAGATAAATATTGAAAATCAAAAATAGGAATTCAACTTTTCAGGGGTATCCGAGCAACTCTACTGGGGCTATGGATGCCCAGCTAGCAGTAAAGAAATGTTCAGGAGAATCATAATGATAACCATGTTGAGGCTATGGATGCCTGACTAGTAGTGAGGCAATGTCCAGGATGCTTTTGGAGTTAGAATAAACTGCATAGCTTAACTTGATGGAGCTCAGGTTCTTGTAGCCATTGAAGGATGGGAATTAATTTAATTGCACACATTTGGATTTTTAGGATACTAAAGGTTGGGTTAAATAGAGGTTTTGATCCTTTAATTTCCCTAAAATGAAGGTCGAAACTAGAGATTCTGGGTTTGTGATTCCAGTTTGTCATCAAAATGCTCTGGAGCATTTCCCCAATGAGTCACCATTTGTTGTGCATGTTTTGCACACTCTCCCTGTCAAAACGGGGACCCCCTCTTTTGTTTGGCCTTACCAGGTCATTTTGTTGCTCCCTTGTTTTGAGTGTCCCTCGTTTTGGTGTCCTAGTTGGTCAATGCACCCTCCAAAGTCTCATTTTTGGTTGACCATATTTTTCCCCTAAAATAAAAAAATGCTAATTCTTGGGTTTTTCAGGCTTTGCCTCCTCATTCACTCGATTCACTTTTTCCTTCATTTTTTGACTTTGGGGACAACTTTCCCATGGATTTGGGATGTTTTTGTGGTGCCTAAGTGAACTGCCAAAGTTTCATTAAGTTTTGGGAAGTTGCAAAATTTTCATTCCAGAACTCCATCCCTCCGCCGCTGTCTAGGAACTTTGTCCACCCTTGGCTATTCCAGAACTTGATGCCTCCGTGTCTATTTATGGGATTTTGCCTCCCTTTTTTAGTTTCTTCCGTCCATCCACCTTAGGCATTCCAAATTCTTGATCTCGGCCACTCCATTGCCATTTCTAGAACTCCATCCCTCCGCCACCATCTGGGAACTTCGTCCCTCCCTGGCCATTCCAAAACCCAGCCCCTTCATGGCCATTTCTGGAATGTCGTCTCCCTTTTTCCGTTCTGGGCATCTGTCTGCCTTAGGCATTCTGGCTTCCGGAGCCGGGCCCCTCTGTGGCCATTTTTGGAGCTCTGTCCCTCCGCCGCCATCCAAGAACTTTGTCCATCCCTAGCCATTCCGAAACTCGGCACCTCCATGGCCGTTTTCGAGATTTCATCTCCCTTTTTTCATTTCTTCCGTCTGTCTCCCTTAGGCATTGTGGCTTTTGGAGCCTGGCCCCTTCATGGCCATTTTTGGAACTTTGTCCCTCCACCACCATTTGGGAACTTCATCTATCCCTGGCCATTTTGGAACTTGATGCCTCTGTGGCCATTTTCGGGATTCTATCTCCCTTTTTCCATTTCTTTCATCTGTCCGCCTTGGGCATTCCGGCTTCCGGAGCCCGGCCCCTCTGTGGCCATTTCTGGAGCTTCATCTGGGAACTTTATTTGTCCCTAGCCATTCTAGGACCCGACCCATGGAACTTTTCCCTTGGAATTTCATTTAACCTTGGCTCTTCCAAATAACAAACTCCTAACAGCTTTCCCGATTCACAACTCTGGGTGCCGCAATGATGACACAAATGCCTCCTAATCCAAAAATGAACTTTGACCTACATGCAGAAATTGCATCCTCTCCTGCATGGACCTTTCAAATTCCAAATTTATAGCCAAGAAATACCAACTAGGTCACCCTACCTTGTTCGCCCTTTCAAAACAAGATTTCAGCCTCTCAGTCTCGGAACGTCCAAACTCCTTCTAGTAAGCTGCTAATGGAAATTTAGGCTAAATATTATGATCTTTTAATGATGCATGGATGGATATAACAAGGATTTTGTAAGATTTGATTAAAATTTGGCTTGATTTGTCTATGAAATCACTTATGACACTTAATGCATGCAGGTTTCAAGAAGCCTACCATGGGTCCGTTGGGAGACCCATTGAGAAAGTTGAACAAGGAAAAGCATGTGACTCCTATCACCATTCATTTTATTCCCACCTCTCCTCATGGTGCACATAAATAGAGTTGGCATTAGAAGAGGGCCTATGCCAAGGAAATCAATGACAAAATGCAAGGAGGGCTATCCTACTTTTAACCAAATGATGATGATCTTGTTGAGAATTTGTCTCTATTTCCAATCATGTTGCCCCTTCATTCTCCCTCGGTGCATTCTTTGTTATCTTTTCAGCCCTTACCACTTTACCATGGTGGCTTTGGCTTGCTCTAGCAGTTACCGCCTTACTGCGGCCAACCAAAGGGCTAACCGCAATGGCTGCAGTAAAGCTGCCTGCAGCTAGCCTGGCAGTTACCACCATACTGTGGGCAGCCAAAGGGCTGATCTCGGTGGCCATGGTAAGACTACCAGCGACTGGCTAGCGGTTACTGCCATACTGCGGCCAGCCAAAGGGCTGACCGTGGTGGCTGCGGCAAGACTGCCAGTGGTCAGCAAGGCCGATTATTGTTGTACTACGGTATGTCTTGGAGTCACTTGCAGTAGCACGATAGAATGTTTGGGTAGAGCTCGAGTGGACTCGGACCACTTACTGCCATACCACGAGCTGATCAAGTGGGGTTTGTAGTAGCATGGTAAGGATTGTGAGGAGCTCAGTTGAGGTCGGTGCCTAGTTTGACAGAGTTGGACTCGGTGTCAGAAGTCGATAGTGAATAGAATGCGGACACGTTGCTCAGTGTCAAAGCATGATTGGTCAAAGACCGAAAGCGTAATTGCAGCAGGTGCAGGTCAACCCAGGGTGGTGAAACTGAACCCGATTTGGGTGAAGGCTTCAATGCCTGGGTGGCTCGATGTAGGAAAATCAGTATGGGCAGATTTGTAGTGCGAATTGAATCTAATATGATTTGTACTTGAGATCAGTGGTTGACTGATTTAGTTTGAACTGTATGTTTTTGAAATGAGAACATTGTAACAGTGAAAAAGAGAGAACTTTGTATTGTTGCTGTGAGCTGATCAGAGAAGACTATATCTTTGTATGTAACTATTTTATTACTATAATACAAATAGTTTGGATTTTGTGTGGTGGGTTTTTTACTTGAAAAAGTTTTCCCATGTATATCTTGTGTCAAACTGTGAATGCTCAACTTTGTGTAATTTATATTTTACTTGCATGTATTCATCTTAAGTAGTTTGTGTAGCTATTGGAACTAGTTTATTCTTTACTCCTCTATTGTATTAGTGTTAAGGGAATGTATTCTGCACTATTGGGTCTCTAGATCCATGCCTATTTTCCCTTCAGATCTTTGGGGGTTTTCTACCCAAATCAGGGGAAATCAATCCATTGATGCCAATCATCGATAGACCCATTTGATCCAATGAAGAATGTTGCAATTCCATCCAAAAGAAGGCAAATTTCAAGTAGTTTTAGCTATAGTAAAAGGGAAATCAGCTAGAAGATAAAATTGATACAACACCTAGGCACTAAAAGACAAAATAGGAAAAAGACAAAGATGTATTTTAAATTGTTGAATATTGTGGGGTAGGTGAAGCTCTAATGTAATTGAATTTGAGCCACCCAATGTAAATCAATCCTAGCCATTCATTTGGGCTTTCAAAAACTATAAATAGGGGTCTTCCCCTCATTTGTAAAAGGTTGGAGAGCTGTAAAAACATTCTGCAGCAATAGAAAGCAAAATTGCATGATCTATGGGCAATACTTTTTAGTTTTCTCATTATGTGTGCATGGTTCTACCTTCCAAGTTAGTTTTAGTTATTAGTTTATTGAATGGAAGTGATGATGATGTTTTCTATTACACTATTTGATGACTTTATAGCCCATACTTTTGGTACTTGTTTATGACAAGTTGTTGTGCAAAGTTACCCTGAGCTTCCATATTTGATTGCTGCAACTTAGTTCACTCGCATGTTCATGATGTGTGTATGCAAACTAAAAACATGTAGTCCTTAAAAGATTGCACTGGTTTTGTGTAACTATAGGATCCTCTTGGCCAAGCAAAACCCAGTTTAAGGAGTTTGTCTACTGTAGAAGCCTCCATGATCATTGTTCATTCATAGTTTCAGATCTAGGAACCTTCTCTCTTCCCTACCCTTTTTCCTTTATTTTAATAAGTAACGTTAGGAAAGGGTCATTACACATTATAAAGCTAAATCCAATGTTGAAATGGAGTTCTAGACTATTGTTTGAACTTGCAACAAATGCTCAAGAACTCTCCCATATTAAGAACTCCATTTTTAGATCCAACTTCCCCACTTTGTAAATCATCCGTAAGTCTGCCTTATGATTTCAAAAAATCACATAAATCAACTGAGGTATTCCAAGCATTGTCAAGACCTCACATCTGAGAGACCTTGGGATAGTGTTCTATAATATGATTGTGGACGATCATCTTTCAAGAGAGGTGATGCACCTACACATTACCTGTGTTGAGAGGTGCATAAAAAACACATCAACAATAATGACTTGCCTATTTCTTCACAATTTTGATGAACTATTGTCATTGTTTTTTTGATCTCAAGTATGTTCTCAGGACTCCTACCGATGTAATCTTATTAGCATGACATAGCGAGTCGGGTAGACATTTAGAACTTACTATGATGGTATATTTCTTGTCGATATGCTTCCCTTGTGCTTCATCGATGAGACAAGATGAGTATCTTGCCAATGAAACTTCATCTCTGAGACCATAGGCTAGTCCTCCAGATATATCTTCTTAGACAATTTTGATCACTATAATAGTCTTGATCTCTCACCGATATTTGCAATATGTCAAAACTTTCGTTGTAATTGCGACAAACTTATGTTGTTCATTTGACACTTTGGCAAAGGCATGCCACTTTTGTTCTGGCTACTATTCATTGCTAGATTGATGAAATTTCTATTGATATTTCAACAAACTTGTGTGATGATTTTGACATTTTAAAGTTCATCTGAATATCGATAAAAATTGAGCGAAAAAAATTATTTCGATGATTCATCGGTATTTCAACAATAGATTGTCCATGCCCTTATCAACACTTCATCAATCATTAGTCCATCTTGGCTTGTAGCTTGACTGGGGAAACATCATATTTGTCCAAGTCAATTGATTTGTGCTTGCTTTTGTCTCTTCCTTTTACAATCCTCTCTTCTATCCATCCTCTTTCATCATCTTCCCCATCTATGGTTTCATCGTCTCATCCATTTTGAGAGAACACTCGTGTTCTCAGAAACCCTCATGTCCTCTAGAGGGGGCATCCTGATTATTTATCTTCATCCTCACTCTCATTACCTTTCCCTCCTAGTCACTCCTTGGATGACTAGGGCATCTTACCCAATTTGACCATTTTCATCCTAGTGCTATCTTTTAATCTTCTTTGAAATGATGCTACTTGGTAACACCATCTCAAAGAGGGTAAAAATGTTAGCACCTAAATTTGACCACTTACATTTAGTCAAATTTATCCTTTCTCATATAAATAGATTTTTATCCACATTAGTTAAATAATATTATCATTATTTAACTAATCCCCTTAAATTCTTCTAAATCCCTAAGGTATTTATTTAAATAATTAAATACCTTACCCCTTTATCCTTTTCTTCCAAAGAATTAAATAAATAAGACATTTATTTAATAACCTTTATGTCCCATCCACACTTAATCCTAACTCATCTCCTAATCCCATCATTAGGGATGTGCACATTCCTAATCCATGATTAGGAGGTTTCACATCCTCCAAGTTTTTCAAGTTGGTCCCTAATCATCATTAACCACCTAACCCTCTTCTAATTTATCATTAGGTAGTCTAATCACCCCCTTTTAGTCAACTCTTGTCACATCCCAATGGAATTTTTAATTCCATTTATCTTCCCCATGTACATTCCAATGGAATTTTAAATTACATTTATTCACCCAAGGCTTTTCAAGGAATATTTTATTCCTTTTGTCTTCCCCATGCCTATTAAAAAGGAATTTTTAATTCCTTTTGGTCAACCCTTTCATCTCCACCCTTGATCTCTTGTCCTTGGCCAAGAGTAGATCTAGACCATAAATTCCATCTCCCTTTGATAAATGACTAATACTTAGCCATTTTGCAACTCTAATCACTATCATTCATTCTCATTCATAATCTATCACATTCATCTCAACCCATCTCAAGCCTTCAATCTGCAGCCATCATCTTGCATCCAAATCAAGCATTTACAAGCTGTTATGTTCCCAAAATTTATGTAGGAGCACATACATCAAACAATAAACAGGGCCAACCAACTAGTCAACTTGGACAAGGTAACATTTTTCTCTTCTTTCTTTTGTTCAAGTTCAACTCGAGCCTCATCTGAGATGGTGTTGTGATTTCTCTTCCCTTGCATTCTATTTTCATTTTGCGCTTTAGGTTAAGAAACTTTAACTACACATAATAACATAAAATATTTTATTGGTTCACTAAGTTTTAGATGGTAGGTGTTATTGCAGCCACCACCACTACATTGAAACCATACATGAAATAATATTGTAGTTCCATAGGAATTCTCAAAACAATGAAAATAGTGAAAATGGTTACAATTTCAAATTCTTGGACTTGAACTTGCTTAGTAAATTTGATGTTACTCAAAGCAATAAAACAAATGCTTGGAAAAAGAGAAAATTTTCTATTACATTGAAATACACATACAACAAAAATAAAATGTGCACATGTATATGTATCTAAATGAAGATGCACACAACACACATATATATCTACATTTATACTTGTTGATACATGTAATTACATTTAAAATTATACATATATGTGTTCTCACATGCATTAACAAGTATACGTGTGGACATCTACGTATGTTGTGCAATTGAAGCATCAACCTAACAGTAAACAACGCCATTGAAAATAAAATAAATTTCTCAATTACTTTGGTAAGTTCTAAATGTAAGCTATTATTGCAACCATCACCAATATATAAAACCCATACATGAAACAATGTTGTTGTGACAAGTTGTGCCAGGTGATGTTTATTTCCTTTGCTCAGAAAACATACATATATATCCACCTTTAAACTTATTTATATTTGTTCTCATATGTATTGACAAGTTTAGGTGTGGATATCTATGTATGTTATTTGAAAAAAAATTGTTACAATGGTGGTTCATAATCTTGATAGCAACTAAAGCTACAAAACAACAATCAACAATATCTTATTGAAAATAACATAAAATGTTCAATTGCTTTGGTAACTTTAGAATGCTAAATATTATTGTGGTCGGCAACACTATATGGAACCATACATAAAACAATTTTTCCATGCTAGCTTGTGCTGAGTGATGTTTATTTCCTTTTCTCTCATGGTGTTTTCTCTATTGACAAGTCCACCTATGGATATATATGTGTGTTGTATACATATAACTTTAGATGCATATATATCTCTATAGATTATTCTTTGTAAGAATATATATGGACTATTTTATTTCTTTGCAATGATCGCCACTACATGGAAATCATAAATGAAATAATAGTTTTGAAGCTATTGAACAACAATCAACATTGTGTGGGTACCAACTCCTTCCTATATTTATTCTTTTTGAATGATAGTTGTTATTTTTCTGAACCTCAATAAGGATTTCTTAGAATCACAAGTTGTATATTAAGTGTAAGATGAAACATTGGTCTCACCATTGATCAGATAAGTAATAACTAAAAAGGTGAATATAACATCAGATGCATATCTATCAGTATAGATTTTTTTTACAACTACATATATATGTATTGCATGTGTTGGATACATATGTAGGAATCTTTTGCTTGGAATATATACACACAAAAATTATTTCTTTCTTTTTTGGTGTTTAATTTTTCTTTTGCTATGTGCAGATATGTATGTATGTAAAATTTGATGTAGACAACATTCATATATACTCCTCCCCATGTTTATTGTTTTGGGAAGATATATGTTATTTTTTTCATCCTCCAAAAGGAATTCTTAGAATAATAGGCTTTATATTAAGCATAATAAGAAACACTAGTTTCACCATTGATCACAGTAGTAGACAATGTATATTCTTGCTTGGGGGTTTCGTGAGAGCCTAGGAGGCTCCATGACCCAATATGGTAGGGTGGAGAGCAAGCCTTCTTTTTTCATGTTTCATTTGAATTTCCCTTTGTGAAAATGTGTATGTTAAATTAGACATGGACAACATTCATCCCTATGTGCATATATGTATGTATGTGAAATCAGATGCAAACAAAATTTAGATAGACTCCTTCCTATGTTTATTCTTTTCATAAGATGCTATTTTTTGTGTAGGTCTATACTGAAAAATCTCCACAAAAAATTATTGATACTTGGTATGCCTTGGCCCTATGTCCATTCATCCAAAACTTGCCAAAAAATTTGACAAATAATATGTACATATGTTTCGATTGACAATTGCAATTTTCCTATTCAAGAGTAGCATTGTGCATTTATTCAAATATCTCTTGTTAATTGAAACCTGTGGTACCTGTTCTTGTGTGAAGTAATTGTCTTAGGCTTAGGATTTTCAAATTTTTTTTGTTAAAAAAAAGGAAAAACAACATCCAAAACATATGTGAAATTAGATATAGCCAACATTCATATATAGTATTGTGTATTCTGCATGAAAGGAATGCAACACATATATACATACTTAAAAAATAAAATCTATACTAATATATATAAATAACAACCACTACCACTACAAAGAAACCATACAACAATTAACATTGATTCCAACTAGTGTTTAATTTCACTAGCCTTATCTATCGACGCACCAAATGCTTCTAGTATAAAAAATTTAAAAAATCTACCACATTTAATCTAACCACGAGCCAGATGCCAAAAGGGTTAAAAATCGAGAAGGATGACAAAAATTTCAGCCAAAGTGCACACAAGTTTAGATATGTAAATATATATAAGTTTTCATCTATATATATATGTATATTGTCCACATCTAATCCCACATACATACATTTCTACACATACGTTTTGTGTGTTTATATATCCAAGTGATACATATCTACATATGCATCTCAAGCATGCAATGCAGATATATGCACTCACAAAACAAAATCTATAGTGATATATATGTACTTGAAGTTAGATGTGGCTTTTTAGTTATTATTTATTTGAGCATCAAAAATAAATTCTTAGAATGATAGGTTGTATATTAATTGTAATATGAAGCATTGATCTAACCATTGAACACAGTGGTGGATAATGCATGTTCTTGCTCGGGTGTCTCATGAGATCATATGAGGCTCCATGAACCAATATGGTAGTCTGGAGAGTAGGCTTTCTTTTTTTATGCTTCATTTCATTCTCCCTATGTACACATACACACACACACACATATATATATATATATAAATTTTCCATCCATCTATATATGTATATTGTCTACATCTAATGCCACATACATACATTTATACACATACCTTTTGTGTGTATACATTTCCAAGAAACAAACTCCTACATATGCATCCAGCACATTCAGTATGAAGGGCTTGGAACTTCAAAATTAATTGTTATATGGTATCCATATAGTGGAAATGGTTGTAATAACACCTCCCATTTAAAACTTGAGAAAAAATATTCCTTTCCCACAAAACAAATTTCCATATGATTTTTCCTTTTACAACCATTGCAGATTATCGTTTATGTGATTATGGAGGACAACCACACACCGTTGTCATGTGATTTTGAGAGGATAAATAATATATTGGTTTCATCACATTTTTTATCTTTTCAAGCACATAACAATGTGTATGTTGCTCCATTCAGTGTAACCATTTTCAATGTTATGGTTGGCTTGGTTTTCATGTTGTATATATCTACATTTTTTTCTTTCTGGTTATTGCTTGTTATATGTGCCCATGTTTGGTGAACATATACCTATATATGCATCCAATTCATGCAATTCCTATATATGTACTTGTAAAACAAAATCTATACTGATATATAGGTTTTTGAAGTTAGATTCACCTTTTTAGTTATTATTTCTTTGAGCCTCAAAAAGGAATTGTTAGAATGATAGGCTCTATATTAGGTTTAATAAGGAGCATTGGTTTCACCATTGATCATAGTGGTGGACAATGAATTATCTTTCTTGGGGTTTGGTGAGAGCCCATGAGGCTCCATGACCCAATATGGTAGGGTGGAGAGCAAGCCTTATTTTGGTGTGTTTCAAATTATTTTTTGTATGTCCAGTTATGTATGTCTGTGAAATTAGATGCAAATAGCATTCATATGTATGATAGGATTTATATTAAGTGTAATATTAAACATTGATCTTTGTACTTATTATAGTGGTAGACAATATACCTATTGTCTACATGTAACTCCACATACATACATTTCCACACATTCTTTTTATGTGTATATATATATGAGAAATAGATCCCTACAAATGCATCAAAGGCATGCAATGCATATATATGTGCTTGTAAAATAAAATCTACACCGATATATAGGTATCTCAAGTTGGATGCACCTTTTGAGTTATTATTTTTTTCAGCTTCAAAAAGGAGTTGTTAGAATGATAGGTTGTATATTAAGTGTAATAAGAAACATTGGTTTCACCATTGATCAAAGTGGTGGAAAATGCATGTTCTTTCTCATGGGTTTGGTGAGAAACCATGAGGCTCCATGACCTAATATGGTAGGGTGGAGAGTAGGCCTTCTCTTGTCATGTTTCATTTTATATTTCCTATGTGCAGATGTGTATGTTTGTGAGAATAGATTTAGACAACATTCATATGTATGATAGGTTGTATATTAAGTGTAATATTAAACATTGATATCAGCATTGCTTATTGTGCTAGACTATTTATGTTCTTCTTGGGGGTTTGCTAAGAGCCCTCAAGGCTCAATGATGAAATATGGTAGGGTAGAGAGCAAGCCTTATTTTAGTGTGTTTGATTTTATTTTCCCTATGTGCAGATATCTATGTATGTGAAATTAGATGCAGTAAACATTTATATATAGTCTTGCCTATTATACATGAAAGGAATGCAATGCATATATATATTCTTACAAAACAAAATCTATACTATAATATATGTTTCTCAAGTTAGATGCACTTTTTTGCAGTTTTTGTTAACTAGACATCTATTTTATTTTCCCTTTTTCCCAATGTCCATCCCATAAAAATAACTTTTTTTCCTGATCTTGTTGCTTTGTTTCTTATAGAAGTGGTTATACATTGAAAAAACATACTCTACTTTTTATTCTTTGACCAACTTTTTTTATATGTGGACATGTATGTATGTGAAATTAGCTACAAACAACATTCATATACATCTACATTTAAACTTGTTGATACATATATATATATATATATATAAATCTTTGCAACTTCTTCTTTCCTTACTTCTTGTCCATCACTCCGATATGCACCTATATTTAGAACTTATCCTCTTGGTTCTTGTTGTCCATCATGCTACTAAATAATCATGATGTTTTGAGTTGGCTTAATCTCTTTAGCTATACCATTGGTCTTTAAGTTAGTGTTTGCAAGAACTTTATTATTTTCCTCATATTATGGTTGTAGGCTCCTCAACCTTGTTCAAGTTCCAATCCTACATCAAGTGTGGACAAAAAAAGGCAAAAAAATAAAAATTAAATGAACTCTATTATGTGCAACACAGAGACCAGATCTGTGCAACTCATCGGGCCAAATACTTGCAACAAAGAGTTGTCATAGTTCATCCTTACTTGGCCCTGCCTGATCAAGAGGTCGCACCACAATTACTATTGAGCTTGTTGGAAACACATGCTAGCTTCTATAGTCCCATACCTTCTATATCCTTTTATCTTGCACATAACCTTCCTAGTGAAGGTTCCTTGACAATGGGTGGTAGTGTGGATCTCAACACAACCTTGTCGAGCATAGCTTTCCAACCATGTTGTTATCCCATCACTATTTTAATAATATGTTTGGAGATCCTTTTTACATTGTAGTGCAGTCCTTCTACTAACACATTTATGCTTTTTCTAATTTGAAAGTTTGTAGTATTTGCAAGGAAATCTATGTTAGCATGAATGTGTGAGAATCCAACTCAGACGTTGTTTATATGTGTTGTTCTTCTAAAAATGGCATACACTAATTTAGTTTAATGAAAAAGATGGACCTAAGACCATAACCTCTTGTCCTTGCAAAGCTTACTCAAGTTGATGAAATTATTATAGATAGAGTTTCTATAGTTTTGTAAGTGACCCATGCTAGAGGAGGCCAATACAAATATAGTGGCCATACTATAAGCTTTTTTCAAGAAATCATGACCATTGTAACTTTTTTGCCACATCATCTACATGATGTTGAAGTGGTGATTGTTCAAAGAATTGGCATTTAGGGAATGAACCATGATTGCTATGTTGACAAACATAATGCCATGGTTACATTGATATAAAAAGTTGAAAATGATCTAGAATATAGTGATGTTGTAATTGATTGTGATGCTTTAAATTTGTTTCCTACTACAAGTACCGACATCTCCAATATTTTGAACACAATGAAAGAACCATTACAAAACATAGTTGAACTAGTAGCAACTTCAAAAATTATTGTTGATGAGGAAGTTGAGCTTGAGGACTCATAAGCATTTATTCCATTGTTGCCCAACCCTCCCCAGGAATTGCAGGCAATTAGAAATGATTTTTAGATTGAAGACACTAGTAAAGATACTTTTCCTTGGCTTGAGCTAAATTATAACCCTATCAATGAATACAATGCAAAAGGGTTATTATGCATGGATTTTCCAACATTGTTCCCCACTGGAACAACGATGCCCCTACAGTTGAGAAGCATACAGCTCCACTTACATGAATATGCATTGCACTTGATGAGACACTATGATAATAGATTTGGAAGGCATGCCAGATTTAGATATTGCCTTTATAATTTAATAATGAGACATCAAAGCCAGTAGTTAGCTTTTATTTTCATGAAAAAAACTTGGAAGAAAGTATCCCAAATTCTATGGTTGCACTATGAAAACTACTTTGGGATGAACCAAAAACCCAAATAGAAAACCATCTAAATTTATTTGGTGCATCTTTGCATGGAACATACTCATATTGGGGCAATTGATGTCCACAACTTGTTACAATGATCCACTAGATTAAGACACTAGCTCTTTTTTTCACTCCAAGCTATGTAGACAAAAAAATGGCCTAATTTGGAAAAGGTAGTGTAGACACCGAAAATTGGTCTAGGCCTGCGAGTACCACTTTCGACATAATTTTCTAATGTCCATGGTCATGATTAAATAATTTTAATTATTTAATTACTTTCTAAACACATATTTCCTCTATTAATTAAATAACCTTTTTAATTATTTAATTAATTCATTATGACCCTTTATTCAACTTGATTTAATTATGTCGCTAACTAATTAATTCTCCTTTCTTAATTAAATAATTTATTATTTAATTAGCCCCTTTATCATATTTCAATTATAATTAAATATTTCTTATTTAATTATTCAATTAATCCTTTTCAACAGTCAATTAAATAAATTATTATTTATTTAATTAAATCTTTCAATTTTGAATGTTGAATTAAATTAACATTTAATTCATAATTTTTTTTTTTTGTCACATTCTTCTATTGTCCAATTATCTAATTATTCACTCACCATATGACTCGAGATCTATTTAAATCCGTCAGTTATCTCTGGATTCGATATCTGATTGTCTCTGCAAAAAGGACTCTTTGTCACAATCAATCAGTTAACTAGTTCTAACTCATATGCAAAATGTGTTTATTAATTAAATATCTTTATTTAATTAATTAATTCATGTGTGCATTTGAACAGATGGTTGTCAAATTCTAACTTTGTCTTTTTCATTCAAATTCTATTTCTTCAATTTTTGAAGACTTTCAACTGAAGATTAAATCATTTATTTAATCTTAATGTCTATTATTAAATATGTTTGAACAGTCTTAACACCAAATTAAATTATTATTTTAATTTAATATTTATCTTGCAAAATTTCCCAACTCATGTTCAAATTGACATAGAACTCACATCGCATGGCATTCATCAATCTCTATCATTGATCTCTCTTTCAAATCTGAGTCGATCATTCGAAAACCAACTTTTTATTAATTGGTTGATCTTTGGCATTATTCCTCCTCTCGAAATCAATACTTTTGAGAAGAACTTATAATCTTGAATATTTTTCTTAGACATAAATCAAGGCTATGCTTGCATAGATACAAAAGATATGAGTGCAAGAATACCAATACAACAAAATCGAGAAGGACAATCAAGATAATTTGAAGAAGTGGACGGATATTCGGTGAGACTCTTCTAGTTATCATTTTTATTGTTTTAGTTTATTTACTTCGTTCTTAGTTGTTTGATTTAGATTAATACTTGTTAGATTAGATTTAACTATATTTCTATGCAGATTTCCATTTATTCTACGTTACAGGTAATTAATCCTAGTGCTTAGCCACATATGTTATACTCTTGAAGACACTTCATAGAAAATGTTGTCCAGAACTTGCATATAACAGCCTTGTACATGCACTTGTGCTTCACCATTTTTCATGACGAGGTTCTTGAGAGGCTTTTCCATGCAAATGATTACTAGTATAGGTATGAGTGGCAACATCATGGATCAACACATGTCCATGGTTTCTTATGGATTCTAGGTGCCTCGAATATGGACATGCTTGACTAGTCCAACCCACATGAAGTTCAATATGCAAAAATCTTCTTTGATCACTATGTTTCAACATGGAATCCTCATTCCCCAAAACAGCTAATATCAAGAGTCCACCACTCCTCTCTAGAGGACCCGTGTTTTCTTGACACTTCACAAATTGCTTGCATAGAACCAATGGTGGATTACAAATAGTTGGTGAACACAGTGCAGAGGCATATGAAATATACTCAATACACATGCCTTAGGAAAAAAGGCCAACAATTACAATGTTGCTACAAAGCTCCATGTAATGCACAACCATCATCGACATTGGCAATTGACATTGAATCAAACAAATCCTATAAGCCATCAAGAAATGATGAGCACCTTAATATCCACAACCCTGAGATGCTTGTGATCTAGTGAGAAAACATTGATTGCCAACCTATCTTGTCAAGACAAATTGTATTAAAATACATTTCCAAATATGCATCAAATTCTAAAAAAAATATTGAAAGCTATATTGATATCTTATAGAGGCTTGCAAATATAAATTCATCTAGGGATAAAGTGTTGCTTGCCTATCAAAATTCATGATGAACTTGGTTGCATATCGTGAAATTGGTGTAGAAGAAACATGCCATATGCTGCAAAATTTGCCCCTTGTCATGTCAAGCTGACATTTCCTATCTTTGAATGTGATTAGGTAAACCTTTAACTATTTTAGAATAGCTAACAATTGTGAAGAGATTGCAAGTAGTTATATTCATTGTTACATGCAACAAAAAGCTAAGATGCACACTATATCCCTTATTCAATCTGCACAATTGTATACACATTAGAACAATCACAAAGGCAAGGGTTGGAATTTACAACCTCACCTTGTTGTGATCATTGTTTACCCGTTATTCAATTTTTCCCCTCCTAATAATTATGATAGCTTTGAATTATTTTGTTGGTCGAAATTGCTACTATACAAGTCTTTTCAAAATATCAAAGTAGATATAGGCCTCATCAAAGATAGTATAACATAGAACTAGATGTAATTCCATGTTGTTGGCTATCACCCTTGGAATGTTAATAGAGTTAATGTTCCACCTACTAGTCAAGAAGAAGGTGATAGTGATACCAAAAACTCCTAGTCTCTACCTCCCACAGATGAATATGAATGGGATTTTCTTTCCTGCCTTGGTCCTACAAGTAGAGTCTTTCTGGACCAGCTCTAGCTATTAGGTATATGAGACTTTGATTTAAATAGCATTTGGGACACACACCACGTTCCTCAGAATCTACATAATGTTGTTGTAGACTTCATCTCAACAAGTAAATTGCATATAGATGAAGATAGTCTTTCCCACCTACCACAACCACACTTTTTCATCAGCTATATCCTAAGCAAAATCTTGCTCTAAATATAATTAAACAACACCACCTTGTCCCATTTTCATCATCACCATTGTGTATGAGTATTCAAGGTATTGGAATCAAGGAACATTCAGAGGGGGTTGAATCAGTGTTCGAAATAATTTAAATTTATTAATCTGAGCTTTAAAGCACTTATAACATTCAACCAAAAGAAAGGTGTAGCAACACAATGAAAACAACCATAACACCATAACACAAGGATTTTTTTCATGGAAACCTTGTTAGGGGAAAAAACACAGTGGAAGGCCAATCCACAATATGAGTATACATAGAAATAAGTGTTTACAAAATGAAAATGCACTTACATTCAGGCTCACTACCTAGAGCTCATTGCTCAAGGATGAAGACTCGTTTTCTTACAAAATATTAAGATTAAATCAATATAAGAGATTTGAACTGAAAGAATAGGATCTGCTAATGCCTAATTATAGTTTCGATTAAGCACATTACTTGATTTCTTGACCTTCTATCTGATTCTGCTCTTTTTCTTTGCTCTACTTCAATTCGTATGACAAATCATTGTATGCACAAGTTAATTTGTGCATTATTGTTCTATAATCTTTATGATATTGAAAATTCACATAAAAATACTTTGCATCTATATCAAAATGATACAGTCGATCACTTATATATATCCCCAGCTAAAGATTTAATCACTATAAGTCAACTCCAACAAAATATGAGAACATTTAAAAATTATTGGCTCAATCTATAATTAATTCTCAATGTGCACCAACCAATGTCTACTAAAACATAGTGACAATCAAAATCAACATTTTAAAACATAGAAACACTTAAAAAATTACTCCTCAAATATCCACAACATATTATATTCACCAAGTCGGCCTTCATGCACTATTAAACATAAAATTAATCAACCAGATTTGTTGAATCACACATGGATCAATACAAGGCTCTAAGATTCAAGAATAATGAAGAAAATATATCAAAAAAAATTCATATAAATCGATGAAGACAATTCTATTGGATGCTCTGTTCTTGCTTGATAGTTAATCACAAAACTTCAATCTGACTTGTGGTTCAAATAAATTTTGTCATGTGGATCAAATAAATGACTTGGGTTGCCATCAATGATAACACCAAATTATATTTGCATTTTCTCTTGCCAAAAATCTCTCCCTTTGGTATTGATGGCAACACTTAGTGAAAAATGAATAATGTTTCGGATCAGTACCAACATGAATACACTTCCACCCTTCAAAATTTCAAAAAAAAAACTCCTCCTAAGATGATTAAGGAATTTTGCACTATCCCATTCTCCCCCTTTGACATTAATGGCAAAGGCAAGAATCCACATACCAAAACATTTTTTATAAACAAACTATACAAACATGCCTCACTAACATACATAGACTTGAACAGATCTATACATTTTTTTTTTAACAAGCTCAAACTTGTGTCCCAACCTTTTTTGAGAATCTCCAAGATAGTCATGTGATCATAGAATAGATAATATTTCATCTCTACAGATTCAAGGTTCACCAAATCACTGACCACCATAGCATCTTATGCTTCCTTCAATGCACTCAATATTGTTTCCATCTTCAGATCAATTAGGCCTCTAATATCACATTATTTTTCCACAATTCTATCATTATCATGCTTCAAAATCTTTATCTTTTCATCTAGGAATATGAATTGAACTTCATCCTTGCTCATAGGAATGTTTAGAGGATCAAACAGTTCAAAAATATTAGCTAACTATTTCTCATGATACTTAATCTTCTTCTCATTGTCCTCAATAAATTTTGATAAAGATAGAAAAGACTTATAAATATTACTGCCTTCAGACAAAGAATTTTGAATATTATTTACACAAGTAGCTAACAGAGATTGTATCCTTAGCTATCATCCCTTTAAACCTATTGAACCTTTTAGCATCAAACTCCTTTTGTTCCTTATCCTTGGCTGATTTCTCAAGGGAGTCAAAATGAGTACTTACAGAATTAATAAGCTTCTTTAGTTCACCAAAGGGAGAATTAGATGGATCCTTAACATGAGTAGGCATGATTCTCTCTAGGATACTTGATGCAAGACTCAATAGCTCACTATTCTCAATGTGAGACTTCAACAATTCTTCCCTGGCCTTCGCTTGAGAAAATGATGCAACTTTCCATTTTTTAATCGAAGACAAAATAGCCAAATTAATAGGACCTTCACCCAATTTAAGGTCAAACTCTTCCTATTTATCTTCCATAAATTTCTTCACTGCTTCTGCAGTGTCTCTTACTTCCATAGGAACTTCCTTTACTTCAACCTTCTTTTCCTGAATCACTATTTCCTCAACTACTAATTCTTGCTTGTCTTTAGGAATCTCAACTTCTTCAGCTGTCACATTTTTAGGAGCTTCAATCTCAATATGAATTTTTGTACTATGCACACCAAGAGGAATTTGAGTATCCTCAGTTATAACTTCTTCTACTTCTTCAACCATCAGACTGGATGAATTATTTTGAACATGACCTACTTCATAAACAACATTGATTATATTATTTAACATGGATTGCTTTAGAATTCTTTTAGTTTTTTTTGCTACCTCTTGAGTTTGACCAATCATAAGCTTATTTACTCTTATTTTTCTCTTGAAATATTTCTTAGCAGAATTATCCTCATTTCCTCAATAGACATCGTGAGATATAAATCTACAAGAATTCACTCTCATATGCTAATCTTCAGTTCTTTCTTTCACTCTTCTCATTTCCAAAACTTCATACAAACGTTTTGGTAATACAAACTATAATGCCCCACCACACAACCCTAGAGGAAGTTTCAATTCACAATAAAAGTGTACTAATTTTATTTTTATTTAAAGTGAGTTAAACATACATGCTCATCTACAATTGAAAACATCCCCTAAGGCTACATAACTGATATTACTTAAACCCAACTAACATACATCATCTAAAATTCATAGCATTTGATTACTCATGTATTAAGCATTAATTCAACATACAAAAACAACATAAGATAAGAAGATAAATATCCATAACATAAATTCATAACTTGAACAACTGGTTACATCACTCATTCCCAGAATGAGGCAATATTATAAAAGTATAACCTTACAAAATTCCACCTCATAAATACAAGAGGGGTATAAAACTTATTACAATTGGAAATACAACAAAGTAAAAAACATAATAAGAACCACGAGCTGTCCAACTGGATGTTTTTCCACCAAGTACTGAAGATCAAGGGGAACCCAACAATTTATGGTGCATGTTCCACCCAACCAAGTGGTATCCGAAGGCCCACCCCCCATGCTAGGAGATAGTCACAATGTAACATGGAAAAATATCTACTACCTCTAACCAAAGGTAGACTCATAGTGAAACATACTGACTCAACCAAACACATGCACAATATAAGTCTAACAATAACATGGTCACATTGCTTCCAGACATAAAATTAATCAAGTATGGTAAAGAATCCATACACATGACACAAATCTCAATGTTATCCTAAACAAAGAACCATCACACAGTTAGACATGAGATCTCCTCAAGGAATTCTTCATAGGCTTCGGAGTTCCTAGTGACCTCCAACAAATCTCGGCCCTCAGTCTTACTCATGCGGAATCGACTACCTCTCGTGAGGACAAGATAGTTGACCTTTCCATTCCAGGCCTACCCACTCATCCCAAGTCTAAACAAGCCCTTGTGTCTATGAGTGAGGTTAAGTTAGCTTGATTAATGAGAAATGCATCCTAATCCACAAAGTACATTACTTTAATTATCACTTGATTAAATCACTTCTGAAGGTTACCTGGTTTACCTCTTTGGGCTCTAGACCCTAACAAAAGCCACTCTTATAATGGATAACATCCTATACAAACTAGACTCCAAGGGTAACTCAAGTGCTTACTGAACTAAACAATGCAAACACTCCTATTCTAGGAGACAGCAATTAAGGAAACCCACTCAAAAAACTTTGGAAGAAACAACCACATAAAGCACTACCCAAGGGAAAAATGAACGATTGACTTAAACAAAGCATCAACCCACATCCTCTAGAAGACTTACAATTTTAAAAACACAAATCACCCTTTTTCCCCAAAATAAACAACATAAGGAAATTTAATATCAAAATGCACTAGCAAGGAATATTCTATTTTTGGATATCTTAAATCCATTTCCCTATTTAATGCTTCTCGCAGAAAATAAAATAATAACCTTCCAAATATTCATTAAAATAAATACCTTTCTCTACCTTATCTAACCATGCACACTATTCATTTCAGTTTAAATTACAATCTAAATACTTTGCATGCAACCTAAAACCCTAAAACAAAATATTAAATATATATACTTAAACATATATGCAACATACCATATATACATTAAATACATATATTTTATATATACAAAACTCTATATATTAAAATAAATCTACATTAAACATTGATTATAAAACTTCCATTTTTCTAAAAAATAACCAGATATTAAATTGATTATTTATGAATAAAATTCATACTTAAATATCTATTTTCCACTATACAAATATATATATATATATATATTAAATATTATATATATAATTATATAATATTAAAATATATACAATTTATATTAATCTAACATCAATAAATACTATTTAATGAAAAAATTTATGCAAATTAAAAAGGAATAACAAAAATCTGCATTAAACACATGTTACAGAGGGTGGTGGTACACTGTGCGTGGACCCCTTTGACGTCATCCGCCGACTGTACATAAAATACATCGGTCGCGGGAGGTTTGGGGGAGGCCACACTCCCCATGGGACAGTGCATCCCCCAATATGGTGGGCACATTGCCCCATGGGTAGCACATCCTTCCCATGGGGAAGGGGGCAGTGGGGTCATGACCACCATCCACTGTGCAAACCATCTTTTTAATAAAAAACAATTTTTTTAAAGAAATAAAAAGTGCAAAAATATGCATAGGAAACGCCTACCCATTTCGCGTATGCCAATTTTCCCCCAAAAAAAACTAATTTAATTAGATCTATCACAATATACTAGATACATTTATACATATATATATTTATATGTTATGTGTATATATATTTACAAGAATATAATACATATAATATATAAATATATATATTTACACAGAATAATTTTACTGGTAAATTTGGGAAAACTAAATAAAAATAACCACCTACAGGAAACTAAATAAAATTTTCCAGAATACCTTCCTAAATTCACATACTTAATAACTGATTTTTTTTTTAAAATAAACCATTTCATCAAATTCCTAGCAATACAAAATAGGAAAAATAAAAGGGATCTAGATTTCTCCATTGTAAGTTTTCTACAGAGGTTTTTTATTTTTAAAATAAATTTATTTATTCTCTATAAGGATCTAAATTTACTACAACAATCTAAATGTGTTGTACAATCTATGGTTTGATTTAACAAACAATACTACAATTTCTTCAATAAGACAAATTCTACAGTATATTTTTACAAATTCCCTCAGGAATTATCACAGAAAACAAAACT